>BLSH010032195.1:822256-856427 GCA_018402905.1 Glandirana rugosa
TTCCCTTACCCCAAGAAGCGTCTGCCCCCTCCTCAATTTTCGGAGGAGGACTCAGAGCCAGAAGGGGGCTCTGTGGTCACAGGGACCCCTGTGGAGCTCTCGGACGGGGAGCTGGAGCCATCGGATGGGGAAGAGGACCAGAGGGCTTCGATGGCGCGTGAAAGGGCGCTGGAGGGCGCCCTGGTCACGGCCGTCCGTAATTCTCTACGGCTAGACCAGGCTGGGGAGTCACAGGTGTCTGCCTACACCTTTGGGTCCCAGAAGCCATCCCGTGCTCCCAAGGTGTTTGCCTATCTCCAGTATTTTGACCAGTTTGTCTATAAGGAATGGCAGCGCCCGCTAAATTCCTTTACTCTGCCAAAAGTTTTTTCTGTGCGCTACCCTTTTGAGGACAGCCTGTTACAGAAATTGGCCTCCCCCACGGTGGGATCCGCCAGTGGCCTGCCTGAATAAGGTGACAACTATTCCCTTGGAGTGGTCCCCCTCTTTTAGGGACCCGGCGGACGGAAGCAGTGTCCAAGGCACTTTTCTTGGTAGCGGGGGCACCCATGAGGCCGGCCTTGGCGTCGGTCATGGTGGCATAGTCGCTCACGCAGTGTGCGATGGAGTGGAGTGATGCTCAGGGCTGCGGGGATTCGCCTGAATTGGTGCAGCGAGCCAGACCACCTGGTGCAGGGGGTTCATTACCTTCGTTACTTTGTGATGCAGCACTGGACTGGCGCCGATGCTGTCAAAAATGTCTGTTTTTGCGATCGTTTATAGACGCCTGCTGTGGCTGCTGCACTGGTCGTGTGCCCAAGCGTCTAAGAAGGGCCTCACGGACCTTCCCTTTCAGGGTGGTTGGCTTTTTGGGGCCCAGTTGGTTGAAATCATTAAGGATTTCACCGGGGGGAAGAGTACGTTTCTCCTGGAACCCAAGCGGCGAGAACAACGCCTCAAGCAGGGGTCTCCGGCCTCTGGCCAGAAGCGTTTTTTTCGTGCGCCTGGTTCTGCGGGCAAGGGCGCCCGGCAAGGCTGCCTCTGGGACCGGTAAGCGGCCCTGTCAGCGCAAGCCGGAAAAGATGGAGGAAAAGTCCTCCTCCGCATGATGGGTTGTCCCCGCCCGTCTCTCGGGTGGGGAGCCAGCTTCTGGGGTTCGCGGACCGGTGGGCCGCTCGCATCTCCGACCGGTGGATGCGGGAGATGGTGTCCTCCGGGTACAAGATAGAGTTCAGTACTCGGCCCCCGCAGACAGGTTCTTTCCGTCAAAATTAAGACTCCCCCCTGGGGGTGTCGGCAAGCTCTGTTCGAGGCTGTCCAGACGCTGTCCGAACAGGGGGTCATCGTGCCAGTTCCTCCGTCGGAAAGATTCAGCGGCTTATACTCGAACCTCTTTGTGGCGCCAAAGAAGGGGTGCGGGGTCAGGCCGGTTCTGGACTTGAAAGTGCTCAATCACTTTGTGAAGGCATGCAAATTCAGGATGGAGTCAGTCCGTTCGGTCGTTGCCGCCCTGCACCAGGGGGATTTTCTGGCGTCCCTGGACATCGGGGACGCCTATCTTCACGTTTCCATTTGTGTCCGACACCAGCGCTTCCTGCGCTTTGCGGTAGGGGACCTCCATTATCAATTTGTGGCTCTCCCGTTCGGTCTGGAATCGTCTCCGCGGGTCTTCACCAAGATGCTGAGACAGAGGGGCATTACTGTGGTAACATACCTGGACGATCTTCTCCTGCGAGCGGAGTCCGCTCCGGCTCTGGAAGGCAATGTTGCTATCACCCTGACCTCACTGCGGGACTTGGGTTGGCTAATCAATCTGCAGAAGTCGACATTGACCCCGTCCTGTCGCCTGGAATATCTGGTGCTGATATTGGACACGGAGCAGGCGAAGGTATTTCTACGTCCGGCCAAGTTGCTGACGCTACAAGCAGCGGTGCGAACCCGGTTGTCACGCCGGTGATCCTCCTTACATTTCTTAATACGGGTGTTGGGGCTCATGGTCTCGACTTTCGAGGCAATACTGTACGCCCAGAGTCACACCCGGCTCCTGCAGCGAGCGATACTGCTGCAGTGGGACAAGTCTCCCTTGTCTCTGGATCTGCTGATCCGGCTGGATAATCAGACCAGTGGGTAGTTGACCTGGTGGCTTCGGGCCCCGTCACTGACCTTGGGGAAGTTGCTCCTTCCCCTGGAGTGGTCGATAGTCACGACGGATGCCAGCCTCTCGGGCTGGGGAGGAGTCTTGGGGTAACTGTTGGCTCAGGGCCGTTGGTTGGCGCAGGAGTCTCATCTTCCGATCAATGTGTTGGAGCTGAGGGCGATCAGGCTCTTTCCCACTGGTCGGCAAGGCTGCGCGGCCTACCGGTTCGGGTTCAGTTGGACAACGCCACGGCGGTGGCATACGTGAACCATCAAGGCGGAACAAGGAGCTCGGCAGCAGCGGCAGAAGCCGCCCACATTCTAAGGTGGGCAGAACTTGATGTGTCAGCTTTCTCCGCCATCTACATTCCGGGCGTAGAAAATTGGAAGGCGGACTTTCTCAGTCGCCAAACGCTGGACCAGGGAAAATGGTCCCTGCATCCAGAAGTGTTTTGCCAGATTTGCGAAAGGTGGGACACGCCAGATTGAATCTGGAAGCCAGGAGATCCACATCACAAGGTGAAGACCTTCGTGTGCAGGTCAAGGGATCCGTTGGCGGTAGCCGTGGACACCCTGGTGGCGCCATGGTCCTGGTACAGGCTCATGTATGCCTTTCCTCCTCTCAAACTTCTACTGCGGTTACTGCACAGGATAGAAGTGGAAGGAATCCCGACAATCCTGGTGGCTCCGGATTGGCCTCGGCGTCCCTGGTACGCCGACTTGGTGCGGATGGTAACAGATGTTCCCTGGCAGCTCCCGCTTCGTGAAGATCTACTGTCGCAGTGTCCCATCTTGCACCCTGCTTTACCCTCGCTGGCTTTGACAGCATGGCTATTGAGTCCCAGGTGCTGAGGGACAAGGGGGTCTCTGAGTCAGTGATCCCCACCATGCTTAAGGCGCGCAAATGCACTTCATGCAAGATCTATCATCGCACCTGGAAAGCCTATGTTGCCTGGTGTGAGGGGGGGGGGTTGGAACCTCCATTCTTTTTCGATATCTCGGTTGCTGGCTTTTCTTCAACAAGGCCTGGATCAAAAGTTGGCTTTGAGCACTCTCAAAGGTCAGATTTCTGCTCTGGCGATTCTTTTTCAGCGTCTTTTGGCAATGCATTCTTTGATCCGTACATTTGTATAGGGCATACGTCATGTGGATCCTCAGGTAGGGTCGCCCCTGGCACCGTGGAATGTGAACTTGGTACTTTCTGTGCTGCAGAAACCGCCATATGAGCAGATCAGGGATATTCCCTTACAACTGCTGTCTCAAAAGGTTGCTTTTTTGGTGGCCATTACATCCGCTAGGCGGGTGTCTGAATTGGCATCCTTGTCGTGTAGGTCTCCCTATTTGGTCCTACATAGGGATAAGTCGGTGCTGCGTCTTTCCCCTTCGTTTCTACCGAAGGTGGTTTCCTCGTTTCAGATCAATGAGGACATTGTCCTCCCTTCCTTGTGTCCACGCCCGTCTCATCCTAAAGGAGATTGCTCTGCATTCCTTGGACATAGTGAGGGCCTTGCGGGTGTATTTGGCAGCTACGGCTCCTTTTCGGAGGTCGAACGCGCTGTTTGTGCTGACGGAAGGGCCGTGCAAAGGTTTGGCGGCTTCATCGGCCACTGTATCAAGTTGGATCAGACAGACTGTGACCTAGGCATATGCTGTTCGGGGCCAAGAACCCCCTTTTCCGGTCACAGCTCATTCCACCAGGGCGATTAGCACTTCCTGGGCTTTCACACACCAAGCGTCGGTGTCTCAAGTGTGCAAGGCGGCTACTTGGGCCTCGGTGCACACTTTTTGTTAAGTTTGTTAAGTTGATGTGTCTTCGTTCTGCCTAGTCTACTCCTGGTAAAAGGTGCATAAACCCATGTGTCGTGAATAAGAGGCTGCGTCTGTCAGTGAACTCAGAGAAAAGGATTTTACGGTAAGTCAAAACCCATTTTTTTGGGGGAAAAAATAAGTTTCATGGATTAAAAAAACAAAACCGTAAAGTTAGCCTAATTTTTTGGTATAATGTGAAAGATTGTTATGCCAAGTAAATAGATACCTCACATATCATGCTTCAAAATTGCGCGCACACGTGGAATGACACCAAACTTTGGAACTTAAAAATCTCCATAGGCGACGCTTTAAAAGTTTTTTTTTTTTTTTTTTTACAGGTTACCAGTTTAGAGTTACAGAGGAGGTCTAATACTAGAATTATGGCTCTTGCTCTAACGTTTGTGGCGATACCTCATGTGTGGTTTGAACACCGTTTACATATGTGGGCAGGACTTGCGTATGAGTTTGCTTCTGTACCTGAACATATTGGGGGGGGGGGGGGGGGGGAGTTCGGGCGCGCATTAAGGTTTTTTTTTTTTTTTTTAACACACTTATTTTTACATTCTCGCTTTACGTTTTTTTGATCACTTTTATTTATATTACAGGGAAAGTAAACATTGTAATAGGAATAGTGCGTGACAGGTACTCTTTATGGAGAGATATGGGGTCAGGAAGACCCCACATCTCCCCTCCAGGCTGGAATGACCAAGATAAAAAAGGGAATTAACTCTGTTTTTCTAGCCGCGTCCATGGCTTTGTTTACTAAAGCCAGCCTGGACGTGAGGTCATAACGTCGCGCCCAGGCCTCCGAGGGTCATAGAGATGAATACAAATAGAAATAAATACTCTCATTTAGTGCCTAATCATAACCATCAAATCTCATTTTCAGGATTGTCCTTTACCTACCACATCTCCCTATAGACCCACGTCACTATCCCTCTCCTTAACAATTCTTCCCCATTCTTAATCATATTAAATAGTGCAGCTCTAAAACTTCAAAACGTCAGCAAATAATAAACGTGCAATTCCTGTATGTGAAGGGTCATGCATAAATGTCCATATAATGTTAATAAAGTGCTGATAATCTTGTTTAGTGTATCACAAATAAGTCCATAGTGTCAAATGTCTATACAATAAAGGATATAAAGTGCAACTTGGATCTTTGGAGTGCCATACAAGCAGCCACTTATTGATCTGTCATGGTTCTTTAGTGGGAGGAACAACCATTCGGTGTACTACATCCCCTGCAAGTGTATGCCTATCTGTGTCCACTACAGTTGGTAAGGAGTGACGCTGTATGGTGGATGTTTTCCTTGGTGACACTGTATTGGTTTTCAACTCGTTTGGGTGTTGCACACCCTTCACTGCAGACTTATGTTCGCTTTTGTCCAATCTATTCGGTAATCCTCTATTCGAACTGTTGAAGGGAGTGGTGAGCAAAAGATGGGGTTTACTTCCTCTACATGCCCCTGTAAATTAGAAGCATAATGGGCTACTATGCATCGCATAGTAGACCATTATGTGCCACTTACCTGCAAATGAAGCCTGCGATGTCCAGCGCTGTCCCCTGTGCTGGCAACGTCCATCTTCTGCCCCTCTCCTTTCCGGGGCCATGATCTCCGGCTCTGTGACTGGCCGAAGTCGTGTGACGTCACTCCCACGCATGCGCGCGGGAGCCGCCAATGACGTTGGCACATCTATGAAACACTACATCTCCTGAACCGGGCAGGTTTGGGAGATATGCGGGGCACCTACAGGTAAGCCTTATTATAGGCTTACCTGTAGGTGAAAGTGATTGTCACATGTTGACAACCACTTTAACATTATACGGACATTTATTCATGTCCTTGCATTGAGACATCGATACATGTCCCCTCACATAGAGGAATTGCACGTTGATTATTGCTGATCTTTTGACGTTTTAGCGCTGCACTATTTAATATTTTTGTTTACCTGGTCAATTTTTGTGCTGGCAACTTGAACACAAGTAGATTTGCGCAGTATTTGATCCACCCCTTTTTCTGTTCCCATTTTTATTCATATTTCATCCATATAAGGCCCATTGTCTTGTTTTTTTTTTTTTTTTTTTTATTTTTGCTTCTTCAATAAAGAAATTGTTTTAAACAAAATTTGCAACATGTTTTTATTACTAAGATTTTCCCCACTATACGTGTTCAGATCTGTCTTTCAATCGTCTTGCAAGCCAAATTGACATTTTTTACGTTGGGAGTAAACTTCAACTCAACTCCTCCCCTTCTATAAATTGCACCCATCCCCAACACAACCTCCCATTTTTGGTTTGACTCATGGTCTTCTCCATCTCGCTGAACCATCCTGATAGGATCTGACAGACTTGGGATGCCGGAGCACTGCAGGGCTCTTGACATCCCAGTCCCTAGGTCAGCCCATAGCTTGGGTGAATATTCCATCTAACTACAGAGCACTCTTCAGGCTGTTCCAACATCCAGGAGCCCCCACTGGCCGCCTTAGCACTCATCGACTGCAGCTAGGAAGCTGCAGCCATCCCAGCCTCCAAGCCCAGCCCTGGCTTCCTGTCCGGCCCCCCGGTCTACGTTCCACCTGCGGCAAGATGGCACATCTCTCCAGGCGACCCTGCCATCCGGCTGTTCTCAGCTGCTCCCTCCACCATCCCCGCAGCAGACAAACTCCAGACACCACCACTGTCATCCCCGCTTTACTCCATCTGGACCTGGGTTTGTTCCCCACCTACAGACGTCCGCTATACACCTGCCTCTGCCAACAGCACTGTGTCCCCATCAGCCTGTGTATCCACTCACAGCTGCCGCCCACCATCTATCCAGAGCTGCTGAAACCTCCTGGTTTGAGGATCGCACCAGCAAGCCGCTGCAAGACTTTACCAGGAGTTTTTTTTTTGCTATAACCCTCTCCACTTCCACAGTGAGTCTCCTTTTTAATTCTCATTTTTGCTTATTGTTTTAATCTGCCTTACTGTGACTTTTTTGTTTGACTTTCCCCTAGAATTGAATTTTTAATTTTTTTTCCATTTTTTTTTTTTTTTATTGTTGCCTTGTGTTGTACTCTTTCTACCAATATTCCCCTCCATCTTACAATGTTGGCACCCTCTTCCCTTGCACGCACTTTACATAGATTTTCAGGATCTATCTCTCATAGGAGCTGCCTTCACTGTCATTTGTAATTTTATGTAATGTTACTTCCCCTCTCTCTACCAATCATTACCATTCCCCTACCTGCCTGCCTCACAGTAGCACCGTAGTTCCTTTGCTTATTTTCTTTAGACTGGGAGGGATTATTGGCATCGATCACATTACAGAAATGGGTATTTCTCAAAGACTGTATGCAAACTCACTGCAAAGTATTTTCCCATGGGCAATAAGTTTAATGACTTCACTACCAGGCACTTGCCCCCCTTCCCGCCCAGACCAGTTTTCAGCTTTCAGTGCTGTCGCACTTTGAATGACAATTGTGCGGTCATGCGACGCTGTTCCCAAACAAATTTTTTTATCATTTTGTTCCCAAAAATGGAGCTTTCATTTGGTGGTACCTGATCACCTCTGTGGGTTTTATTTTTTGCGCTACAAATAAGACAGAAAATTGAGGGGAAAAAAGTTTTTCTGTTTGTCTCAAAACTTTGTAAATAGGTACATTTTCTCCATCACTGACAGACACTGATGAGGCCACACTGATGGGCACTGATGAGGCATTACTGATTGGCACTAATGGGGGACACTGATAAGCAGTACTGACGGACGGCACTGATATGCAGCATTGACGGGCACTGATAGGTGGCACTGGTGGCGGCAATTGCAGTTTGTACTGTAACTTGTGCATTCCCTGGTGGTCTAGGGCGGCATCTGAAGTTGGCAATGAGTGCTATCCATGCCTGGTATTGTGCTCCTTACCTGGTGGTCTAGGGTGAGCTCCCTGGTGCTGAGGATTGGCTCCCTGGTGGTCCTAGGTGGTGATCCCAGGAGGAGCTGCACTGATAAATACTCAGCACAGACCCCCCCCTGTCAGAGCAGCTGATTTCTACTCACATCTGCAGACGTGATTAGAGGAAATAACTAATTGGAAAGCTCTACATTATTTTAAGGGACCAATGTGCTTCCCATACCAAAGAATGTATTACAGCTTGCTAAGCACTTTACCTCGATCGGTAATGCGGTGGGTCATCCTTAGGACCCCAATGGACGTCCAGTCAGGGTATAACGGAACCACTGCCTGGCCGTTATTTGTCTATAGGCCGGGTAGGATGTGGTTAAAAGGCTAAAAATAAAACCTATGTGGCTCAAGGCCAAAGTTGGTTATAATGATAAGAAAAGTGCTTTAAAAAAAAAAATAAGAATGAAGGAACACTATCATCCTTTTAAATGTTACAAAGTATATAACCGAATATGTAAAAAGGAAATCAAGGATGCAAAGATTCAAAATGAACGACCAATTGCAAAAGATAGTAGGACAAACCCCCAAAAATTCTTCCAATATATTAATAGTAAAAAGATCAGGTCTGAGCTTGTAGGCCCTTTTACAAAATAAGTCAGTGGGTTGCAGGGGACAAAGAAGGCAAATTTATTAAATTCTTTCTTCAGTTCTGTGTATACAAAGGAGCATGGGGGAGCTTATGTCCACAATGGGGGTGGTAATGACACAGCCCCAAATGATCCACAATGGCTCAAAAGTGAAATGGTCCAGAAGTATTTAGACAGAATAAAGGTGGATAAACCACCTGGACCAGATGGTATCTGCCCACGGATCCTAAAAGAATTGAGCTCTATCATTTCAAAGCCACTGTATCTAATTTTTAAGGACTCGTTAATGACTGGAATAGTACCACTGGATTGGCGTAGGGTCAATGTGGTAACCATATTTTAAAAGTGATCAAAGTCTTTACCAAGTAACTATAGACCTGTTTAACTTCTATAGTTGGGAAGGTATTGGATAGATTAATAAAATCCCATAAAGATGAGTTCGTCCTGGGAAAAAAAACATATTTTAAGCAACAGACAGCATGGATTTATCAAAGACAGAAGTTGTCAAACCTTATTTCTTTTTAAGAGACGGTAAGTAAAACCTTGGATAGGGGCTGGCTGTGGACGTCATGTACTTTGGATTTTGCAAAAGCGTTTGACACACTCCCCCCCCCCCCCCCCACACACACGGCTAATGTGAAAGGTAAAGTCTACTCTACAGGCTTGGAAAGATCAGTTTGTAAATTAATAGAAAACTAGCTATTAGACCGAATTCAGAGAGTAGTGGTTAATGATTCTTACTCTGCATGGTCTAAGGTTATCAGTGGTGTACCCAAAGTTTCAGTGTTTGGACCCTTACTTTTTTAATATCTTTATAAACGATATAGGGCCTTGGATTAATTGTACCATTGCAGATGACACCAAGCTATGCACTGGAATTAACGTCCTTACAGGAGGTCTCCAACATACAGGCCAACCTCAATGCACTGTTTAATTGGGCAACCATGTGTCAAATGAGGTTTAATGTTAATAAATGTGGAGTTATGCACTTGGGGGCTATAAATATGCGTACATCATGCATACTAGGGGAGAACTGGGGGAATCCATAGTGGAGAACGATCTGTTTTGGTAGATCAGAAGATTAAAGCGAGAGATTATAACAAACTTTGCAGATTCATATCTTTTGTTGTTCTGAATAAATCCCTGTGTATTTGTCTATGCCTCTGCTCTGAGTGGGTCTAATGTGAGTGGTTTCATAATTAACTGCCAGGTGTGCAGCTGCAGGCTACTATGTGGAAATTTGCTGGGCCTGCATCCTTTGACATGTTCCTATTGAAGGGATCTCCCAAAAATGACATTTTTGTTGTAGGGGATGCCTGAAATCTGACTTGTATCTTAGTGCAGACTTCTGGGAAAACTGGTGAGCCAATTGCACAAGCAGGAAATGTTTCTGGGGAGTGGTCAGTGTTCAGAGCAACTCCAGGTAGCCATATTGCAATGCATCCTCAGAAAATTACTGATTGAAAAGGAAAGGTAATTTTTAATTACATTTGATTACAATATGATTAGTCTTGCAATGATATGCGCTATATTTTTTTCTTTGATATTTTTTGTTTGCCACGAACTTGGAGTTACCCTTTAATAATAGCATGCAGTGCCTAGCTGCAGTTTCCAAAGCAAGCAAAATCCTTTCTTGTATTGAGAGGTATGGTCTCCAGAGAGATCTCATTTTGCACTGGTACAAATTATTAGTAAAACCTCATCTGGAATATACAGTTCAGTTTTGGGCACCAGTTCTCAAAAACGATATCTGGGAACTGGACTGTGCAGAGAAGGGCAACCAAATTGATAAGCAGCATGGAGGAGCTCAGCTATGAGGAAAGATTAGAGGAACTGCATTTATACTCTCTTGAGAAGGTTAACGGGGATATGATCAACATGTACAAATACGTAAGTGGTCCATATAGTGATCTTGGTGTTGAGTTATTCACTTTAAGGTCATCAGAGGGCCAGGGGACACTCTTTACGTCTAGAGGAAAAAAGATTTAAACTCCAAATAAGGAAAGATTTCTTCACAGTAAGAGCTGTGAAAATGTGGAATATACCCCCTCCAGAGGTGGTTCTGGCCAGCTCAGTAGATTGCTTTAACCACTTATTGACTGCCCAGAGTCATTTGACAGCGGAATTCTGGCTCGATATCGAAAATTGCAGTCACCTGTATATGGGAGCAGCGATCACTCTCCTCCCCCAGTCAGCTCAGCCCCCACACAGTTAGAAACACAAAGCAAGGAACACATTTAACTGTTTGATCGCCCCCTGGTGTTAATCCTTTCCCTGCCAGTGACATTTACACAGTAATCCGTGCATTTTCATAGCACTGATCGCTGTATAAATTTCAATGGTCCCAAAAAAGTGTCCGCCGCAATGTCGCACCCCCGCTAAAAATTGCACATCGCCGCCATTACTAGTAAAAAATAACCCCATAAATGAATTCTTGTCCTTTGTAAACACAGCAAATTTTGTGCAAAACAATCAATATACGCTGATTGCAATATTTTTTTTTTTTTCAAAAACAAAAATATGAGGAAGAATATATATTGGCCAGAACTGATGAATACATTTTCTATTTTTTTATATATATTTTTTGGATATGTAGTTTAGCAAAAAGTAAGACATATTGGGTTTTTTGCAAAATTGTCACTTTGTTTATAGCACAAGAAATAAAAACCGCAGAGGATCAAATACCACCAAAAGAAAGCTCTATTTGTAGGAAAAAAATGACTTAAATTTCTTTGGGTACAACGTTTGCACGACCACGCAATTGTCAGTTAAAGCGACGCAGTACTGAATTGCAAAAAGTGCTCCTACTTCAATACCAGGCACTTTACCCCCCTTCCCTCCCAGACCAATTTTCAGCTTTCAGTGCTGTTGCATTTTGAATGATAATTGTGCGGTCATGCAACACTGTACCCAAACAGGATTTTTATCATTTTGTTCCCACAAATGGAGCTTTCTTTTGGTAGTATTTTATCACCTCCGGGGTTTTTATTTTTTACCCTAAAAATATAAAAAAGGCCGATAATTTTGAAAAGTTTTTCTGTCACAAAACTTTGTAAATTAAGTACATTTTCTCTATCACTGACGGGCGCTGATGAGGCAGTACTGATTGACACTGATAGGCGGCACTGCTAGGTGGCACTGGTGGGCACTGATAGGTGGCACTTGTGATGATATCATGTGTGAGACGCACACGATGTAATATCACGTACGAGACGAATGCCGAGCTGACTCAATTTTGTTTTAGAGAACTCCATTAAAATGTTAACCTTGCAATCTCCCAATGCAAACCCCTCTCACACACCCCCTCCTCCCTGTTCCATGTGGAAATTCTAGAAGGTTACCTGGAAATTGTTATCCTAAGCCATGGAGAGGAGGTTTATTAGTGCTGTGTTTGTTAGCCAGCTATAAAGAACCTAGCTAGCAGACATCAAAAGAAGCTCAGGATTTACGAGAATCGTAAATCAGGCCACAGATGTGACTCCGCAGTGACCCCAACTCCTGCCTAAAACTTACCCAAAAATACACACAGTTCATAACTTCAGTTAGGAACATGACATATCAATAACACTACAAATTTGAATGCGTAAATGTATATTGAATAAATAAATTCTAAACTTCAAAGATTTTGGTCATACCGGGAACTACTACTAGTTAATTCCCTTCCCAGGGTCCTAGAAAGTGACAGAACCGTCATGTTTGAACTTGCTGGACTGCAAATTGCATCCTGAACCATAATTGATCAGTTTCAGGAATACACCTTGTACCTATTAGCAAATATTAATCTCTGTACAGAAATTGTGAATCAGGGAGGATTGTATTTCACGTCCGCCCTGGACAGCACACTGGGCCCGCTTCACCCATGTGAGTGGTCAGGGGCATACGGCCCCACCCCTTGTCACCCAGAGAAAAAGGGACTGCTAAGACCAACTTCGAGTTCTCATTTTCCATCAACGAACCAACATCGGCGAACCATGGAATCATCCTCAAACCACTCATTGATCACGGACATTTCAAAAGCAAGTACTTTCATTCTGTTTCTTTGCTGCTGTATTTTGTCTCATTCTTTTTTTAATTTTTCTGTAAATCTTACTGCACCCAAAACTTGACCTTTTCATTATTAAACCTTATTCTGAAAAGTGTTACTCATGACCCTAAAGCTCTTAATGCAACCATCACGAACCTGTTCCTTTGAAGAGCGCTGCTGTTTAAAATCATTCATCTGAACATACTTGTCTGTGCTGACAGCATGTGTTACAGGTGGTTATTCTAAAATCATATTGGTATTGCTAAAATCCAGATCTTCTGGCCGGTATTCAGTAGTGGTGGCAGAGAAAAGGGGTTAATGGTTTAAATTAGCCCAGTAACAATCGCTCTCAGGGGGCTGGCATTTAGACGGTGGTCCTGCAAACTGGGAAATATTTGTGCTCAAAGTAGCTGAGTGGCATTGTTGCGATAGTGATAAGTGCGGTGTTAGATCAGCGGCACCTCGGTCACCCATCGGGGAGGAGGGCAGCGATCTGATACCTGCGTTCATCACAGCACTAATAGAGGGCACTGTAATGTGTGAATTTCCTGGTGGTCCTTGGTGGCATCTGAAATGGGCACTGAGTGTCATCCATGGGGGGGGGGGCTGCACTGATAAACAATCAGCCCAGAACCCCCCCCTTCGGACACGAGTAGAGGAAAAGCCGATATGTGGCTCTTCCTGTTTACACTGTGATTCATCACAGCTGATCACGTGGTAAAGAGCTTCTGCTAGAAGCTCTTGGCCACGATCGGAGATGCGGAGTATCAGACTGACACGCCACACCACCGATCACAGTGCTGCATGCCCCTGCAGGCGCGCGCCGGCTTGTTATCCTGCTGGACGTAATTTTTTGGTACACCTTATTTTTTGTAACTGTAACCAGGTTCGGGTCTCTCTCAAAACACGAGGACATCTTTGGAGACCCTGTGAATGTTTGCCCTATGCCTGTGTAGTGCTTTACCCTACGCTAACACTCCATTAGTGTATGGTAGCGTTGGAAACCTTCACCGATGCAGAGCTGGTGAGGGCAAGAGGGACAATAGGTGCTGGTGTCATGCCTATATCTGCATCGTTTGCAGACACATCTTTTTTGGGGTGACTTCTGGTAAGTGCCGCTCATGCAGCCAACTCACTGCATTTACATTGTGAAGTTGGGTAACCGCACCATCTGGAAACAGAAGGGCTGTGATGATCTCTTCCTGGGATTTAAGGAAGGATCCAGTCCATCCTGATGCTTTGTATAGCACATAAGCGATCAGAAGAGCCAATTGAAAAAGGTATACACACTTTTTTTGTACCAGTGTATGGCCTTACAGGCAATTAAGTACGGCACCAATAACTGGTCGTTGAGGTCCACCAATCCCATATTAAGGTTGTATTCATGGACACAGAGGGGCTTCTCCAAAACACCAGTTGCTGTAGGAATTTGGACTGCCCTGTCTCTGTGAAGAGGTTAGAATGAACACATTCTGGTTGTCCCTCCACTTCACCGCGAGCAAATTATTACACTTAAAGCAGGCTCTCTCCTCCTGTCTAAGATGGGAATCTACAAGCCGTCCCGGCCAGAAAGATTGATGCTAGAAACCAGTTAGAAGGGGAAACTCCTTATTATGCCTAATGCACGGGGACTGCGGCATGTAAAACGCCCTCATCTGCTGCCTAACTGAGCTTAAGGGTGGCAAAAACATGTCTCTGCTGCACATTTTTACCACCCAACTGCACATCTAAATGAAGCCTTGGTGACAATTTAAATAAAATACAAAAAAAGTAAAAGTATTCCAGTGCTGCTGATCTTCTGCTGCCTCTTTGCAGCCAATTCTTGCCTACATGTGTGTCCCCCACAGTGTCTTTTCATTGCTTTGGCGGGTTTCCAGGCACCATGAAATACTGGAGCCCAGCTGCACATAGAGTGGTAATTGCTGACGATACACAGGGCTTTATCAGAGGACATAGAAAAAGACTCTTCAGCATATCCAGCTGCTTCATCTCCCCTCCTCCACCTCACAGCACACAGTAGAGCTGCACGACTGCATGATACGGCTAAAACAAGAATCACAATTTAGTTGCTTATAATAAAGATCACGATTCTCGCAGTGCAACATCTTTCACATTATACAAAAAATGGGCTTGCTTTAATGAATTACAAAGAAAAAAAAAAGGAAATATAGTAAAGTGTATTTTATCCAAAAAAAATTGCATTTGAAAGACCGCTGCGCAAACACCGTGTGACATAAAATGTTGCAACAGCCATTTTATTCTCTAGGGTCTCTGCTGAAAGTGTGTGTGTGTGTGTGTGTATATGTATGTCTATGTGTGTATATATATATATATATATATTTGTGGATTTTAAGTAATTTTCTAGCAATAAAAATGGATTTTTACTTGCAATCAACAAGTGTCAAAAAAGGCTTAGTATTTAAGTGGTTAAACTTCCCTCATTTGTGGGGCATGGCCTGGAGAGCGATGTGAACAGACGTGTGGCGTGAGAGCTCCGGGCTTTACTGCATCCTGACTGTATAATCCTGCTACAGCACAGATAGATTTTCACAACACATCCGTCCCAGACGACACCGAATCCACGGGGAACATGTCACCCCCAAAAACGGCTAAAGAAGCGGCCGCCAAACTTGCAAAATACAAACTACAAGACAAGGAAGTGCCAGCGGAAAATGGCGCCGAGCCCTCCACTTCCGGCCTGGAACCCACTGCGTCGGAGCTTAGAGTGCTTGACGCCATTGCACAGTGTCAGGGCACCCTCACTACGAAGATCGAGGAGGTCAAGATTGATATTTCTCTCCTCCGCCACGATCTATCCACACTACGGGATAGGGTCACCGAAGCGGAGGCCCGTATCAGCACAGCAGAGGACACGTTACAGCCCCTCCGTCAGGACACTGAAGAGATTTAACGCCGCATACAACAACTCACGAACAAGCAGGACGACATCTAGAATAGGCTGCGCAGATGTAACGTCCGTTTTGTTGGTCTACCTGAGTCGGCGGAGGGCAAGAACCCAGCTGGATTCTTGGAGCAGCTCCTCATCACTTCGTTCGGCAGAGAGGCCTTTTCGGCAATGTTCGCTGTTGAGAGGGCCCACCGTATCCCGGCCAAACCACTGCCTCAAGGCGCACCTCCTCGTACCTTCATTGCCAAGTTCCTCAACTTCAGGGACAGAGATGCCGTCCTCCATCTCACTAGGGAGAAGGGAAACATCCCCTACACTAATGTCCACATTGCGGCATTCCCGGACTTCTCCGGCGAGGTACAACGGCAGCGGGCCCAATTCCAAGAGGCAAAACGGAGGCTCCGGGGCATACACCTCAAATATGGCTCATCTGCGGGTAGAGGAGGATGGTAAAGCCCACTTTTTTGAGACCCCTGAATCTGTTATGGATTGGATTGACCGTAGACCTGGCCATGCCTGACTGCACTGGGACCCCATTGTCTTCAGTCTACAACGCTGTGAGTAACCTAACTTTCTGATGCAACCCTTGGCACTAACTTAATCCTTCCTTTCTGGAGATCCCCCCCCCCCCCCTTCTTTTTTTTTTTTCTTTTCTCCCCCTCCATTTCAAGTTTTCCCCTGTTTTCCTTTTCCCGCAATGGGATGGTGAGTCTCCCTATTTCATGACTGTGATTCGAGGGGGGATGCTAGGCTGCTATATGACCCACCTCACCTGCAGTTCGGAGTCTGGACGGTTAATCTTCTAATGTCCCGGCGGGACTGGAATCCTGGCTAACAAAGGAACCATTGTGGTCCCCACCCGCCGGGTACTCCGGTATCTTGCTGGGGCTGATTCGGACAGTGTGGGGCTCTCCATTTGGAGGCTCCGCGCGTCTCCCAGAACGGTAAGAGCACACGGAAGGAGCACCGCATTCAGCGATATGTCGCCCCTACCACTGGGACATACTGTTAAGGTTTTTGACATTCTTCATAATTTTTTTTGGTGTTCTTATTTTCTTTTCTTTTTTTGTGCAATCGCACACATGCCACCCCTACTTCTTCATCTCGCCGGCGGCCTCAGACAGTGACCTGATAAGGTCCCTCTGGGTCACGGCGGGACTGAGCTCAAGATTTGCACCTCCAGACATGGACACGCACTGGAAGACTGTTACTAACTCAGGGGTTATGGGATATATGCTTACATTGTGTTGGGGTGATGCTAAGCCGGGTGGGGGGTGGGTGTTTGGCAGTTATGGACTAGTTCGTCCTCTTGATGCTAGGTTGTCAGATGTTATGCAGCTGCAAGGAATACAGCACAATTCGCAAAATTTACTATACTTTTTACCAATCCTGATCAATGTACATGATGGTATTGTTTTGGTGTTAATGTGTGAGATGGACGGGCCTGGGGTGTCCGTCCGTGCAGTGGCCCTCCGCACCATGTATATTATTTCCCCTGGAAGACATGGGGACGCTCAAATTCTTGACATGGAATGTTAGGGGTATTGGAGACCAGGTCAACCGCTCGGCAGTTTTGGCCTCCCTTAAAAACCAAAAAGCTGGCGTTATTGCACTAGTTGAAACACACGTAACGGGGCATATGCAAAAGGCTCTTAAAAAATCATGGGTGGGATGGGCTTTCCACTCCACCTATTCACAATAGTCAAGGGGTGTCTCTCTGCTTATTGGCAGGAACCTGCTCTTTGAGCCACATGTGGTGCGGACGGACCCTCTGGGCCAATATGTCTTCATTTGTGCCACTCTATATGGCTCCCCCATTCTGCTGTTAGCCTGTTATATCCCTCCCCCCCCCATACAACTCGGTGGTCGTGAAAGAGGGCTTGGCGTTTGTCGCCCATCACCCGACTATCCCAGTTGTGTGGATGGGGGCTTTCAATATGGTCCTGGTCCCGGCCTTGGACAGGATGGGTGTGGGGGGATCCAGGGAGTTGTCTGGGGCCCCTACTAGATTCTGCAGACTGTCGGAGTTTACCATGGTGGACTCATGGAGACATCTCAAACCCAACATTAGAAAATACTCTTGCTTTTCCACTACACACAAAACAATGTCTAGAATTGACCTGGTTTTTATATCCCTGGCCCTCCTGCCTGGACTGCGGGACGCGGGATTCGCACCCAGGCACCTATCGGACCATGCCCCATACTGGGTAACTTTACAGTTATCTGTGGATCGCCCTGAGTCACAGTGGAAATTAAACCCATTTTGGCTAACGACGATTGAGGACCAGGCCGGTATTGCTAATGAATTTCAATTATTTTTACACACAAATCTGGCATCCTCCTCAGTTGGGGTGACATGGGAAGCTTTTAAACTTCATGCTTAAATGGTGCTCTCCAGCCATATCAATCGCCACAAATCTAACTCCAAGCTAGTGCTGCAAAAGGCGACAGATCATCTCCAGCATCTCGAAGCCACTTTCACGCAGGATCCCTCTCACCAGAATTGTGAGGCTTTAAAAGCACATACTAGACTAGTTACACACCTTCAGTTGGAAAAGGCTAAGCAACATTTATTTTTCACTAGACAGCGGATATTCGAACATGGTGAGAGAGCCAGGAAGCTGCTGGCCTACCTTGCCCATCTAGACAATTCCCCCCAGTAGTTGTGACTGTGACTAAACCCAACGGAGACCGAGTTAGTGCCCCTAAATAAGTTGCGGAAGAATTCCGCAGATACTACACTGATCTATACACCTCCCGATGCACTGCTACGCCCCAACAAACTGAGGAATACCTTAAAGACCTACATCTCCCACAGCTCTCTGAGACACAGATCACATTACTTGAGGCCCCCATCACCTCAGATGATATTTCAGAGGCCGTCTCGCAGATGGCCAGGTCTAAGGCCCCGGGCACAGACGGGTTACCCATTGAATTTTACTCCACATATGCGGAGGTTCTGGTAGATAACCTAACTAAACTATACCGACACATATTCGAATCCGAGTCCTTACCAGAATCTATGCAGGAGGCTAGGATTGTCGTGCTCCCAAAACCGGGGAAGGACCCCCACTCCCCGGAGTCATATCAACCAATTTCCCTCCTTCAGGTGGATGTGAAGATCCTGGCTAAAGTACTCGCCATCCGCCTAAACAAGGTGATCTTGTCCTTGATACATAACGACCAAATGGGTTTTATGCCAGGTAAAAATACCGCGATGAATATTAGGCGCCTTTTCCAAAACATCCAGACTACCCATGATAACGTTGGGACTAGGTCGATAGTGGCACTAGACGCGGCTAAGGCGTTTGACTCCGTGGAGTGGGAGTTCCTGTGGGCTTGTCTGCGTCATTTTGGGTTCGGCCCCAACTTTATTAAATGGGTTCAGTTATTATACCAATCCCCTAGAGCCAGGGTACTTGTCAATGGATGGCACTCAGATAGTTTTCCACTTAGCCGGGGAACTCGGCAGGGGTGCCCCCTTTCCCCCTTGTTGTACGCATTAGCTTTGGAGCCCTTGGCCTCGGTGCTGAGAGCCAATAGCAACATTAGAGGCCTCTCGGTCGGAAACTTTGAAGAGAAAATGGGGCTGTATGCGGACGACATGGTCCTCTACTTAGCGGACTCTCAGGGATCCTTGGTGGAGGCCCTGTCCACCATTGAGACCATGGGACTCCACTCTGGCCTGAAGATCAATTGGGAGAAATCTCTGATACTACCGCTTGATCATTTTCCCCCTCGTGTCAAACTACCACTCTCCCACTGCGTCGAGTCTCTGTTCTCAAATACTTAGGGGTAATGGTCACAAGATCCCTCTCGGAATATAATTCTCTTAATCTGGAACCCTTATTTAGTCTACTCAAGGCGAAAACCCAAATCTGGGCCAGACTCCCGATAGGGGTATCTGGTCATATAAACCTCATTAAGATGATTCTATTACCCAAGATTCTCTATATGCTATGGCACGCGCCCCTCCCAGTGCTCTCCAAATTCTTTAAGACCATGGATGCCATCCTCATCCCCTTTGTCTGGGGCCCGTCCAGGCATAAACTCTCTTGGCAAGTCCTCAAGAATCCCACTAATATGGGCGGTTGTGCCCTTCCTGACCTATCTGGCTGCCCAGTCCTCGCATATATTCTATCTCTCGAAATCAGATTTGGGTAGGTATCAGGCGATGGTCTCCCGGAAGCCAAACCATCCAGCATACACTCCCCTACAGGAATCACTCAGACATGCGATTTGTTCCCCAAGGAAGGGACCTAGGGCGGACATGGTTTCTCATGGCCAATATGTCTGGAGTCTTGTCGCTAAGCTCACGAAATGTCCTCTCCACCACTCGTATACACCTCTCTGGTTCAATAGAGATTTACCAGAACTGCTTACTGTCCCAGACCCCAAAATCTGGTGTAGATAGAGCATTCCCCATTTTATCCAGATCTTAACCTCAACAGGTCCCAAAACCTTTCAGGATTTAAAATCAGAATTTTCCCTGCCTAATAGTTCCCTTTTTAGGTGTTTCCAATTAAGGCATGCCATTACCACTCAGCTTTCTACACAAAACCCACTGTTACACACCTCAGACGTTATCACCATCCTTATTGGGGAAGACCCCACCAAACTTATTTCCAATCTTTATGTTGCTATCCGTACCCCGA
Source organism: Glandirana rugosa (assembly GCA_018402905.1). Classification (NCBI taxonomy): domain Eukaryota; kingdom Metazoa; phylum Chordata; class Amphibia; order Anura; family Ranidae; genus Glandirana; species Glandirana rugosa. The sequence continues at coordinate 842,297 of BLSH010032195.1, forward strand.
GTGTTGCCGCTCTGGCATATGATACAAAGGTAAAGTGGGAGGAAGATTTGGGGAGGTTGGAGGATGAGGAATGGGAGGAAATAATGGATGGGGTTACTCTTGCATCCCCAAAGCTCCCAGACCGATTAACACAACTTTACATATTACATAGGTCGTACCTCACCCCTCCGAGACTGGCTAGGTTCCAACCAGACAGGAGCCCGAATTGCCCTCGATGTGATCTTGAAGTAGGCACACTCTATCCCATGATATGGCTGTGCCCTCGGGTCCAACCTTTCTGGATCCAAATAACCTGCTTTCTACATGATGAAATGGGCTCCCCGGCAACCTTAGACCCTAAACTATGCCTACTTGGCCTATTACCAGATGTTGACACTGACAAATTCACAGCCACATTTTTAAGGGAGACGCTATTTACCGCTAGAAAAACTATTGCCAAGATCTGGATGCAGCAAGCTCCCCCTGAGATGAGTGACTGGGTCAGGGAGATTAATACAGCCCTTCCTTACAAAAAACTTCTATATGAACATAGGGGGTGCCCTTTAAAGTATCATAAGGTGTGGGATAGATGGCTGTCCAGCTCCAACACTTGCTCTAACGAGTAAGGGCCTGGACACAGGAATCTACTACTGTATAATGCCGAATGATATGCCATGTACTGCTCTACAATGTGATACTACTGTTGACTGTATTCCACTCTCCGCTTCTCTCATTTTTTTTTTCTTTGTTGTATGACCTGCAGCTTTTATTTTAAATAAAGTTGGTTTCTGATTAAAAAAAAAAAAAAAACTTCCATCATTTGCAGACTTCCTTTGAAAAAAGAACATAAAGATACATAAAAGTTGTGTTGTCATTGATATTGCGAGAACTTGGCAGACTGTCCAGAGTTTTGTTTATACTAAACAGCTGTCAGCTAGCCTCGGAGATGCTGTAGTGAGGGGAGAGAAGGATCGAGTGCCGCTCACCAGGCGACCAGGAATTGACGAGCCCTGGACTTAGAGTGGCACACATCTAATTGTCCACGTACCCTTTCTGAATAAGGGTGACACCAAGTTGCACACAATCTTGCCAGTGCTTTCTATGTAGTCCGGGCAGTTGGGGGGGGGGGGGGGGGGGTCCACATGACTGTCTTTTCCCTCGTAACCCATAAAATTATATGTATAGCCTGTGGCCCTGTCACAGAGCTTATAAATCTTGACCCAGTATCTGGCACGCTTGCTGGGGAGAAATTGTTTGAAAGCAAGACGGCCAGAAAATGGAATCAGGGACTCGTCAATGCAGACAACTTGATCGGAAATAAAAAAGGCTGCAAATTTTTGGTTGAAGTGCTTTACGAGGGGCAGAATTTTGTGGAGCTGATCGTATTCAGGGTCACCCCGTGGTTGACAGAGTTCATTGTCATTGAAATTCATGAACTGCAAGATCTGCTCATATCACGTCCTGGCCATGGAAACATAGAACACGGGCATATGATGAATTGGGTTAGTGGACCAATATGACCACAACTCAGATTTTTTTTTTTAACTATGCCCATGAGGAGAGAAAGGCCCAGAAAGGTCTTAAATTCTGAAACCATAATAGCTTTCCAGTCTCTGGCAAGTGACAATTGGGGATTAGCAGCAATGAATTGACTAGCATACAAATTTGCTTTGGTCCACAATAGATCTATAGAGATCTTCCGTGAAAAACGGTGAATAAAAATCAAGGGCCATAAAATCAACTGTTTCCACCTGAATTCCAGGTTGTCCAGTGAATGGGCGAAGTACGGGCGCTGAATCAGTTGTGGGTTACCAATCGGGGTTAGCATATTCAGCAGGAATTCAGCGGGGCTCTGCGTGCTTGTTTGTGTCTTAGTCTTATGAGACTTGCCATGTCACCAAGTGTTACTGCAGTGCTGGTTTGTCTACGACCAGCATGTACTAGGCCGCTAGTGTTTGCTAGTTCACCAGAAGTATGAGCGACACTAGTACTAGCTCTCTGCTCCATATGAGAGCCCTGCGGTTCTTGCATATCGGCAACAGCAGAACCGGATTTGGGTACGCCTGACCTTAGCAGAGGCCGCTACGCCGTCGTCAGAGCTATCTGACAGAGTGCTGCTGCAGTCTACAGGCTCGTATGCTGAGCCTGAATCTGACAGTGTAGCTTCCGCATTGCTCTCGTCTGTCATGCTCAGCAACGTGTAGGCCTCTTCACTAGTGTTCCTCGGATTTGACAGTTTGGGCTCTAAATTTATAGATACACTAGTGTGACTCACAGGCAAAAGACAGCACCTGGTTGTCAGAGCTGGCTTCAAATCGCTACCAAAATCACTGTTGGCGTTTGCAGGGATTGGGCTTGACTCTGTGAACACTGCAGTTACGCGTGTTATGTTTTGTGTCAGTGATCTATTTGATGCTGCACTTGGGTGGAGGGGCTAAGCGCAGGTGCTATCGAGTATCTGGGCTGATCCTGCTTACGTTGTGTTTTTAGGAACACTAAAGTACTGGGGACGCTATTATAGATAAGATCAGCTATTGATCCATTCAGATACTATACTAGTAAAGGACTTATCTAGTGTGTTTGTGTGTGCATGTTAGAGTACCCGACTAATCTGACCCTGTCTGGTATTTAAGCTGATGCTAAGACCTAACCGATGTCACCTGCCGGGTGATTAGGGGGTTAAAACCTTTATTGGGTATATACGACGGGTACCCTGACAAAATAAAAACAATTCTAAGTGGCATCACCGTGACATGAATACAGTGATCACTGGTGACAGGGCGATCAAGGGGTTGAAACCTTTTATTAGGGGGGTTGAGGGTGGGGGGAGGGGCACCTAGGCCTACTACTACCTACCCTAAGGGGATTTAGTGTCACAAGTACAGTGATCAGTGAAAAATGTGATCACTGCACTAAATGACAGTGACAGGAGTGAAGGAGTTAACTAGGTGGGCGATCAGGGGGGTGGAAATTGTACCTATGTGTACTGGTGTTAGCGTAGTGTTGGTGCCCTCACGTTTAGATGTCCCCCTCCTCACTCTGGAACCGAAAAGGGCTCCACAAGGGGAGGGACATTGCTTCCTCTCCTTGTGTATACATTACACAGACAGAGGAGGGATTATATTTGCCAGGACCAATCTGCAAGTCCAGACCAAAAAATCATTGGTCTGGTCCTGTAGATTGAACGGTCCTGTAGTGAATCTGATTGCCGCGGGAGTGCGTGCGTTCCCAGTCGTGTGACTGCGTTTTGTGCAGGAAAACAATGTTGCTGCCGTTAATCCACAGCGGCTGGGTGGCCTGCAACTGATTAATGTACATAATATAACTGGGTACTAACATTTTATAGGTAAAGTTGATCCAGGGAAAATCTGATTTGCCTTTCGGTAGGGTGGGGGGAGGGAGGATCAGGAAGGAATTTTTTTCCCAGTTATAGCAAATTGGATCTGACTTTGCTGGGGTTTTTCGCCTTCCTCTGGGTCAACTGTGGATGAAGGATTGTGTATATGGGATTGTATAGTTACATATTTGTTTTTTTATTTTTTTGAACTAGATGAACTTGTCTTTCAACCTGACTAACTATGTAACCTTTTGGGCAGTAGGCTCTGCCTGTGGGGCTTTCCAGACCCTTGTCTTCTGTGTTAAGCCACTGTGCAGGTGTAGGATGATGTAAAGTCTCTAGTAACTTCTTTTTATTGTGTTTCTGAGAAATAGAAATCACCATATTGCTGGTACCTTTTTTTTTTTTTTTTTTTTTTTTTTTTTTTTTTTTTTTTTTTTTTTTTTTTTTTTTTTACATAGAAAGGTTTAATCTGTGCACACCTATGCATCAGTGTTAATTTTGGCAGCAAATTTTGATTTAGTTTTAGTCTGTTAATCTAAGATGGCATTTTAGTTTTAGTCCCATTTTTGTCTTCTGCAGTTTGTTGTATTTAGTCGACTAAATCTCCAGGACATTTTAGTTGACTAAAATCATTTTGGCCTACTAAAATCGAATGAGTGTAGATAAATTGTAATGCGTTATTTAAGCATTTCTCTACAATTTCCAAACTCATTAATTTCTGCTGGAGTGAAAAATCGAATATGTTGTTATTTATGGTATTGAGGTATGAACATGCTCTACAGACCAATGTTCATTTTGATGTCAAGTTTCAATTTAGTTTTAGTCTTAATCTTTGGACTAAAATGCCATTTTAGTTTGTCATATTTTAGTCATCTCAATTGTTTGTTTTAGTCATATTTTAGTAGACTAAAATGTTTTAGTCGACAAAATTAACACTGCTATGCAGTTTGCTTTTGATCTGATTTTGTGGTGCATTTAGCATTTTTTGCACACGTTTTTGATGCATTTTGCATGATGCATTTTTTTTATTGGTGAATTTTGTTGGGTGGATTAAAGTGGAAATTGCGGTAAAATCGCGGCAAAAACATACTACATGTTTTCTTCAGCTTCTGTGTTGAAATCTATTGATCCAAAAACATACAGTTTATGCTTTTAAAGTCTGACCCTTTCCAAAATCGCAGCGGCTGAAAAAAAGTATAATGTGTATGTGTCCCATAGGAAACCATGTTAAATGCACTGTAGTGGGTTTCTGCAAAAAGCATTCAATACATAGGTGTGAACCAACCCTAAAGCTGAAGTTGAGCAAATAAAAATAAACTCTTGCTTTAGTGAGAGAACTTTGCCGTAATGAAGGTTGTCCTAACTCATGCTGAGTTCTGGACCCTGTAGAAATTTTTTGTACATGGATGACTCCTCCTCTTGCGGTCTCTAAATTTCCTTGGGCTAATTGCATTGGGTATTCTGTGAAGCTGTTGTGACTACGTTTTTGACGAGAATTTGCCCCCACTTTCCTCTTGTTGCACTGAGAAATATTACATTTTTCACTGCCTGTAATGCAGTCTGTGAATGGAGGACAGGATCCTTTCACTCAGACTTGGCTGCTTGTAACGGTGAGAATGGGGGAGGAGGATGAGGGCAGGTTATTGTCGGGAACTGTCACCGTAACTTCACAGAAGACTTGAGGCTATTAGTGGTTTTAAAGGCTATAAACTTTTCAAGTGCTGGCCCCCTAAATACTTATCTGAACCTGATCTCTTTGGAGAATCTCTCCCCCCTTCTCACTGGACTCCGGCCCCCCACCAATAGGAATGGTTTACGGTAAGGGGTCACAGGAGGCACGGGTCCTGAGAAGGATTGGAGCTGCTCTGTGCAAAACCATTGTGCAGAGTAGGTTAATATGACATGTTTAAAGAAAATGTAGACCCTTTCCTATTTTCAACACGCTCTGGTCCTGTCACATGATCTGGTGCCCTGTGTCAACCAGCTGCAGGGTAGAGGAAGACCCAAACGTGACATTAAGGGCCCATTCACACCTGAATGTTTTGCAGCTTGAATATGCTTGTATGCTGAAGCTACAAAACACTGGAGGGGAAAAAAAAAACAATGATTCTCTATGGAGATGGTTCACATCTCCACTCCAAAACGCCTGAAGCTCAAACAAGTTCTGGAGTTATTTTTGCCGTGCGAATTGGGCATTTCTGGAACATTTGTATTGCCATAGATATCAATGGAAAAGCGTAATTCGCACGACTTGCGCTGCTTTGATTATTTGCAAACACGCGAGACAAAACACTTGAAAAACGCTACGCTCAGGTGTGAATGCAGCGTAAATGTTGTTTAACTACTTGCCAACCAGCCGCCGCAGTTATACTGTGGCAGGTTGGCTTGGCTGCGCAAATTGCCCCTTTATTGGGTATAGCATCCGCTGCCACCTGCTATCGCTCCATAGAGAGCCAGAACGGGGATCTGTTCATGTAAACAAACAGATCTCCGTTCTGACAGGAAAGTGGGGAGAGATCTGCTGTACCTAGTGATCAGGAACAGCCATCTCTCTACTGCATCAGAACACTCCCCCCACAGTTGGAAACCCCTCCCTAGCCACTTACCAACCGGGCCACTATTTTACATTTGGTGGTCACAAGCTAAAAACATTTTTTTTGCTAGAAAATTACTTGGAACCCCCAAACACTATATATTTTTTTCAAACACCCTAGACAATAAAATGGCGATTGTTGCAATACTTTTTGTCACACGGTATTTGCGCAGCAGTCTTTCAAGCACAATTTTTTTGTATATTGTGAAAGAAGATGTTACGCTGAGTAAATAGATACCATACATGACACGGTTGAAAATTGTGCGCACTCACGGAATGGCGACAAAGTCCGGTATTTAAAAAGTTCCATAGGCGACGCTTTAAACAATTTTATCGCTTACCAGGTTAGAGGTGCAGAGGAGGTCGTTTGCTAGAATTATTACTTACACTCTGGCGATAGCGGCAATACCTCACGTGTGGTTTGAACACTGTTTCCATATGTGGGCGCGACTTACGAATGCGTTTTCTTTGCTGCGCGAGCTCACGGGGACGGCGCTTTAATTTTTTTTTTTTTTTTTAATTTTATTTATTTTTAGCACTGTTCCTTTAAAAAAAAAAATCTGATCACTTTTATTGCTATCACAAGGAATGTAAACATCCCTTGTAATAGTAATATATGGTGACAGGTACTCTTTTTGGAGGGCCTGGGGGGGTCTAAAAGGACCCCCCCCCCATCCCTCCTTTGCACTTCATGGTATTCAGATTGCCAAAAACGGCAATTCTGAATACTATCAGTTTTTTTAAAGTTGGCGCCGTTAGCCGCCGAGTAAACCGAAAGCTGCGTCGTGACGTCGCTTCCGGAATTTGCCGAAGGAGACCCAATTGGAGCCGATTACGGCTTCTGTCAGGCCTCCTTCCAGCTGGCGGACGCGCCGGATCGTCGCTCTGGTCTCCTGGTGGGATGGGAGGCCGGAGAAGAGCGGCGCAAGGCGGCGGAGGATGTCCCCTCCCACCCCCTGGGATAAGGACCGAGCGGCTCCCAAGCCGGATTGGTCGTTACCCCTGGATAGCTGACCGCCAGCTCTAAAAAATGATACCGGGATATAGCCTGCAGCTGCAGGCTATGTCCCGGTAGAGCCGCTCTAAGCCGACCGCCGCCTATTTACGGCGCTTGTCGGGAAGTGGCTAGAGAACACTTAACCCCTTGATCGCCCCCTAGTGTTAAACCCTTTTCCTGCCACTAAGATTTATACAGTAATCGGCTATTTTTAGCCCTGATCACTGTATAAATGTCACTGGTCCCAAAAAAGTGTCAAGTGTCTGATCTGTCTGCTGCAATGTCGCTATCCTGCTAAAAATCGCTTATCACCGCCATTACTAGTTAAATTAAAAAAAAAATAGCCTTGGAGTAATAGCTACTTTCTGGTATTTTGCACATTTTAATAGCTATGTAAAGCTATGCTCCTATTAAACGTTACTAACTGGGGCACCTTCTATGAATGGGTGAGGTGTGCTCTTGGCTTTCTTGTAAATATGTTCACCTCTTTACCGTGGTACTATACTCTTTATGCACCACTTATTCCATCTATGTGAGTGGATATCAGATAAAAAAGGAGTGTGCTTGCTGCAGACATTTAGTGGCTACTATTTGAAGTTCTAAATTGTATTTGGGTATTTAAACCCCACATCATTAGCCACTCCTTACTCTGAGGAAGCTTTCGTTCCATTGGCAAGCGAAACTGTTCAGGAGGACATCACATACGGGTTGGAGCGCTGACCTAACACTCACATGCTGAAGCAGGTGATCAGGCTCACGCTGATGGATTCATCTACCTGATTGTCCAACCAAGATCTGCAGTTCAGTCATGGAAGCTGGGTCTATGCCGCCCGTCTGCTAATCACAGTGCAGCTACCTTGGTGGACTATTGTGGAACAGGATGTGCTGCCAGAGGGGATCATCAAATTGACTGTGAGTAACCGTAACTTTCCTATTTCCCTGCTGTGGCAGTTTCCCTGTGTAATTCCACTATCTAGTTTGACGGATACTTTGCCCTTATTGGGCGCTTTATATCAGCTAATTGAACTGTGTTCACAATTAGGTTTCATTTACACGGGATGCTATATCAACCTCCCCTGAACAATTTCTTTTGACAGCTAGAAGCCAGCGTCTAAAACGACCATTTTGCATGCCGCGTTTGCGTCCAGGAGCGTTTAAAAAAAACAAAAAACAAAACATCAAATTGTAGATGCCAGTTACCGCGTTTAGCGGCGTTTACAAGGTGTTTGGCATTTTAAATGCCTCTGAACTGGCGTCTGAACCCATTTTTTTGTGTTCCAAAAAAAGCCTTTAATCTCAACTGCCTGGAATCGACCTTAAACGACCCTGTGTAAAAGTTCAGGGGCAGCTGAAAAAAATGCCCAAATGCCTCAAAACGTCCGTTTACCAGCAACAGTGTAAATGAGGCCTTATCTGTCCAGTAGAGCAGCTCTACGGATCCTCACCCTTCACTGTGTTCAGTGACGCCCACCCCTACAATCTACCTGGTTTCTGCTGTTGTCACTGAATTGGGAACTTTTTGTTGCAAAAAAAGATCAAATATACTATCATCCAGTTAATAGGATCAACATCATTACCTTCCAACATTATTGGAATTATTCTGAGCTACAGCAACCAGTGGTTATAAGCGGTGTATATAATGTTTGTGCGGTGTACTGTCGGCAGTGCTTAATATCCCCCCTTTTATCACTTGTACAAGAAGTTTAAAAACAGTCATTTCAATTATTTATATAGTAATCGGTGGCTATTTTTAGCTGTGTTCACTGCCATTACTTGTAAAAAAAAATTATAAAAATGGCAAATCTATCCCCTATTTTGTAGACGCATCAACTTTTGCGCAAATCAATATACGATTTTTTTTTTTTTTCTTTCAAAAAATATGTATAATGCATATTAGCCCAAACAGATGAAGAAACTTTTTTTTTAATTTTTTTTTTTTTTGGCTAATATAGCAAAACACATTTTATTGTTTTCAAAATTATAGGTCTTTTTTTTGTTTATAGCGCAAAGTAAAAAATGCAGAGGTGATCAAATACCACCAAAAGTAAGCTCTATTTGTGGGGAAAAAGACATCAGTTTAGTTTGGTTACAGCGTCGCATGACCGTGCAATTGTCAGTTAAAGTGACGTGGTGCCATATCACAAAAAATGGCCTGGTCATTAACCGTCCTGACCAGAGCACTTTTTGCGTTTTGGCACTGCATCGGTTTAACTGACAATTGCGCGGTCGTGTGAAGTTGTACCCAAACAAAATTGATGCCCATTTTTTTCCACAAATAGAGCTTTCTTTTGATAGTATTTGATCTCCTCTGCAGTTTTTATTTTTTGGGCTATAAACAAAAAAGTGCGACAGTTTTGAAAAAACATTATTTTACTTTTTGCTATTATACATATCCTAAAAATATAAAAAAAACTAATTTATTGATCAGTTTAGGCCAAAATGTAATCTTCTACATATTTTTGGTAAATAATATCGCAAAAAGTGTCTATTGATTGGTTTGCACAAAAGCTATCGCGTCTACAAACTATGAGAATTGATTTATGGCGTTTTTATTTTTTATTTTTACTGGTAATGGTGATCTGCTATTTTTATCGGGACTGCGACAGACATATCGTAAGCTTTTCTGGTACCGTTGACCTTTATACAGCGGTCAGAGTGTAAATGTCACTGGCAGGGAAGGGGTTAAGCTGTAGGGGGCGATCAAGGGGTTAAATGGTTTCCCTTTGTTCTAACTGTTAATAATAATAATGGGAATACTGTGCTAGGCTAAACAAGAGCAGTAAGCTGCCACACTACGACCAAACTTGCTGCTAATAAAGAATTTAAACAAATGGTATGGCGCTAAACCTAATTAGAACGTTGAGATATCTTGTTAAGTTAATAAAAAAAACAGCTCTATTACTCAAAAATATGGTAACAATACTCTTTTTAGATGTATAAAAAAGTGCAAATAAAGAATATTGAAAAACACATATGGTGCAGACAAATAAGGAGCAGAGAAACCCACTCAAAGGTAGCCCTGTATCTAAAAACTGTGCAAATAGTCCAATGAAAAGTTCATTAAAGGGCAAAAACCGATGTGGAAAACAAAAGGTTGGGACACTTGGAACACAAATGTCCTTGTCCCAAAGTGTAATAGCCTGTATCAATAGTTCATCAGAGTACTCGCTCGTTCAGGTGATTAGGTATAGATGAAGAGTAGTGGGATAGGTTGAAATCCCCTCAATAGAATCCGTCTCCTTCTAGATTAAAGGCTTACCAGAAGTAGGATATATTCAAGCCTGAATATATACATAGACTCCAGACATCATGGCAGGGAGGGAATTGTCAGCATCACACGTGGTGGTTGAGAGTCTCTCGTGTAGACAGGTACTCTTGAAGGGGTCCCGCAATCTCACAACCCAATATCTCTCCGGAATCCACTCAATTCAATAGGGGGTCATCACCGACACTTCATAGGGCAAGGATATCCTGGAAGGGCAATATGTTTTTTAAAAAGGGAAAAGAACTCCACACAGTGTAAAAAAACCTGTTTAGTCGAAACGTGTCGGGTGTTGCTGACCCCAAATTGCTGTGCTATTTTACTGTATCTGTGGTCACCATTTTTTGCCGGCTTTTTATTTATCATTGTTTTGTAATGAATATCAATACATTTTTGCCTCACTGCTGGAGGTTTTTTTTTTTTGTGGTGTTTTTCCCTTTTTAAAAAACATATATTGCTCTTCCGGGATATCTTTGCCCTATGGTGTGTCGGTGATGACCTCCTATTGAATTGAGTGGATTCCGGAGAGATATGGGGTTGTGAGATTGCGGGACACCTTCAAGAGTAACTGTCTACATGAGAGACCGTCCACCACGTGTGATGCTGTCAAGTCCCCAGAGATACCCAGGATTGTGTGACGATTCCCTCCCTGCCCTGATGTCTGGAGTCAATGTATATATTCAGTCATACCCCAGTTGAAGTCTTGTCAGACGAAATGTGTCGTGTGGTGAGAGTCCGCTCCAGTCCACTGCGCCCCTGCATTGTACATTTGGAATTCCGCTTTTATCATCTACAAACTTGTAAGTGCAGGTTTTTATTAAAAGTTTACTGTTTTAAGCGTTACTACGCTATGTGGAGCTTTGTTCTTTTATGAGGACCTGTGTCTATATACATCCCGATACCCTGGTGTGATACTTGGTTTTGGCGACCATCCCATGACCTGATTTAAGTGCTCGTGGAAGGTTGATTACACACTCGATGGATATCTTTTAACATGCTGGAGAGGTCTACATGCTAGGAAACTGTGGGGAGGTCCACCAAGTGACCACTATGCTTGTACCCAGAGTGATTCTGGTAAGGGTAGCCATACTCTCTGTAGGTGGAGGATCTCGCTGCATGCTGGTGAAAAGCACTGATTTTGTATTTTATTGCATCAGAAAAATCCCAGAGAGGAAGAGGAGTTTTACTCATTTTGAACGTTGGACACTGTTCATGCACTTTGTCACTTTTTATGCACTTTTTTTTACTAATTTATACAGCTTGAGTATATATCAATATATGGTTAAATTATTATTTACGACCCAATATATGTATATTTTGGTCTCTTAACTGGTTCCCGACTGCACGCTGTGTATTCACGGCGGCAGTCGGGGAGCTGGGCGCGAATCGCCGTAAATAGGCGGCGATCGCGTGCACATGAAGAGGGCCCTCCAGCGCGGTCTTGGTGGTCTCATTCGTTGCCAGACCCTTCAGTCAACCTGAATAGACCAATGGATTTTGGTCTATTCATGTCGATCGTCCAGCAAATGAGATCTCTTCCCCTACCTGTGAAATGTAAACACAGGTAGGGGAAGTGATGTCATCTCCCCTCTCTGCTTTCTTTTCCGTTGCAGAGAGGAGAGAGGACATCAAAAAACGTGAGTTGCACAATCACTACACTAACACCAGTACACATAGGCACATTTAACCCCTTGATCGCCCCCTGATCACCCCCCAGTTAACCCTTTCACTCCCTGTCACTCCCTGTCACATTGTCACATAGTGCAGCGATCTGATTTTTACCGATCGCTGTACTTGCGACCCTTGTGACGCTAAATAAGTGTTAGGGTAGATAGTACTAGGCCTAGTTAGGTGAAAATACCCCCCCTTGCCCCCCCAATAAAGGTTTTAACCCCTTGATTGCCCCCTGTCACCTGTGATCCCCGTATAAGTGTCACGGGTGACGCTAGCTAGCTAGATAGTTTTTTTACCCATCCGATTACCCGCCGTATATTATTTTATATACCTTTTATAGGTTTTAACCCCCGATCGCCCGGCGGTGAGCCCAGTTAGGTTTTAGCGTGCGTTAGGGTCAGGGTATATACCAGGCAGGGTCAGTTAGCGAGGTACTCTGACACGCACTCACACATTAGTTAGGTGCTAGATATTATTGTAATATCTGATCAGAGCAATATCTACGATCTGATCAGATCTATATTAGCATCCCCCTTAGATCTAGTGTAATAAAAAAACGCAGTGTTAACGGGATCAGCCCAGATAACTGCTAACACCTGCGTTTAGCCTCTCTGCCCAGCCCACCCAAGTGCAGGATCAATAGATCGCTGACACTTATCAAACACTTTACACATATCTGCAACCTTCGCAGAGATCACGCCTGATCCCTGCGAATTCTGACAGTGAATTTGGTAGCGACTTGACACAGGCACTGACAACCAGGTGCACTTTTTTGCCTGTGAGTCTCACTTGTGTACCTATAAATTTAGAGGCCATGTCTAATCCGAGGTACACTAGTGAAGAGGCCTACGCGATTGTGAGTATGACAGATGAGAGCGATGGGGAAGACTCGCTGTCAGATTCAGACTCACCAATCGAGTTGATATTCGACAGCGGCTCCATGAGAGATAGTTCGGACGATTGGGTGGTCCCTGCTAAGGTCAGGCGTACCAGATCCCGTTTAGCTGTCGCTGAGTTGCAAGAACCGCAGGGCTCTCGTATGGAGCAGAGACCCAGTACTAGCGCTGCTACCCCTTCTGGTGAGCTGGCAAGCACCAGTGGCCTAGTACATCCTGGTCAGACAACCAGCACTGCAGTAACACTTGGTGACGTGGCGAGTCCCATAAGTGCAGTTCAAGCTGGTGTGGCTAGCACGAGTAATGCCCCGCAGCCACAAAGAAGACGAACACAGGCCCGCAGAGCCCATAGTGCCCTTCCTCACGCGCTTGCAAACCCTGATTGGCAACCCACCACTGATGCAGCGCCCGTACTTCCCCCATTCACTGCCCAACCCGGAATTCAGGTGAATACAGTTGATTTTAGGGCCATTGATTTTTTTTCGCTGTATTTCACCGAAGATCTCTATAGATCTATTGTGGACCAAAGCAATTTATACGCTGGTCAATACATCGCCGCTAATCCCCATTTGTCCCTTGCCAGAACTTGGAAACCAATTACGGTTTCCGAATTTAAGACCTTTCTGGGCCTCACCCTCAGCATGGGCATACATCATCTACCTGAATTGCGGTTATATTGGTCCACTGACTCAATTCATCACATGTATGTCTACTCTGCTTCCATGGCCAGGACACGATACGAGCAGATTCTGCGGTTCATGCACTTCAGTGACAATCGACTCGATCGTCCGTATGGAGACCCTGAATTTGACCGGCTCTTCAAAATTCGGTCCCTCATAAACCACTTCAACCAGACGTTCGCAGCACATTTTATTCCCAACCAAGTTGTGTGCGTGGACGAGTCCCTGATTAAATTTTCTGGCCGTCTTGTTTTCAAACAGTACGTCACCAGCAAGCGTGCCAGATACGGGGTCAAGTTGTATAAGCTCTGTGACAGGGCCACAGGCTATACATGTAGTTTTATGGTTTATGAGGGCCAAGATAGCCGCATAGAGCCGGAAGGATGCCCAGACTACATGGGGAGTGCTGGTAAAATTGTGTGGAGCTTGGTGTCACCCTTATTCGGAAAGGGGTACCATTTGTATGTGGACAATTACTACACAAGCGTGCCACTTTTTAGTCATTTACTTGATCACCAAATTGGCGCATGTGGCACCGTGCGACCTAATCGCCGGGGCTTCCCCCAACGGCTGGTAGATTCCCGACTTAGTCAGGGGGAGAGAGCCTGCTTGAGATGTGGTAATTTGCTCGCAATGAAGTGGAGGGATACAAAGGATGTTTTCATTCTTTCCTCCATTCATGCAGATACGGCTGTCCAAATTAGAAGGGC
>BLSH010032195.1:867478-897703 GCA_018402905.1 Glandirana rugosa
CTTTGTTGCAAGCACACCACCCGGAGGGCCTCCCCCGCCTTCCTCTAGCAGGTCGGTGGAAACGCCTCCTCAAGAAGTTTTGCCACGATTTAGACCTAGTTGAAAGAGGTCGGATATAACACCTTTCTCGAGTAGCTCAGGGATGACCAGGATTTTCCCACCCCCGAGGCGGAGCAGGGAAAGACCACGCTAAGAACTTAATGGCTCTGTCCCTAGAATAGGAACGATGACGGTCCTTCTGAGGCCTTGAGTTCATACTTTTATGTTGGTATGTAAAGAAAGGACTGAAGAGTGGCCTCTAGGTCGCTGCGTCCGCGAGAGAAAGTTGATCCAGATTTAGCACCGTTTTGAAGAACTCCTCCGCAAAGGTGGCTGGACGATCTCCTTCCGCCCCCTCCGGGAGGCCCACCACACGAACGTTGTTTCTACAGAGCCGATTTTCGGCGTCCTCCGATCGTTCCGCCAAGGTCTTCACTAAGCGTTGCAGCTCTACTATGGCGCGGGTCGAGGTCTCCGCCCCGTCCTCCACGGTCGTTATGCGGGACTCAGCCTCAGTCATGCGACCCCTGAATTTGTCCATATCTGCCCTAATCAAGCCGCACTCAATGGCCAACAAGTCTATGCGCCCCATGACAGAGGCCTTGCTGTCTGCAATGGCCGCCAGGATCACATCCGTTGCGGTGCCATCCAGGGTCCCCAAAGTAGCCACATTCACCCTCTGGTCAGTAGCGGGGTTAGGAGAGTTAGGAGAGTTAGGGGAACTCACCACCAGTGGATCCATATCAATTCCGTGCCGCTGCAGGAGATCTGTGAGGCCTTTGAAGAGCGCCGCTGAGCTTGTGGAGGATGGCAAGATGGCTGCCGTACTCGCGCCAGCCGAGGCCCCTAGCAGCTTTGGCGGCGGTTGCTTCTTTGTAGATTGCCGCCTTGAAGGCATTGAGGGAATGCAGGGACTATGTAGTGTCCTGTGGATGGTTTAAGGAAGAAAGAGTGCTAGGATTTCTGCAGGATAACTCAGGAGAAGAAATCTGGAAGCCGGAGCTCTCTTATGCGACCGCTCACCCGGACATCCGGTTCCGCCCCCCCCCAAGGTTACTATATTTAGCCAAGAATTGTCCCTCCTCTCCCCTGACACAGGGAGCCATATCCTGTGACTGAGGGTGCTGAAAATAGCTAAGTATATACATCTTCTCCCATTGTAAAAACAACAAAAAGGGAGAAGATGTTTATACTTGCCTTTTTTCAGCCTCTAGTGCAGTCACAGTGTTTTGCTCCCTGTGTCAGGGCAGAGGAGGGGCCATTCTTGGCTAGATATAGTAACTTTCTCCTATCGTTGACTGACAGACGCAGCTCTCCATTACGTGTGGGTTTATGCTTGTCTCACTAACTCATTAACTAGGCAGGGAAAAGAAACAGCTGGCCCTCCCATGGGACCATCCTCTCTTCCCACATCAACCCCCTCCATAGTATAGCTCATCAGTTTTAAATGCCTAGTTTGCAAGGAGTTGACCTGGCTTCCCTTTAGGGGAATTGCGGTCCTGTTTGTGACCATTCTTTTTATTTATTTTTTTATTTTATTGTCTTCTATCAAGATGATCTGCTATCAAGAAGCCGGTCGGGGCATGGAGAGTCCATGGGCTCTGTACTTTCCTCGACCTGGCCGACTGATGCAAGCCAGTCCCGCAGTATAGGGACCCGCCGCATAATGCCCATTCTGTGCGGGTGGCCTGAGGTGATCCCCACTTTACGCCCAGCCCGGATGCGATTCGGTAGGGCGATTTTCTGGCCTGCAGCGTACCGTCCAGGCAGGCATGGAAAGTCTGCGGCTGGGTGGCTACCCATGGCGCTCGTCCAGAGTGGTGAGAGAGTTCCTCCCTTCCCCCCTTTTCAGGGGCGGAAGGGGGACCGACTAACAAAAAAAAAAAAATGTTTCTTTTTGTCCGGGTAGCCGCCGGCAGGGGCGCGTGGAGCTCCTGCCCCCCCTTCACACCCTCCCTCCACCCCCGCACCACACCCTGCCGTCTGCGCCGTTCATTTTTGTTTTCGCCGCCATGTGCCGATCGGCCGCCATTTTGTGGTGGACCGCTCCCATTTTGCCACAGCCGCAGACATATTTTGGACTTTCCCTTTAGTGCTCAGAGCGGCTGTTTGCGGTACTGCATGTCTCTGTACAGGGAGTTTCGGCCTCTAATGTCTAACGGCGGCCATTTTAACCACATGTCTCTGCAAAAACGTGTGTGCAGCGTTTTCCCTTCTCTGTGCAGCGGTGGTGATCAGACGGCGCGGCTCTTCTGACATTCCTCTGGGGTTACTGGCAGCACAAAAACAGCAAGTAACAGCTGGGCTCCCCTGTGGGTGCTGAAGGCGGCGGGTGCAGTCCTCCTGGGTTCCCTGGTGCGCTGTAGGGCAAATTACACTGCTGAACCTGCTGTGGAGGCATCAGCGGTGGCACAATCTGCGCAGGGGGCATTTTTAGACCAGCTGCAGGCGGTCTTTAGTGAATTTCTTCCCCGGGCGGAGGTCGCCCAACAGGTCCCCAGGAAGCGTCCCCTTCCTCCCCCTTATTCATCAGGGGAGGATTCTGATCCGGAAGTGGCCTCGGGGGTCTCAGGGACCCCAGTGGACCTATCTGATGGGGAACTGGGCCCATCGGACGGTGAAGAGGATCAAGCGGCGGTTCGCGAAAAAGCCTTTGTCACCACCATTATCACTGGCATTCGCACTACGCTGCGATTGAGCCAGGATGGTGAATCGCAGTCTGCTGCGTATGTGTGTGGGTCCTCTAGGCCCCCAAGGCTTACCCCCTACGATCAATTTTTTGATCATTTTCTTTACCGTGAATGGCAACGTTCGCAGCTTTCCTTTTCGCTGTCAAGGCGGTTCACTGCTCGCTACCCCTTTGAGGAAAGCTTTTTGAAAAAATGGGAATCGCCTGTGGTGGATCCACCGATAGCCCGCCTTAGTAAGGCGACGACTATTCCTCTGGAAGGGTCTCCTTCTTTCAAGGACCCCGCTGATAGAAAAACAGAGGCGCTTTTAAAGTCGCTTTTCCTGGTGGCAGGTTCTGCCGTGCGGCCAGCCTTGGCGTCTGCCATGGCGGCTCAACATTTGTCTGAGCATATGGCGGAGCTCCAGTCTGATCTGGAATGTGGCCGCCTGATGGATGCACCGCAGAGGGCTGAGTTTTTGCTCCAAGGTTTTAAGTATCTTTTGTGATGCGGCCGTTGATTTACTGCCGATGTTATCCAGGATAGCTATTTTTGCCGTTATCCTCAGATGGATAATTTTGGTTGCGTTCTTGGTCCGGCGACCATGCATCCAAAAAATGTCTTGCTGACCTCCCCTTTCAGGGTGGACGTCTGTTTGGTTCACGTTTGGATGAGATAATAAAAGACTTTACGGGAGGTAAGAGTACCTTCCTTCCAGAGCCCCAGAGGCGCGAGTTTCGCCGTAGACAGGGGCCCCCTCCCTTGGGTCAGAAGTTTTTTTCGCTCCTCGAGCGCAACAGGTAAGGGGACCCGTCCCGGTAAGGCCGCTGCAGGGGCCAGTAAGCGACAGTGGCAGCGCAAAACCGAAAAGGCGGAGGACCAGTCCTCAGCCTGATGGGTCGCCCCCACCCGGGTTTTGGGTGGGGGGACGTCTTCTAGGGTTCGCAGACCGGTGGCTGTTTCACATTCCCGACCGTTGGGTCCGGGAAGTGGTGTTCACCGGGTACAGGATAGAGTTCAACACTCTACCCCAAGACAGGTTCTTCCCATCATACTTAGGATTCCCGCAGGGTCGCCGGGAGGCCCTTTTCGGGGCTGTTCAAGCACTTTAAGACCAAGGAGTGATTGTGCCAGTGCCTCCAGAAGAGAGGTTCGAGGTTTCTACTCAAACCTATTCATGGTTCCCAAGAAGGGGGGGGGGGGTTTCCAGCCAGTACTGGACCTAAAAACCCTGAACCGGTATGTCAGGCGCGGAAATTTCGGATGGAATCTATCCGCTCGGTTGTGGCCGCCCTCCATCAGGCGGTATTTCTGGCGTCGCTGGACATCAGGGATGCGTACTTACATGTACCCATTTATCCACGGCATCAGCGCTTCCTGCGCTTTGCAGTGGGAGACCTCCATTTTCAATTCGTGGCACTCCCCTTCAGTCTGGCCTCAGCACCTTGAGTCTTCACAAAACTGCTAGCCCCGGTGTTGGCGTTGCTGCGACAGAGGCATTGCGGTAGTGGCCTACCTTGACGACCTGCTCCTGCGAGCGGAGTCCACCTCGGCTCTGGAGGAGATTGTGAGAATCGTAATGACCTCGCTGCAGGATTTCGCCTGTTTACTCAACCTGCAGAAATCGTCGGCGTCACCAACTAGTCGCCTGTAGTACCTGGGTCTGATATTGGACACAGCGCAGGCGAAGGTGTTTCTCCCTCCAGCTAAGTTGCTGTCTCTGCAGTCGACAGTGTGAACCCTTATGTCGCACCGTCTGTTTTCGTTACGATTCTGTATGCGGGTGCTGGGGCTCATGGTCTCGTCTTTCGAGGCGGTACCATTTGCCCAGAGTCACACTAATCTCCTTCAGCGAGTAATTCTTGCTCGGTGGGACAGGTCATCTTGGTCCTTGGGCCTTCTGATTCGTCTGAGCTCACAGACCAGGGCGTCTCTGACCTGGTGGCTTCGGGACTCGGCCCTGACTCAGGGGAAGTCGTTCCTGCCCCTCCAGTGGGTGATTTTCACCACGGATGCCAGTCTTTTAGGCTGGGGAGGGATTTTGGGGCAGCTGTCAGCCCAGGGCCTTTGGTCGGCCCAGGAGGCTCGCCTCCCCATCAATGTACTGGAGCTGAGAGCAATCAGTTTGTGCCTATCTCACTGGAGAGTGAGATTGCAGGACCGTCCGGTCCGAATCCAGTCGGACAATGCCACAGCAATGGCGTATGGGAACCATCAGGGCGGCACAAGAAGTCCAGCAGCTGCGACGGAGGCAGCTCTGATAATGCGTTGGGCGGAACGTCAGGTTCCAGCAATCTCCGCCATTTACATTACAGGTGTGGAGAACTGGCAGGCGGATTTTCTCAGTCGCCAGACGCTGGACCAGGGAGAGTGGTCCCTCCACCCGGAGGTGTTCAACCTGATTTGCCGCAGATTGATGACGCTGGACGTGGACCTCATGGCGTCTCGGTTCAATCACAAGGTGGAGACCTTTGTGTCCAGAACGAAGGATCCGTTGGCAGTGGCCACGGACACTCTGGTGGCCCCCTGGGGCCGTTACCAACTTCTGTACGCCTTCCCTCCGATAAAACTGTTACCGCGATTGATCCGCAGGATAGTGGCGGAGGGAATACCAATTACCCTGGTGGCTCCAGATTGGCCTCGGCGCACTTGGTACGCCGATGTGGTGCAAATGGTGGCAGACAACCCCTGGCGGCTCCCGCTGAGAGATGATTTTCTGTCTCAGGGGCCCATCTTGCACCCTGCTTTACCCTCGCTGGCTTTGACGGCTTGGCTATATTGAGTCCCAGGTGCTAAGACAGGGGAGTCGCTGACTCAGTGATCCCTACACTATTGAAGGCTTGCAAGATTTACCACCGCACCTGGAAGGCTTATATAGCTTGGTGCGAGGCGGAGGGTCATAACCCTCGCTCTTATGTTATATCCAGGGTCCTCACTTTTTTGCAGCAGGGCCTGAACAAAAAACTGGCTTTGAGTACTCTCAAGGGTCAGATATCGGCTCTGGCAATTCTTTTCCAGAGACCTTTGGCTTTGCACTAGTTGATTCGTACCTTTTTTCAAGGTGTACGACATGTAGCGCCTCGAGTGAAGATTCCCATGGCTCCGTGGGATCTAAATCTGGTACTTTCTGTACTACAGAAACCGCCTTATGAGAATATCAGGGAGATTTCCTTACAACTGCTCTCGCAGAAGGTGGCTTTCTTAGTAGCCATCACTTAGGCCAGATGGATGTCTGAATTAGCAGCACGATCGTGCAAGTCTCCCTACCTGGTCCTGCATAAGGATAAGGCGGTCTTGCGACCCTCTCCTTCCTTCCTTCCGAAGGTAGTTTCTTCCTTTCACATTAATGATGATATTGTTCTTCCTTCCTTGTGCCCTCGTCCATCGCACCCAAAAGAAATTGAGTTGCATGCCTTGGTTTGGCGGCCTCGTCGGCTACGAATTCGTGTTGGATCAGACAAACCGTGACCCATGCGTATTCGGTTCGGGGCAAGGTGCCCCCTTTTCCGGTCACGGCTCATTCTACCCGGGCTGTTAGCACTAACTTGGCTTCTAGACACCAGGCCTCGGTGTCACAGGTGTGCAAGGCGGCCACTTGGGCCTCGGTACACACTTTCACTAAGTTTTATAAAGTTGATGTGTTTGCATCTTCGGATGCTGCTTTTGGCCGCAAGGTTTTGCAGGCGGCAGTGTAGGCGCGTCTGGCGCCTCCTTAGAGGTTCTGTTGGGTACTGTTAGCGTTTACCCACCCCTCTTTTTGACACAGCTTGGGGACATCCCCACACGTAATGGAGAGCTGCGTCTGTCAGTGAACGATAGGAGAAAAGGGATTTTATTAAAACTTAACATCAAATCCTTTTCTCCGAGTTCACTGACAGACGCAGCACCCGCCCCTTTGTGCTCTGTTCTTTGTACGGCTTGTGTACGAACTGATGAGCTATACTATGGAGGGGGTTTATGTGGCAAGAGAGGACGGCCCCATTGGAGGGGCCAGCTGTTTCTTTTCCCTGCCTAGTTAACTCCTGGTGAGACAAGCATAAACCCGCACGTAATGGAGAGCTGCGTCTGTCAGTGAACTCTGAGAAGGATTTAACGCTAAGTTTTAATAAATTTTTTTTTTTTTTTTTTTTTTTTTTTTGTTTGTTTATTTTTTAACACTGGTTACTTGATTTAGGTATTAATAGGGGTCATGTTTTTTCTGTAAGACCAGTTAAGCTTTCTGCTTTAGTCACCACAACATTGGAAGTTTAACCATGGCGTCCAGCAGGATGTGCCACTAATGCGCTTCCCCGGGAGTTCATGGATGAGGCGTGTCCCCAGGACACAGACGTTCCGCAATTCGGGTTACCACGTGATCTGCTGTGTCCACTCACAGCTGGTCACAAGTGTAAACCTACAGTGGTTACTCGTTTTTCCTGGCTTTTTTCTACTCACAAAAACTAAAAAACACTTATTAGGCTCAACCATCCCTACTAAATAAAATGTATATTGTATAATATATATCTCTCAAATCGCTGGTTCAATTTAGAATCGTGTGTATTTATTATCAAGAGTAAATGCAACATATAAAATAGTACCACATAAGAGATACTAATTGTGTTAAAAGCTGTATAGCCACCTCACATATCCAATAAAGCATTTTGTATGGCCCGACAAGGTATAGGTATGAAGTGTAATTCCACCTAACGTGGCAGGCCAAGTGTGAAGGAGGAGTAGACCTATAGTGTATACATTGGATTTCAGGGATCACATTTTTGTAAATATTTTATTATATCTTTTCATGTGACAACACTGAAGAAATGACACTTTGCTACAATGTAAAGTGGTGAGTGTACAGCTTGTATAACAGTGTAAATTTGCTGCTCCCTCAAAATAACGCAATGCACACCCATTAATGTCTAAACCGCTGGCAACAAAAGTGAGTACATCCCTAAGTGAAAATGTCCAAATTGGGCCCAATTAGCCATTTTCCCTCCCCGGTCTCATGTGACTTGTTAGTGTTACCAGGTGTAAATGGGGAGCAGGTGTGTTAAATTTGGTGTTGTTGCTCTCACTCTTACTGGTCACTTGAAGTTCAACATGGCACCTCATGGCATAGAACTCTGAGTATCTGAAAAAAATAGTCTATCTACATAAAGATGACCTAAGCTTATAAGAAGATTGCCAAGACCCTGAAATTGCAGCACGGTGGCCAAGACCATAGAGTGGTTTAATGGGACAGGTTCCACTCAGAACAAGCCACGTCATGGTCGACTAGACAAGTTGAGTGCACATGCTCAGCTTAATGTCCAGGGGTTGTCTTTGGGAAATAGATGTATGAGTGCTGCCAGCATTGCTGCAGAGGTTTAAGGGGTGGGGGGGTCAACCTGTCGGGGTTAAGATCATACGCCGCTCACTACATCAAATTGGTGTGCATGGCTGTCGTCCCAGAAGGAAAGATGATGCACAAGAAAGCCCGCAAACCGTTTGCTGAAGACAAGCAGACTAAGGACATGGATTACTGGAACCATGTCCTGTGGTCTGATGGGACCAAGATAAACTTATTTGGTTCAGTTGGTGTCAAGTGGGTGTGGTGGCAACCAGGTGAGGAGTACAAATACAAGTGTGTCTTGTCTACAGTCAAACATGGTGGAGGGGGGGGGGGTGTCATGGTCTGGGGCTGCATGAGTGCTGCTGACACTGGGGAGCTACAGTTAATTAAGGGACCCATGAATGTCAACATGTACTGTGACATACCGAAGCAGAGCATGATCCCCTCCCTTCGGAGATTGGGCCGCAGGGCAGTGTTCCAACATAACCACCCCAAACACACATCCAAGCTGGCTTGCTAAAGAAGCCAAGGGTAGAGGTGATGGACTGGCCAAGCACGTCTCCAGACCTAAACCCTTTTGAGCATCTGTGGGGCATCCTCAAATGGATTGTGGAGGAGCTCAAGGTCTCTAACATCCACCAGCTCCGTGATGTTGTCATGGAGGAGTGGAAGTGGACTTCAGTGGCAACCAGTGAAGCTCAAGAGGGTTAAAGCAGTGCTGGAAAATAATGGTGGTCACACAAAATATTGATACTTTGGGCCCAATTTGGACATTTTCACTTAGGGATGTACTCACTTTTGTTGCCAGCTGTTAAGATATTAATGGCTGTGTGTTGAGTTATTTTGAAGGGACTGCAAATTTACACTGTTATACAAGCTGTATACTCACTACTTTGTAGCAAAGTGTCATTTCCTCAGTGTTGTCACATGAAAAGATATAGTAGATTTACAAAAATGTGAGGGATGTACTCTTGTGAGATACTGTCAATGTTGCCCCCAGTATTTGTTACCCAGAAACCTTCCTCGCACTGCAAGGTTCATACAACTGACATCAAGAAGCAATAATCAATAGTGGCCTGTCCACTGTTTTGTATTGGAAAAAGGTTGTTGGAATATATGCACGGTTCTTTGTGAAAACACGTTCCAAACACAAAATCATAAATCAATTGGAGTGGTATACTTATCAAGTTTCACTGCCTGTGAAATAAGTCTTAGTCCATAAGTAGGTCATTCAACATGGAGTTCTCCCATCTCTGCATAAATCCCTGGTGGATCAAGAATTAAAGGTGGATCTCTCATGTCTAGTCTCTAAAGCAGCCAGCAGAAACCGGTCAGGCACGGATCATGTTTATAGACCTCCAATCCTTGACCCACACAGTTGCCATGTCCAAAAGATATTTTACACTTGAGGCATATACAATCCTTACTATGTCTGACGATGAGAGCAGCAGGCAGCTCACCATCCAATTCTAGTTCTGAATATGTGCCAGTAGAGTAGCGGATTGGGGACCAAATCTGAGGAGCAAACAGTCCCTCCCAAAAGAACAAGATCAGAAAACCTGCCTACCACCAGCAGCTTCATACTCTTCAATGGCACCAACACAAATGGATCTAGACCCTAGAAAGAAGAGCCCATTACCAGCACAGGAATAATGCACCAAACTCAAAGAATCCAGTCACAAACCTACCTTCCCAAAGCCCAGACAAACACATTATGGCTGCCTTCCAGCGTATTGTCAGCTACAATCCTCCCTTTCACCGCATAGCCAGGTATGCAGGCCAACACTGAAAAATTTTAGGAAATAGATTTTTGTTTTTCCCTCAGGATTAGCAGCAGTGCATTGTGGACCAAACCAATCTCTTTGCATAGCAATTTATTGCATCCAACCCCAAATTTTCCTATGTCCGTATGTTTCACTGGCGACGTCTCACAGTAGAAGGGTTAAAATTAGTTTTTGTGCCGTACCTTTAATATGGGGCTTACAAAGAAGTGAAGTGCATGCCTACTGGTCCACCCACCCTATCCACCACATGCCAATTTTTATTCTGTCATATCCAGGACAAGCTATAACATAATGTGCGTCCTGCATTTCAACTACTTTGTGCCCTCCCTGAGATCATCACAACCGTGATAAATTGTATAAAACACTGTACCTAATTTTTTCAGAGCAATTTGCAAAAATTTTTGTTCCAGGCCAAATCTCTTGTTCACTTCACTGGCCGGCTACATTTCAATCAATATATTCCCAGTAAAAGGGCTAAGTACGGACAAATTATTTTAAAGCGCTACAGGATATGTGCATGCCTTTTTTGTGTACGAAGGCAAAGGCTTCCACCTCCAGCCCCCCGAGTGCCCAATGTACATAGGAACCAGCGGAAAATTTGTCTGTGACCTGGCATACCCCCTGCTCAAAAGGGCTGCCATCTCAAACTGGACAATTGTGAGTTTGCCCTTTTTCCGCCACCTGTATTGTGAAAAAAAGCCTTAGCCTGCGATACCACTAGAAAAAACAAAGTGCTTCCCGCAAAACTTCTGGGGTGTGGTTGTTTTTCAGGGGTTGGACTTGGTCCCTTAGTTTCAGTAAAGGGAACACTTAAGGTGTCGGCATACCAAGACATTGTGGACAATTTCATGCTCCCAACTTTGTGGGAACAGTTTCGGGATGGCCCCTTCCTGTTCCAGCATGACTGCACACCAGTGCACAAAACAGGGTCCATAAAGACATTGATAAGTGAGTTTGGGGTGAAGGAACTTGACTGTCCTGCACAGAGTCTTGACCTAAACCCGATTAATTCACCCCAAAGGTGTTCTGAGCGGAGACTGCAAGCCAGGCCTTCTCGTCCACATCAGTGCCTAATCTCACAATCTGCGCTTCTTGTAGAATGGTCAAACATTCCCATAGCTGCGCTCCTAAACCTTGTGGACAGCCTTCCCAGACGAGTTAAAGGTGTTCTAGGTTCAAAGCTTGGGCCGACTCAATGAACCCACGGACTAAGACTGGGATGCCATTAAAGTTTGTGCAGACAACTTCATAAAGCATGTTATTGGTGGTAGGAGTACTCGGTTTCTTCCACCTCTGAAGCCGGAAGGATTCCTTTTTCGATTTTCAAACTTGCCACTCCAGGACCAAACCTGAACTAGGAGTCCAGTTTTATCCACAAACATTGGACCTCTAAACCGGCAGACCTCTTTGGCATGGAGGTCCCCTCACTTTCAATAGTGGGCACATTGGTTGGCCTTGGTGGATACCTTGACAGAAAGCATCCTGAGTGCGCTTAAGAAAGATGTGGCCAAAGGGCCACAAGCTAGAGCTCTCTGCCTTTGCCATGCTTAACGTTGTCAAACCTTGTCTCTGCACAGGCTAACAGACCTCCATGCTTGTAAAATATTTTAGACATATAATATCTCTAGTGTCTTTTAGGCATTTCGTTCAATAGCCAGGCTGACTTAAAACAAAGTGTGACTTTATTTGATCACACTTGGCATCAATTTAAAAAGAAGTACAAAGCTACAACCAATTAGTTTGGTGTAGTAAAACAAAAATACAAGAAATAAAAACTGTAGGTTAGGAGTTGTTTAAGAAAAATATTTTAGCTTCTTGTCTGTCCAAAAGCAATGAATTGTCTGTCTGGTTTTAGAAAAAGGGCACAGCTGTTAGGAGTGACGTGTTGGCCTAAAGTAAACAAAATGTCTGCATCAATGTGAATGTGTGTCTTATTCAGTGTAGTGTATGTGTGAAGAGGTGTCATATACCAAGTTTATTACTGCTTTTATACGATTTTCAGACTGTAGTCGTCATTACATGCAGTTACTTCCTAATACATTTGGAGCTAAATGTGTAGTACCTTATTAGTAATCGTTCCTAACTTGCACATAACTAAAAAGCTGAAATAGCTAAACTGCTTTGATTGACAGAGAAACATAATAGTTATTCTAAAAAAAAAAAAAAAATGATGTGACCACCTTACTTTTGCTAAAGCATCCCTTTCTGTAACAAATACTCTAAGCAATGGGTATCCAGTTCTAAATAGATTCCTTCTTTTAACCACTTCAGATCCGCGCCATAGCCAATTGACGGCTCCAGCACGGATCTTAATTGCCGGGACACCGTCAATAGACGTCATCCCGCGCATAAGCTGCCTGCGGGCAACGTGCGGCGCGCTGTGTGATCACCGATTCTGAGACTCGGCTGATCACAGATCGTTGTAAGGGGCCGGTCCTGGCCCCTTACCATGTGATCAGCTGTCAGCCTATGACAGCTATTTACGTGATGTAAACAAGAGATTGGTATTCAGCTTTGTTTTCCCCTCAAGCTGACTGCGTGTAGGGGGAAAAAAAAGCAGATCACCGGCGAAAGACACGGACATCAGTCCCGCACACGGAGAGGCACTGCTGCTATGCAGTGCCCGCCAGTGCCACCTATCAGTGCCCTTTAATGCCACCCATCATTGACCACCAGTGCTGCCTCATTATTGCCCACCAGTGCCACCTCATTATTTCTCCACCAGTGCCGCTTATCAGTGCCCGTCAGTGCAGCCTCATCAGCGTACATCAATGAAGGAGAAAAATTTACTTAATTTTAAAATTTTATAGCAAACTTTGAAACCCTTTATTTTTTGCTAAAATAAAATAGCCCAGCAGTGATTAAATACCACCAAAAGAAAGCTCTATTTGTGTGAAAAAATGATAAAAATTTCATATGGGTACAGCGTTGCAATGTCAATCAAAGTGCGACAGCGATGAAAGCTGAAAATTGGTCAGGGCAGGAGGGGGGATTAAGTGCCTAGTAAGCAAGTGGTTAAGCAATAGGAATTCAGTTCTGTAATAATACATACAAATGCATAGATATAATAAACTATATTTGAGAATATATTATTTCACACTATTCCTAACTAGCTTACTAATTAACCACTTCATTTCCACAGGCCGTCAACAGACATCCTTGGATTTCAGTGGTGATATCTCAATGATGCCTGCACCTGCCGGCATCATTGAGGTATCGTTTTTTTAGAGCAGGCGATTCCCATCACTGTAAGAATGATCGTAGCTGCAGTTCAGCCGCTTGATCGTTCTTACAGGCGATGGGAGGGGACTCCCGCCACCCTCCGGTGCTTCTCCCGACTCACCTGAGCGAACGGTGACCAGGAGAAGGAATCGCCTGCCACTGGATCTTGAAGCCAGAGATTTCCAAGGGACAGATGGCCCTCGGTCATCTGTATGGCTCTTGGAGGCCCGGGCGCATGTCATGACGTCACGTCCGGGTCTCCTGAAGTAAACCATGCCAGTTGAAGGAGAAGGAGGCTGAGATCGTCCATTTTTTTTTTTCTGATCTCAGCCTTTCCACTCTATAGGAAAGATGTAGGGTCTTATAGACCCTGCATCTCTCCATAAAGAGGACCTGTCGCACACTTTTCCTATTACAAGGGATGTTTACATTCCTTGTAATAGGAATAAAAGTGATCATAAAAAATACAAAATAAAATAAGAAATAAAAAAAAAATTAAAGCGCCCCGTCCCCACGAACTCGTGCACAGAAGCAAACGCATACGTAAGTTGCGCTCACATATGTAAACGGTGTTCAAACCACACATGTGAGAGATCGCCACGTGCGTTAGAGTGAGGGCAATAATTCTAGCCCAAGACCTCCTCTGTAACTCAAAATGCCTAACCTGTAAACATTTTTAAAGCATCGCCTATGGAGATTTTTAAGTAACACCGTTTGGCACCATTCCACAAGTTTGCGCAATTTTAAAATGTGACATGTTGGGTATCTATTTACTCGGCGGTACTTCAGCTTTCACATTATGAAAAAAAATTGGGCTTACTTCACTGTTTTTTTTTTAATTCATGAAACTGTTTGAAAAATCGCTGCGCAAATACTGCATGACCTAAATAGTTGCAACAACTGCCATTTTATTCCCTAGAATCTCTGCTAAAAAAACATATATAATGTTTGGGGGTTCTGAGTAATTTTCTAGCAAAAAAATGATTTGTACATGTAGGCGAGGAGTGCCAGAAATGGCCCGGATGCGACGTGGTTAACAAACTATATTAAATAACTGTATTATAGATAACCAATGATTCTCTTTATAGAACATATATTTCATGTGCCTTAACTTCTTTTGTCTCCGGTTTCTTTGTGCGTATTCTTATCTGAGTAACCACTGACCTACTGACCGCAAGCCATAAACACTGGACACAAAGCAACTGGACCAAACTGACATTCACACTCCTAACCTATTTCAGGATCTGGCTTTACGTTGAGCTAGTAAAATAACCAATGTAAAAATGTATAGGAGACTTTTGAATACAGGTCTTTGTAGTAAAGCCAAATTAATAAAATAATTCTACAATTTCCCCTGAATATAATTTATTATATTACCTAAATCACACACACTCCATTTATGGCCCTTTCATACACATTTTCAATCAGTTTCTCCAGATGTACCACTGTCTATTACTGGATCAGTTAAACCAGAAGTTATTCTACGACTAAAAATACCTGTCATAATTTCTTCACCTCCTTTTCTTTTTGAATTTATAATCTAGTTTCAATCTAAACATAATACAGATTTGAAATAAAATACATAGTGGTACAGTGGCACAGTGGTGTAGTGGATAGCACTTTCTCCTGGCAGCAAAAGGGCCGCTGGTTCGAATCCTAACCACGACACTACCTGCCTGGAGTTTGCATGTTTTCCCTGTGCCTGCGTGGGTTTCCTCCCACACTCCAAAGACATGCTGGTAGGTAAATTAGATCCTGTTTTAATTGACCCTAGTATATGTATGAATGTGAGTTAAGGACCTTAAATTGTAAGCTCCTTGAGGGTAGGGACTGATGTGAATGTACAATATATATGTAAATCACTGCATAAATTGATAGCGCTATATAAGTACCTGAAATAAAAAAAAAAAAATATCCAAGATCTAAAATGACCTTCCCAATTACTTAGCCACAGTCCGATTATCCGAAAGGTTTTAATTGTGACTTGTCCACCTTTCTCAAATTTTGAGGAGTGTGGAGAAATCTTTTTATGCATGTGAGAAGCTACATGTGGCAGAATGGTGTTCAGGTTGTCTTCAACATCTGTAACCATTTTGTTTTTTCAATTGCTTCTTTTTGCGGCGTAGACAAAAAAGGTTCATGAGGGAACACGAGGCATTTTTTACCTGTCATTAGTTCAAATGGACTGTATTGTGTAGATGAGGATGTTGTACTTCTGATACTTATTAGAACAAAAGGTACAGCATCTACCCAAGTATTTCCTTTGCCTAGTAACATCTGTGCAATGCTGGAATTGATAGGCCTGTTCATTCTTTCCACAATACCTGCAGGTTGTGGATAGTATGGAACATGAAATCTTTGATTCCCAGAATTTTACTCATTGCTTGCATTACTTTACCTGTAAAATGCGATGCTCTTTCTGAACTGAGGTCCATTGGGATCCCCCAAGTTGGAAAAACATGATTAACATTCTTACGGTTGTCAGTGCATCATCTGTACGTTCAGGTAAAATTTCGACCCACTTTGAAAATACGTCTACGATTATGAGAGCATATCTGAATCCGTTTTTCCCTGTTGGCAGTGGCCCTATATAGTCAGTTTGTAATGTGGACCAGTAGCTGGAGGAATCCTTTGTAAGGGATTCACTTGAGCACAAATTAGACAAACTTGAATCACATGGTCTACAGTTTCTTCCATTTTTTCCCCAATCTCTGCTTTCCTACATCGCCTAAGCTTTCATCATTGTATTTTGTTTGTTCCATCTGTAAATGTTTTGTTATTACAGGACGCAGAACCCCATTTAAGTCATGACACAAAATCCCATTCTCTTGAATAAAGGGAGATTTTGGATCAACCAGAGAAGCAGATAGGAACTGAACCTTTCTCTATTCTTCTGCAAAAGCGGGGATCTGTGTATGTCTTCTTGACTACACTCCCTGAAACTGGTTTAGCTGGAATCTGACTGTTCATTAACAGCTGCTTCTTTTGCGAATGTGTCAGCTGTCCTGTTACAAATGCTTAATTTATCGTTATCTCTTTTTTATGAGCTGGTACCTTCATAATTGCACAAGGATTTTTTCCTACTAATGTGAAAATTGATTCCAGTATTTCCCTATGTATCAAAACTTTGAAGAATCTACAAAGCCTCTTCTTTTCCAAATTTGAAAATGGTCAGTAAGAGAACGCAGAACATATGAACTGTCACTATAGATTGCTAGTGTATCTTGGTTCTCTTCATTGTCTACATTCAGCACTGTTTCTATGGCTAATAGTTCTGTTTTTTGCACTGAAAAGTGTCCTGGAAGTCTGTGTTGTATGGCATATCCTCTTTTAGGAAACCAGATTGCATAGCCTGAAAAATATTTCCCTGAGGTACAATAATGTGAACCACCCACAAACACTGGTTCATCAGTCTTCTCTACGAAACAGAGGAGAGTAGGCATCCTGGACTTTACATGAACACTCATGTTATAATCCATTATATTCCATCTTTTGAGGGAGTACATATTTGACATTTGACACGTGTCAAAACCTTTCTCAACAGGTGTTAAAATCCTAGAGAAATATCCCAAAATCCTCGAATATCCTCCTTTGTAATTGAAGCAACACAGAAGGAAATGGCATTACTCTTCCGTTCACTGACAGATGCAGCCTTCTTATTGCACGTGGATTATGCTCCTATTACTAGGAGTAGACTAGGCAAAAATAAAACAAAAGCATAGGTTGGCCCCTCCCAGGGGGCGTCCTCACCTTTGCATATAATCCCCCTGCTCTGCATAGCACATCAGTTTTAAATTGCCTAGTTCAAGGAGTAGACCTGGTTCCCTATGGGATTTGCGGTCTCCTGAAGATTTTTTTCTGTTGAAGACTGCTGTCAAGAAGCCGGCTGGTGGTATAGAGGATATCTAGTCAAGTGGGGCACACCAGAGGTGGACCTCATGGCCTCCAGGTTCAATCACAAGGTACAGACCTTTTGTGTGCAGAACAAAAGATCAGTTGGAGGTCGCCTCGGACGCACTGGTAGTGCCCTGGGGTCGGTATTGGCTACTGTACATCTTTCCTCCTCTAAAGCTTCTACCGCGGGTTTTGCGCAGGATAGAAGCAGAGGGAATCCCGACAATCCTGGTAGCTCCGGATTGACCTCGGCGTCCTTGGTACGCCGACGTAGTACGGATGGTGACAGATGTTCCATGGCGTCTTCTACTTCGCGAAGACCTCCTGTCTCAGGGGCCCATCTTGCACCCTGCTTTACCCTCGCTGGCTTTGACGGCTTGGCTATTGAGTCCCAGCTATTGAGGGATAGGGGTGTCTTGGACTCCGTGATTCCCTACTATGATTGAAGCGCGTAAAAGTACCGCACATAAGATTTATCATAGGACCTGGAAGGCCTATATTACCTGCTGCGAGGCAGGGGTTTGGAACCCCCGCTCTTTTATATAGTGTCCAGAGTACTGACTTTTTTGCAGCAAGGACTGGACAAGAACCTGGCGTTAAGTACGCTTAAGGGTCAGATTTCGGCCCTGGCGGTTCTTTTTCAACGGCCCTTGGCGTCTCATTCATTGATCCGTACATTTGTACAGGGGGTACGTCATGTGGCTCCTCGGATACGGTCACCTCTGGCACCGTGGGATTTGAATCTGGTGCTTTCTGTGCTGCAGAAACCACCATATGAAAAGATTAGGGACATTCCCTTGCGACTGTTGTCAAGAAAGTGGCTTTTCTGGTGGCTGTTACATCCGCTAGGCGGGTGTTAGAGTTGGCAGCATTATCCTGCAAGTCACCTTACTTGGTCCTTCATAAGGACAGGGCGGTTTTGCTACCTTCCCCCTTTTCTTCCGAAGGTGGTTTCTTCTTTTCATTTAAATAAGGATATTGTTCTTCCCTCATTGTGCCCGCACCCGTCGCATCCCAAAGAAGTTGAGCTGCATTCTTTGGATGTGGTGAGGGCTTTGCGGGTGTATTTGTTTTTTACAGCTTCTTTTCGGAAGTCTGATTCTTTATTTGTGCTGACGGAAGGGTCGCGCAAAGGCATGGCGGCCTCGTCGGCTACCATTTCTCGTTGGATCAGGAAGACCATGACTCATGCATATGAGATTCGGGGCAAGGTTCCCCTGTTTCCAGTCACGGCTCATTCCACCAGGGCAGTTAGTACTTCCTGGGCTTTTAGACACCAGGCCTCTGTGTCTCAAGTGTGCAAAGCGGCTACTTGGGCCTCAGTGCACACGTTTACGAAGTTTTACAAAATTGATGTTTCAGCATCTTCGGATGCTGCTTTTGGCTGCAAAGTATTAAAAGCTGCAGTGTAGGCGCGATTAGCGCCGCCTGAGAGGGCCTTTTTTGTTGGGTACAGTTGTTAGATTGCCCACCCCTCTTGATTGGCACAGCTTTGGGACGTCATAAGAAGGCTGCGTCTTTCAGTGAACGGAAGAGTAAAAAGGATTTTATTATAACTTACCGTAAAATCCTTTTCTCTGAGTTCACTGACAGACGCAGCACCCACCCCTCTGTTGAGTTTGTACGGCTTGTTACAAACTGATGTGATATGCAGAGCAGGGGGATTATATGCAAAGGTGAGGACGGCCCCTTGGGAGGGGCCAACCTATGCTTTTGTTTTATTTTTGCCTTGTCTACTCCTAGTAATATGAGCATAACCCACGTGTCATAAGAAGGCTGCGTCTGTCAGTGAACTCAGAGAAAAGGATTTTACGGTAAGTTATAATATCCCTTTTTTTAGATGTATGCACCTGCAAAGCAAATGGTGCTTGCTTTTCCACAGTAGCTAGTGCTGGTGCTCTCTGCAAATCTTTTTTCAGAGATTCAAAAGCCTTTTGCTGAACTTTTGTCCAAGGCCCAAAACCATTTTCCTCATTGTTCTTTAGAAGATCGTACAAACATTTTGCCTTGTCAGCAAACGACTCAATGAACTCTCTGGAAAAATTCACTAATCCTAGGAATTGTCTCAGTGCTTTAAGTGTTGGTACAGGAAGTGCAGCAATAGCATTAACCCTTTCTTGTGGAGGTTGTTTACCCGGACTGATCTGAATACTGAGAAACTTGACCTTTCATGAGCTGAACTTTACAAGTATTTAGTTGGAGAGCTGCATCTTGCAGCCGATCAAACAATTCTGCTAAAAGGGTTAAATTCTCTTGTTAATTTTCTGGGAATAATTATATCATCCATATACTGTAAAATACAGGCTGGTCTAGAAAATTTTGATAAGACTTTAGCTAAGGCTTGATGAAATACGCTTGCGGAATACGATTAAAGGTATATTGCTCGTTCATAAAGGTGACTGCGAATTTATGTTGACAACTTTTGGTCAATGCAATCGAAAAAAACCTGTTAGCAATGTCAATCACAGAGAACACTTTTGCTTTAGCGTCAAGTTGGGATATGTCAGGTGTATCTGCAACTATCGGGGCACAATTAGGGGTATATTTATTCAGCATCTACCAGAAGTCTGAATGAACTATGGTCATCTTGTTTAAGTACTACCCATAACGTATTATTAGGAAAACAAATTCAGTTACAAACAATACTCTATTGCAGAAGTTCTTTTAGGACAATTGACACTGGTTCAATAGACTCTGGTGGCAAATTTGTATTGCTTCTGGGCTGGTGGATCCCGCCCTTGCACGTTTTCTATGTCTTTGAACAGACATGCCTCGTTTTTACCCTGGCTCCTGGATTTCTGTATGATTTCACCAATTGTTCAAGATCTCCATTGTCACCAGTATACCTAGGTTAATTATCCAACCTCTTCGTTGAATGAAATCTGTCCCGATAATGTTCTCTGCACCTTGACAATACCAAATATCAATCCCCATATCCAAATAACCAGGAATTTCAAATGAAACCTTTTTACGCTTTGAGGCTGTAGTTACCTGATCCATTAAATCCAACAACTGTGCAAAGTGCTGCATCTGTCAAAAAAGGTAATCTTACACCTGTAAAAGAAATCTGAGCACCTGTGTCTATTAGAAATCTTAATTTTTGCCCATTCAATTTTGCTTTAATCTAAGGGTGTCCACATTTATCTAGACATATTGGTGTTACATATTCTGGATAATTAGACTTTATTTCCTTTTTATGGTTTCCTAGTCCTGGAGTAGGCAATACTGGATTTAAATCACCAGTGGCTGATTTCAAGTTATTTTCATTCATGGCATTGCTGATTTGACATGTCTGATTTTGTTTTATCAGAGGAGAGTAAGGAGAACAAGATTGAGTTCCATTTGGACGAGGAGGAGCAGATGGTTCAAGAGATGTCCAATTTCTTTGCCTATATTTCTTGAATCTTTCATCTGTATATCCTTTAAGAATTTATTTACATTGAAAATGTAAATTGCCTGTTTTTTGGCAATAACAAGTGATGGGTCCTCTCTCACTCGCTTGCACCTGTCATTTTTACTAGGAGCTGTCAATCTTGTTCTAGCTATAGTCTATTTATTTTTAAAGTGTCATTTTGAACCAGAGCTATCTTAGACTTAAGACTGCCCTGTTTCATCTGCCTTCTAACATGGCTAATGAAGTTGGATCAAGCAATAAATGGTGATTGCTGCGCTGGGTATGAACAGAAGATAACACAAGCCTCTAGCACAATATTGCTGAACATACAATAGGTGAATAGTAAAGTGGTACAGCGCTTAAATCCAAAGTCCAAAGAGAAAATAGTTGATCAGGAGAGAGTGAATGGGGAACTCAGCAAATCGTGCTCAGGTAAGTGGAAAGACCGTCACAAACACCCTCACACACTGCCTCTTACCGGTTTGATGCGACCCCCACAACAGAGGTTTAATGAACCGTTTAAATTGCATAAATGCTCCTGAAACCGGGCAAGACAGGTAGATCTTTACCATTGAAGTATTATGCTGATCCAACGTTCCGCTCACTGCCCAGCACCGAGGTCACTCCATTCAGATTGCCATCACCATGTAAGGTATAACAACACGCTCATGGTGCGGTAAACCCAGATAATTTTATTAGGAATAAACTATTGCACTTAATAGCAGTAAAAATATGCATCTGACAAGTAAATGGGAACTTCAAGTGTTCCCCACCACAAAGATGGCCGCTGCATCTCCAGGCCAGTGCCTGCATCGCGTCCTAAGCTCCTCCCATTGGGTTTCATCATAGATTGACATCAGGGGCGTGGCCTAGGGCGGACATGCAGGAGAAAGCTTATATAGGCACGGGTGGCCGAAAAACAATGAGTTCCACGGACCAGAAGTGGGGATCACCCACACAGACCGGAACGGGAACCTCCACTGACACTAAGCCGGAAATGGGGCTTGTCAGCAAGAAACCGAGAGCTCTCCTAGCAACCACCAGTGGCCAGAATAATGTACACAGAAAGCCATATCAGGGGTTATACTCCCAATTGAAAAATAAGAGCCCTGGTCCACAAACATTATCAAATGCATACTCTTGATCATGAACAGTAAAAACACTAGAATCCAAATTGCGTAAAAACAAATAAGACTAGCAGGAGCCTGACATGGAAATAGCACCATCTTGTGGTTAAAAAATAAAATCACACATGCATTAAAAAATTCCCATATTCTGATCGCCATTAATATGTGCACTGGGTGCTATTTTGACCATGCATCCACACACATACACACATGCCCATCAGTCACTATATAAATTACTAATAAATAATCCTAATAAATGACCAAATAAACCTTGACATGATAAACCAAAGGGACAAAAATTCTACTGATTCACAGGTACCTAAATATGAACCGATGATAAATGTCTTATGCATTATTCAAAAAGGCGTTGATGTCCCATTCAATATTCATACCCAGTGGATTATAGGTTTTAGCCCTATAGATCCACTGGGTCTCAAGCCTAGAAACTTTGCGGGTCATGTTACTTCCCCTCCAGTTTCCAACATAACAATCAATCCCCA
This sequence comes from Glandirana rugosa, assembly GCA_018402905.1. NCBI lineage: Eukaryota > Metazoa > Chordata > Amphibia > Anura > Ranidae > Glandirana > Glandirana rugosa. Next base: position 889,419 of record BLSH010032195.1, read on the forward strand.
GAAATGTAGTCCCTCTGGGGACTTGCCCATGATGTAAGGCGTAATGCTGGGAAAGACTGTTTTGGATAGCCCTTCTTTATGTTTGTAATATGCTCCTTGACTTTTACGCGAAGCATCCGGGTGATACGCCCAATATATTCGCGCCCACATGGACACCTCACAAGAAAAATGACCCCATCTTGAGCATGTATTGAAGGGTTTAATAGGGAACAATTCCTGCGTGGACTGGGATTGAAAATATTCAACCTTTTCTATCTTTCACCTTATTTAACAGGCTGGACATTTCCTACAGGGATATCATCCCTTCATATTTTTAAAGAAAACAGTTTGCTTAGGGGGATCCACCACATTGGGGGCTATACAGAGCCTTAAAAGGTAAGGCCCCTCTATACACCACCAATGGCTGTTCAGGGAGTGTAGGGCCCAAGACTAGCATTCCTAAGAATTCCCCAGTGTTTTTTTTTAATTTTTTTTGACCGAGAAGTGTTCAGATGAGTTTGGTAAAAAATGCATGTTTATTACCATTTTCCTCCACCTGCCTTGGAACCAAAAGTTCCTCCCTATTCTCAACAGCTCAAGTAAGAGCTCAATCTAGTTCTTCCAGACTGTACCTCTTTTCCAATAACCTCTGTTTTACTACAGAGGCCTCCTGCATAAAACCTTGAAGATGCGTACAGTTCCTTCTAAGCCTAAGAAATTGGCTCGTTGGGACAGAATTCAACCAAGAACTATGATGGCAACTGTCTCTACTGATGAAGCCATTTTTGTGGGTCTCTTTAACCACTACAGCCCCGGAAGGATTTCCAGCTTTGGGACCAGAGCACTTTTTTCAATTTGGCACTGCGCCGCTTTAACTGGTAATTGCACGGTCATGCAATGCAGTACCCAAACTAAATTTGCGTCCTTTGTTTCCCACAAATAGAGCTTTCTTTTGGTGGTATTTGTTCACCGCTGCGCTTATTATTTTTTGCGTTGTAAACCAAAACACGAAAATTTGGAAAAAAAGTGATATTTTCAACTTTGTTATTACAAAAATACAATAAACTAAATTTTAGGCATAAACTTTTGCCCAAATGCATTTGGCCACATGTCTCGGGTAAAAAAAAGTCAATTAGCGTATATTGGTTTGCGCATAAATTATAGCGTCTACAAACTAGGGTACGTTTTCTGGAATTTCCACAGCTTTTATTTTATGACTGCCTATCTCATTTCCCGAGGTGCTAAAATGGAGGGGCAGTACAAACCCCCCCCCCCAAATGTCCCCATTTTGGAAAGTAAACACACCAAGGAATTTGCCGAGAGGCATGTTGAGCCCATTGAATATTTTTTTAAAATTGAAAAGATGACCAAAAAAAAAAAAATTACACAAAGTTGTTACTGAAACGATATATATTGCTCACACATGCCATGGGTATATGTGGAAGTACACCCCAAAATACATTTTGCTGCTTCTCCTGAGTATGGGGATACCCCACGTGTGAGTCTTTTTGGGAGCCTATCCGTGTACGGGACCCTGAAAACCAATCAGTCTTCAGGATTTCTAAGGGCAAAAATTTATGCCTTCATCCCATACTACCTATGTCAGTTGCAGAGGCCATGAAATACCCAGATAGCAAAAAAAAAAAAAACCCCAAATGACCCCATTTTGGAAAGTAGACACCCCACGCTATTTGCTGAGAGGCATGTTGAGTCCATGGAATGTTTTATATCTTGCCTCAAGTTTCGGGGAAATTACAATTTTTTAAATTTTTTTTCGCAAAGTTGTCACTAAATGATATGTTGCTTGAACATGCCATGGGTATATGTGAAATTACACCCCAAAATACATTCTGCTACTTCTTCTGAATATGGGGATACCACATATGTGAGACTTTCTGGCAGTCTAGCCCCATATGGGACCCCAAAACCAATCACCGCCTTCAGGCTTTCAAAGTGCGTAAAAAGCTGATTTTACTCCTCCACTCCCTATAAGTTTCGGAGGCCATGGAATGCCCAGATAGCACAAAACCCCCCAAAATGACCCCATTTTGGAAAGTAGACACTCCAAGCTATTTGCTGAGAAGTATTTTGAGTATTTTGCAGATCTCAAAGTTTTGAAATTTGAAATAATTAAAAACAAAAAAAAATCTGTTTCTTCATCTTCCAAAAGATGCAAAATGCGCACCATGCCTCTTAGCAAATACCTTGGGGTGTCTACTTTCCAAAATGGGATCATTTGGGGGGGGGGGGTTTTGTGCTACCTTGACATATCAGGGCCTCCAAAAATGTGATAGGTACTGAGGAGTAAAATCACCATTTTATGCCCTTAGAAAGCCTGAAGGCAGTGATTGGTTTTTGGGGTCCTGTACGCGGATAGGCTCCCAAAAAGTCTCTTATGTGGTATCCCCATACTCAGGAGAAGCAGCAGAATGTATTTTGGGGTGTAATTCCACATATATCCATGGCATGTGTGCGCAATCTATCATTTCAGTGACAACTTTGTGTAAAAAAATAAAAAATTTAAATTAAAAAAAAAAAACTATTTCCCCGAAACTTGTGGCAAAATGTAAAAAATTCCATGGACTCAACATGCCTCTCAGCAGATAAATTGGGGTGTCTACTTTTTTTTTTTTTTTTTGCTATCTGGGCATTTCATGGCCTCCGAAACCTGGATAGGTAGTGAGGAGTGAAGGCATACATTTTCACCCTTAGAAATCCTGAAGGCTTTTGGGGGGTGGTGACAGGAAGCCGGATGCTGTCGTGAGCGGGCGTGCGAGCTCGTGCAGCCTGTGCTCCATGCTTTAGGCTGTATGCCGTAATCCTGTGTAAGGAGTGTGCCTGAGCTGGAAATCCTGACTTTTTGAAGGAGCGTGTCAGTGAGCGGGCAGAACTGGAGGTGTGGAGCCGGCCCGGTGTCTGACCGGCCCCTCTGGCTCCAGCTCTACTGGCTGGCCCTGTGATCCGTGGCGTAATCCGGGATAGGAGCGGACGCTGATCGCGGTATAAGACCTCTGTGTGCCTGGAGGTGAAGAAAGAGCAAGTGGCGTTTGGACCTGGGGATTCGATACTGAAGCCAAGAGTGGAAAATACCAGCGTGATACACCCTGGTGGTGGAGAGATAGCCGGAGGGCTTCAGGGGTGGGTGAGAAGGGAAGTGAGTGTGCGGTATTCCCACTCCCCCTTCTCCCCCCCCCCCCCCACAGGTTAGTGATACCCCCCGGGTATAAAGTGGAAGAGTGAAAGGCGCTCCAGCCGCTATTTACCATAGCTTTTGGCTGGAGGATCCTGACACTACTCAATATTTTATTATCCTTTATTATCCTTCCTTGAGGTGGAAGGATTGAAAACCAGGAGACTGCTATCCAGGGTCAATATTGGAAATATGTATCTGTCCGTTTATATGGGATGTGAATGCCCTCTTAACACTAGCTGCTCTAGTAATTACTAGTAATAGGTTGGTGGTTTCCCCCCTTTTATTTTTTTTCTCTCTCCTCTCTCTCTCTCCTTTTTTTTTCCTTCCTTTCTCCCTTTTGACTGGCTGTTTCATGTGAGTCAATCGTGGGGAAGGTGGGTGTCACTGGACTCTGCAAGAAAGGAGGAGTAGGAGCAGTATAGATCTGGAAACCAGAGCGGGAACCATGGCAAAGAAAAAGGGGGATGCCTCAATGTTACAGGAGGCCGGGGTAGATTTATCCCAGAAAGCTTTAAAAGGCAAAAGCAAAGAGATTGCCAACAAATTGGAGAAATTTGCACATGGAACCTCCCAATCCTCCCAGGTTAGTGGGAAAACGCAGCAGGCTAAAGTGTCTGTCACCAATTGGATCTCTTAAGGGGACTAGTACTCAGTCCAAAGGTAAACATCATAAAGGGACTGGGGGGCAGATTAGCTTGCCGGCAATGCAGGACATGCCAAGCTCGGAGGGGTTAATAACACAGGAACCATCCTTGAAAGAGATATTGTCGGCAATAAACACCTGCAAGGCTTCTTTGGTAGAGCTAATGGATCAGACAAAGGGCATAAAGGAGGACATGTTAGTAAGACACGATCTTCAGAAAACCCGGGAGCGGACTACGGAATTTGAAGAGAGAGTGGGAAATATTGAGGACGCCCAAGCCCCCCTAAAGGATGTAGAGAGATTAAAAAAGATGGTCTCCAGGCAGAATGAGAGATTGGAGGAGTTTGAAAATAGGGAAAGAAGAAACAATGTTCGGATTTTGGGACTTCCGGAAAAATCTGAGGGGAGAGAAATGAGAGCTTTTCTGGAGAAATGGCTAGGGGACACGCTGGGCCAAGAATTTTTCCTCTCACTTTGTTATTGAAAGAGCTCATAGGATACCAACAAGGGGGGCTCTCTCAGGTGGAGCTCCAAGATCGGTCATTATGAGATTGCTATGCTTTAGGGATAGAGAAACTGTCCTTAGAAGGGCAAGATAACTGAAATCCATAATGTACAATGGGAATAAAATATTATTTGTTCCGGACTTCTCTGCAGAGGTTCAGAAAAAAAGGGCTCAGCTTCTTGGATATCAAGGCCAGGTTGCGACAATTAAACATCCAATATGCCATGTTTTATCCGGCGCGCCTTCGGGTTGTGTATAAAGGGGAGGTCTCCTTTTGTGACACCCCGGATGCAGCCGGGTCTTGGTTAGAGAAATGTGAGCAGTCTACGCATGATTTGCCATGAGTGGGAGTTGGCCCTGAGGGGCTGATTAGGTTAGAAGGAAGAAACACATAGGAGGTGGTGGAGAGGAGGGGGGGGGAGAGAGAGAGAAAGCTAGATTATAAGCTAGAGTACAATTTATTATATCTGGGTGGGGGCAAGGCCCAGGGCTGATTCGATTAAGGGCACAAGGTAAAAGGGTATAAAAGAATTTGTTATGAAGGCACTGTAATAACATGAAAGAGGTATAGAGGGGTGAATGATTATATATGGAAAACTTTTCTTTTTGAGCACAGGAAGCACGAGCACAAGAAGGGAATGGCACCGGCAACAGCGTGCAAAAGGGGTATTAGGAATGTGCCAGGGTATAGGCACAGAAAAAATTATAAAGGTTATATTTATGGTTATTCTGCACTAGGAAAACACCGAAGTCACAAGGAAAAGCCCCAAAAGGGGGTGGGGGGGGGAGTGGTTAGCTGGGTTGGTAGAAAAAATGTATAAGTGTGAATATGACTTGGTCAACACCCCAAGGAGGAGAAGAGGGAGAAGGGTGAGATGGGGTTCCCCTGGTGGGGTTCCCCCTCTGCCCTTCTGCGGTCCATGGCTGAGTTCCCTGGCTTCTTCCTCTTTCCTTTTTTTACTTTTTGATACAATGGGTAGACTGGTGACATTTGGGTCGTGGAATGTGAGGGGAGTGAGTAACTTGGTCAAAAAGGCGGCTTTGTTTAGAACAGTTGCAACATTGGGGATAAAAGTGCTATGTTTACAAGTAACACATTTAACGGGGGATTCAATTGACCGTCTAAAGATTAGGGGATTTCCGCACCAATTCCATTCCACGTACACCTCATACTCTAGAGGAACGAGTATATTAATCCATGCTTCAGTGGGATTCGAATGTATCCAGGTAAAGATAGATGGGGAGGGGAGATATGTTTTTTTTGTATTGCAAGTTGGCAGAGCTCCCGATCATTCTGGTGGGAGTGTATATCCCTCCACCTTTTATATTTGACATCATTGGTTGCCTAATAGGGTTTATGGCGGATAAGACGGGTATCCCAGTACTGTGGTCGGGGGACTTTAATATGGTCATGAACACCCAGATGGATAGATGGCCCCCGCGAGGAGGGAGCAGACCCCCTATATGGACCCCGTTGTATGAGATATTGAAGGAAACTGGCCTAAGGGATATTTGGCGGGAACACCATCCGGGGGTTCGCGCCTTCTCTTGCCAGTTGAGTGTCCACTCTTCCCTTTCAGGAATAGACTTGGCCCTGGGGAACAATGAATTGTCCGCAAGGGTGGTGGAAATTGGATATGAGGCGAGAGGCCTATCAGACCACTCACCAGTGGTAGTGACGGTAGAGATGGGTGGGGGTCCCTACGATAGGGACTGGCGGTTTAACCCAGTATGGCTAAAATTAATAGCCCCGAAGGATCATATAATAGCCAAATTGCAGGAGTTCCTGCAATTGAATAGAGGTACGGCCAGTCAGGGTCTGATATGGGATACCCTCAAGGCCTTTTTGAGGGGGCTTTTGATACACCAAATCTCCAAAAAAAAACGCTGAATGCGAAATGGGAATGGGAGGTAATGAATAGGGTAAAGGAAGCTGAGAGGATGTATGTGGAGGACCCCACACCAGAGAAACTGGCCAAATGGGATGAATCCCGGAGATCTTATAGGATGATGTCCTTAGAGAAGGCAGAGACTGAAAGATTCTTTCTGGGACAGGCACGGTATGAGGAAGGGGAATCTGCTGGACACATGTTGGCCTTCCTTGCAAAGTCCCAAGAGGGGCGGATGACCAATATTGGTCCGGTGGAGGCCCCGGCGGGGGGGGATCACTAGGTGCCCGGCGAAAGTACTAAACATCTTTAAGGAGTATTATGCCGATCTCTATAGTTCAAAAGTGGGTAATAAGGATAGAGAAATACAGTTTATTGGGAAATTAAATATACCAAGATTGACGGAAGAGGACAGAACATTAATGGAGGCGCCAATAACTCTGGAAGAGGCAATACTTGAGGCCCCCAGGCATAAAGCCCCGGGTCCGGATGGATTGCCAAATGAAATCTATTCGGAATATGCGGGGGTGTTGCTTCCGGAGTTGTTGGCGACGCTTAATGATGCAGCAGGAAGGGGAACAATACCGATATCCATGACAGAGGCCACTAGAATACTTATCCCTAAGGAGGGGAAAGACCCACAGCAACCAGCATCTTATAGACCTATTTCCTTGCTGTGTATGGATGTGAAGCTGTTGGCTAAGGTGCTGGCAAAAAGACTTAGCAGGGTGATACATAAAGTGGTTCACTTGGACCAATGTGGGTTTATCCATGGGAGGTCTACAGCCTTGAATATCAGGAGATTGTTTTTGAACTTACAGGTGCCTTCAGAGGAGCCTGGCTCGAGGGCGATATTGTCCTTGGATGCCGTCAAGGCCTTCGACAGTCTGGAGTGGAGGTATCTTTGGGAGGCCTTGACGGCATTCAACATCGGTCCAGTATTTTTTGAGATGGGTAGGTCTTCTATATCAAAACCCTAAGGCGAGAATAAAGATAGCACAGAGGCTGTCAGGATACTTTTCATTAACAAGGGGGGCAAGACAGGGGTGTCCGCTGTCCCCCTTGTTGTTTGCCCTGGCAGTCGAGCCCTTGGCAATAGCAGTAAGACAAGCGCAGGATATACGGGGATTTAGAAGAGGGTTGGAAGAGGAGAAGGTATCGTTGTTTGCAGACGATATCCTTGTATATCTAGGAGATACGGGACGTTCATTGGCTGCAGTGGCAAAGTTGGTGGAAGAATTTGGAAGCTGGTCAGGCCTGACAGTTAACTGGGGTAAATCTGCTCTCCTCCCGCTAGATGGGCGAATGGAAAACCTGCCAGAGGGCATAGCCTCTCTGCAGATAACAACCTCCTTCAAATACTTGGGTATAAATATATCAACTAACCCTAAGCATTATATAATAAAGAACTTGGAACCTTTATTGAAAAAGTTTAAGATGAAATTAAATAGCTGGAGGCGCCTCCTCCTAACGGTAACAGGACGTAGCAATCTAGTGAAAATTATCTGGCTTCTACAGCTGCTATGTTTTACATAATGCCCCTATATGGATCCCGGGGATATGGTTTAGAAGGATAGAGAGACTCTTTAGAGCAGCCTTTTTCAACCTTTTCAACACAGAGGAACCCTTGAAGTAATTCTCCGGTCTCAAGGAACCCCTGCTAAAAATGATAAATCTACAACTCATGATACATTAGTGTGATGGTCAATGGGAAGAATGTTCCTTACACTTGTGGTCATTGGGAAGAATTACCCCCTTACAGATAGCTAAAAAGATCAATGGTGTCATTGGAAATTTATCTGAGAGGTAGAAATTGACCATTGCTCAAGGAACCCCTAGCAACCTCTTGAGGAACCCTAGGGTTCCACGGAACCCTGGTTGAGAAACCCTGCTTTAGAGAGTTGATATGGAAGGGTAAGCGAGCCAGGATTGGGCTGCGATTTTTGCAGCTCCCTAAAGAGGAAGGAGGCCTGGGAGTCCCGGACCCATGGGTATACTTCTTGGCGGCTCAACTGTAACAGTTAGGGGGAGGAGAACTGAGTACATCAGGTGTAAATTATAGCCTACGTCCTCTTC
>BLSH010032195.1:919653-935196 GCA_018402905.1 Glandirana rugosa
GTAGCCCACCCATTCGGGTGTGATTGTGGAGTGCTCTATTTGTTGTATAGAACTCGTCGTACATTACTTCCCAAATTATCCCTTTTTTAAGGACGAACCTGACCCTAATCTTTCTAAGTTGGAAAGATAGAAAGTGGAATAAAATGTCTGACTTGTAAAGGATGTCCCTATTATAGGGAAGTACAAAACTTTCTTTTATCAAAAGAATCCCCCTAGGTGGTGTAACCCACGATATGTCTCGAAATTTTCCATTCCGGGGAGATAAGTGGCGGTTACCGACAAGCCCCTCACATCCCGGACTCTTATCGTAAGGATTTTTACCTTATATTCAACTGAACACTTCTCGGTCAAAAAAATTTTAAGAAAGCACTGGGGAATTCTTAGGAATGCTATTCTCAGGCCCTACACTCCCCGAACAGCCATTGGCGGTGAATAGAGGGGCCTTACCTTTTAAAGCTCTGTATAGCACCCAATGTGGTGGATCCCCCTAAGAAAACTATTTTCTTTCAAAACATGAAGGGATATTATCCCTGTAGGAAATGTTCAGTCTGTAAAATAAGGTGAAAGATAGAAAGGTTGAATCTTTCTAATCCCAGTCCAAGCAGGAATTTTTTCCCTATTAAACCCTTCATTACATGCTGCTCAAGATATGTTGTTTATCTCGTGAGGTGTTAGTGTGGGCTTACCCACCCGATGCTTTGCGTAAGACTTGGAGCATATTACGAAGATAAAGAAGGGCTATCCAAAACAGTCTTTCCCAGCATTAAGCCTTACATCATCGGTGAGACTCCAGCGGGATAACATTTCTGGGGATTGATCGTCCTGTTGTAAACTAGAGGGGGAGTAACATGACCCTCAAAGTTTCTAGGCTTGAGACCCAGTGTATCTAAAGGGCTAAAACATAGTCAACTGGGTATGAATATTAAATGGGATATCAACGCCTTTTTGAAGAATGCATAGGACAGTTATCAGTTCATATTTGGGTACCTGTGAATCAGTAGAATTATTGTCCGTTTGGTTTATCATGTCAAGGTTTTTTTGGGTATTAGGATTATTTCTTAGTAATTTATATAGTGACTGATGGACATATGGGTATGTATGTGGGTGCATGGTCAAAATAGCACCCAGTGCACATATTAATGCCAATCAGAATATGGGAATTTTTTAAGAATTATAATGCGATCTTATTTTTGAACCCCAAGATGACATTTTCATGTCAGGCTCCTGCTAGTCTTAATTTGTTTTTACACAATTTGGATTCTAGTGTTTTTACTGTTCATTTCTATGAGCATGCATTTAATTGTTAATGTTCGCGGACCGGGGCTCTTATTTTTCGATTGGGAGTATAACTCCTGATGTGGCTTTCTGTGTACATTATTCTGGCCACTGGTGGTTGCTTGGAGAGCTTTCGGTTTCTTGCTGACAAGCCCCACCTCCGGCTTATAGTCAGTGGAGATTCCGGTCTGTGTGGGTGATCCCCACTTCCGGTCCATGGAACGCATTGTTTTTCCGCCGCCCGTGCCTATATAAGCTTTCTTCTGCATGTTCACCCTAGGCCACGCCCCTGATGTCAATCTATGACAAAATGCGTTTGAGGGAGCCTAGGACGCGACGTAGGCACTGGCACGGAGACGCAGTGGCCATTTTGGTGGTGGGGAACGCTGGAAGTTCCCATTTACTTGTCAGATGCATGTTTTTACTGCTAGTAAGTGCAATACTTTATTCCTAGTAAAATTATCTGGGTGCTGTTTTGCCTTTCATGGTGATGACAATCTGAATGGAGTGACCTCGGTGCTGGGCAGTGAGCAGAATGTTGCATCAGTGTAATACCTCTATTGTGAAGATCTACCTGCCTTGTCCAGTTTCAGGAGCATTTATGCGATTTGACAGGCTCATTAGACCTCTGTTGTGGGGGTCGCATCAAGCTGTTAAGAGGCAGTGTGTGAGGGTGTTTGTGACTTTCCACTAACCTAAGCACGATTTCCTGAGGAGTTCCCCATTCACTCTCTCCTGATAACCTATTTTCTCTTTGGACTCCGATTTAAGCGCTGCACCTCCACTTTACTATGTTGGATCAAGATATCTAAATTTTTAGCAAATGCCTTAACCATGTCCCTATTGTTTTCGCCCACCACCATTTTATATGCTTTTGAGAACTTAATTCTAAGCTCAAAAGGGTCCTCTTTAACCACTTGTCGACCGCCGACCGGCGTCTGACGGCGGCAAAGTGGCTCAATATCGCAAACCGCCGTGATATGACTCCGGCTGCGATATCACTCACTGTGTAAAGGGATGTGGCCAGGGAGTGGGTAGGGCGAACTTGATCGCTGATGGCTACCCACGATGCCCCCCCCCCCCCCGCACTGAAAGAACGGAGGTCCGTTTAAGTAAACACGGATCTCCGTTCTGTTAGAGGGGGAAGGGCTGCGATCACAGGCTTCCTCTATATGGAAGCTGTGATCACCTCCTTCCCCCAGCCAGGGCAACCCACACACAGAACATGCCCAGGGAACACAGTTAACCCTTAGAGCGCCCCCTGCAGGTTAACCCCTTCACTGCCAATGGCATTTACACAGTAATCAGTGCATTTTTATAGCACTGATCGCTGTATAAATGCCAATGGTCCCAAAAAAAGTGTCAAAATGGTCCGACATTTCCGCTGCAATATTGCAATACCGCTAAAAATCGCAGATCGCTGCCATTACTAGTAAAAAATAAATAAATAAAAACCCCAGAAATTAATTCTCATCATCCGTAAATGCGGCAACTTTTGGGCAAACCAATCAAACGCCGATTGGGTTTTTTTTTTTTTTTTTACCAAAAATATGAGGAAGAATATAAATCAGCCAAAACCAATGGAAAAAATGTTTTTTTATATATATATATTTTTTATCGCTGTTCTTTTGTTTATAGCGGCAATCAGAAATGACGCAGAGGTGATCAAATACCACCAAAAGAAAGCTCTATTTGTGGGGAAAAAAAGGACGCAAATTTTGTTTGGGTACAACGTCGCACGACCGCGCAATTGTCAGTTAAAGCCACGCAGTGCCGAATCGCAAAAAGCGCTCTGGTCCTAAAGTGTGAAATCCTTCCGGGGCTGAAGTGGTTAACCACTTCAAGACTGAGCCTGTTTTTTGTGTTCGGTGTTCACGAGTTAAAATCAGGTTTTTTTTGCTATAAAATTACTTAGAACCCCCAAACATATATTGTGTTTTTTTTCTAACACCCTAAACCTCCTAAAAATACCTCAGATCTCATATTTACACTAAGATGAAAAAATAAAATTTGAAAAAAATGACAGTCCCAAAAAAAAAAAAAAAAATGGACCCTTTAAGATCGTTGGGCGGAAGTGATGTGTGAAGTTGCTTCCGCCCTGCCATGTTTTGGAGCCAAGTGGCTCACGGACACTGGGGTGGACGGACGCGTTCATCTCCACAGCTGCTGGCTGGTCCAGTAAGCTGTGGACATGACCGGAAAGCGGCGACGGGGGGGCACCTCTCCTGCCGCTGATAAGTGATCTCGTGGTGTATCTGCCGCTGAGACCACTTTTATCTTGTGCAGAATTGCCTGCACTAAAAGAAGATACCGGGGTTATGGTAGCTATCTGCTACCATAACAACGGTATTCCACTTCAAAGTGACCGATGTCATATGATGGCGTTGGTCCAGAAGTGGTTCATCGAAATCTGTAGGGAGTCAAGCGTTTCAATGGAGGGAACATCCTCACCCATTGTACATAACAATTGTCGTATTCTGATGCGTCACTATGCTGCTCCTGACCATTGTCATCAATAATAGGTGGTTTTGTTAGCTGTCGAGCATAATGTGCAGGTAACCAAAGATATAAAAAATGATTACACTGTTTATCTTTAAGGTTGTACTGGTCAGTGTGAGACTCAAATATGTCTGCATTATGAAAAGTGTCCGCCCCCTAAATTATATGCTGGGATGTCTTTTAAAATTTTAATTAATCTGTCATGTATTTGTAACTTTAATTTTGCTGCACGGTCTAATAATTTTTTCTTCCTAACCTCCACTTCGCCTTCAGCGTCATCTTCTTTTACATCCAAAGTATCCAATGTAAAAACTTAAAGGAAACTTCTGAATACAGGTCTCCTGTAATAAAGCCAAATTAATAAAATAATTCTATAATGCTGCTCTAGCAGGTCTTTTGGGCTAAGGAGTAATTGCCATTGTTCCCACAATAAAATGGTTTCAGAGTTTTTAATAAAACCTTTTTAATTTTTACAAAGCCAAAAAGAGGCATTCGTAACCTCTTGGATATGAAGGTGTTGAGTGTTATCATTCGAGTTCAAAATCTTACAGTTTGCCCTTCTGTTTGTGTTCTGTACCTCCAAGTTTTCACCAAGGTATTGGCACTGGCCCTTGCTTTGCCCCCAGGGCATTACCATTGTGTAATATCTACACTATCTGATATCTGTGGAATATTCAGCTCAAACTCTGTTCGACATGATAAAGTTGAATCCTGAACCTTCAGAAATTGCTGCTGAAATAGTCATATCACTTGAAGTATTTGGGTATTTTCCTAGACACAACTCAGTACAGAGTGTTTCTTCCCAAGGAAAAACTTAAGACTCTGTGATTCTCTGAGAATTTGGGCTTGATGGTAGCCTTCTCCAAGGCATTCCCTTTTGCTCAGTCCCCTAAACACAACTTTCTGTTGTCATGGGACACATCTGTGTAGTCAATAGTAGACAAACAAATTCTGCTCTGGAGTCTGGGAAATTCATCCTTCCATTGTCTTGCATACTCCAAAATGTCAGGACAGGAGAAGTGTCCTAGATATCAAGTCATTGAAATGGACTTGGATCATTGGAGAAACCTCTTCTCTCTGGAGCTGTAAGAAATGTTGTCCTTACAATGCTATATGCACCAACAGGAAGGTCATCTGATAATCCAGTCAGAAAACACTGCAGTAGTGCTGTAAGTCAATCATCAGTGAGGAATCTGGAGTCTTGCTGCAGCAAGAGTAGAAGTAAGGATTATAGTCTGGGCAGAACTCCAGGTTCCAGCCATCTCACTGTTCCCATGTAAGGCATGAACAGTTGGCACGTAGCCTATCCAAGTCTTCAGCCCCGGACCCAAAATGCACCCTCCTACCCAAGTTTTTTCAGTTTTGGCAGACACTGGATGTGAACCTCCTGGCTCAACAACAAACTGGACCAGTTTGTTTCCAGATGCACACCTTGAATCTTTAGTCCAAACGTTTTTTATTTAAGCATGACCCCATCGCAAGCAAGAAGTGCAATGCTTCAGAGTCACACAGGACCCCTTTGTCAGGCATGTGATACGTGTAAATTAACAGTCCAAGATATTTAAATAAACATCCACCAACCAGAGGCAAAACAAAAAATCACCACCCACCTCTGGATAGGTATGATGTCATCAGTCCCGACAGAAAGTCAGTAATTCCCTTCAGACATCTTGCAATATTAAATAGTTTTAATAAGCTGGATAGCCCACTGTCATTGACACTGACGTGCATACTAAACTTTGCATTGTCAGCACCAGCCACAATAGTATTGACCTCATTTTGCAGCTCAATTGGGGACATCTACCAGAATCGTCCGATTCTGGTTGAGAAGACAATCCAGACAGGTGTCTGTTGCCAGTCAACCAAGCTAGTCCAATCAAAGCTTGGAATCACTGGTCACGCATGCACAATGCGGCCAGTGATCCCCGAGTCGCTGGGCCAGAACTGCTGACGCCATGGCAACCCATGTTGTCCGTCCACTCAATCACCGCAAGCTGTCCATACAAAGACTATCAGGGCAGAGGAGAACACCCACCATGTGGAAGTGCTGAGTAAGAGCGCTTGTAAAAGAGGAATATCAGGACCACAAGGGGCAGAAAGAGAAAGTGAAAAGGAACAAAATATGTACATATTGGGGGAAGCAAAAGGGGAAAAGCCTGAATAAAGCAAAAAGTTTGCAAAAAAAATAGACGCACAAAGAGTGGAGGGTGAGGGGGCACAAGAGGCAAGAATAGAAGAAAAAATAAAGAGAAAAAAGTAAATTAATACTAATAAAAAGACCAAGAAATCAATAGAAAAATTAAAATGAATATAATGTAATAAAAACAGAATTACAAAAGTATTCAAGCAAAATTAAAATTAAGAGAATAAAATTAGAAATAAAAAATAATTAAGAAGCAATAGAGGGGCGGGGGGGGGGGATGCCAGACAATTAAAAAATAAAGTTAAGTGCAGTAGGGTGGTTTATGGTGAAAGTGCGGTAAACAGAGGGGAGGCTGGAGGAGGATAGAAATGGAGTAGAAAAAAGGAATGAAAACAGAGGGGAGTGGGTGACGAGGTGAGCGAAAGCTCCAGTGGCTATAGGCCATGGGCTTTGTAGATCCAAGGTCATATGCATGGGGGAAGGAGGAGGCTCATAAAGACTTCACTTACACATAGTAAAGACTAATTTTTTGGCCCCCATTGCTATACTAAAGGCTTGCTACCTGACAAGTCAAAAAAAGGGCAAAGGAGGGAATGAAAGAAAATTGAGAAGGGTAAACCAATGGTTCTGGTGAATGTTACAATTGTGGTATCAGCCAAGACAACAGATCGATTATCATTTAAATAACAATGATAGATTGATGTTAAGCCTCCCAGGATGTACTGTACGAAGGGTGTGAATCCAGTAGGCCTCACGTTGTAAAAGAAGGTCATCGTCCCCACCTCTAATGGATTGCTTGACCTGCTCAATGACCATGCCCCTCAGTTCATGTATTTGATGTCTTTGCTTAACAAGACATTGTGAGGCCTACTGGATTCACACTCTTGGTACGATACATCCCGGGGGCTTAACACCAATCTATCATTAACATGTTTTTTAAATGATGGATAATTTATCTGTTTTGGCTGATACTGCGATTGTAATATACTTATCAGTGCCATTGGTTTACCATTTTCATTTCCTCCTTTTCCCTTTTCTTGTACTATGTCAGGTGGAAAGCCTTCAGTATATTAAACAATGGGGCCAAAAATGAGTCCCTACTATATGTAGGCTATGTGATTATGAACCTTCCCCCATGCATATGACTTTGGTACTACAAAGCCCATGGCCTATAGCCATTGGAGCTGTTGCTCACCCACTCCTTTCTTTTAGTCCTTGAATTCCTTTTTCTGCCCTTCTGTTTTTATATATTTTGAGCACTGTATTCAGGCGATTCACCGCCATTTCGTAGTGGATCACCGTTCGTTCGCCGCCATTTTGCCGTAGCTCGGCATGTTTTGATGGCAGTGCCCATTTTTCTATAGCCCATGCGGTTTTCAGCCTGTCCTCTGGTGGCCCCCCAGTGGCTTTTCTTGGTATTTTGGGGAAGTGATAAAAATGGCAGAGGCACTTCCATTTTTGCTTGGACAGCGTGGCTGACAGACGCGGTGGTGCAGGCTCTTGAAGTGGAGTGTTATTTTCATTGCTCATTCCGGTCACAGCGCTGAGGCATCAAAAAACAGCAAGTTTAGCTGGCTCTCCCTGGGTGCTGGTAGCGGTGAGTGCAATCCTTCCGGGTCTCCCTGGCTGATTGGTGGTGTAGAGGTGGCGGTCACACAGTGGGGGTGCTGGAAGTCTGGTATGTCAGAGGCCGGCAGTGCTATGACAGGGGTACCTGCGGAGCAACAATCCACGCCGGGGTCCCTGGTGTCCTTGGAACAGCTGAGGGCAGTATTTGGTGAATACTTTCTCCGGGCGGGGGACCTGACTACGGGGGGCCCCAAAAACGCCCGCCCCCCCATCATTCTTTGGGGGAGGATTCGGAACCAGAGAGTGCCTCGGTGGTCACGGTAACCCCCGTGGAGCTATCAGAGAGGGAACTGATACCCTCAGATGGCGAAGATGATCAGGGGGCTTCATCTTAGCGCAACAAAGCGATAGTGGCTGCCGTGATCACTGATATTCGCGAGTCCTTGCGGCTTGACCAAGCAGGGGAGTCGCATGAGTCCGTATATATATTTGTGGGTCACTTAATCCCCCCTAGGTCCCCCAGGGCCTACCCTGATGATCAGGTTTTTGAACAGGTGGTGTTCAAGGAATGGCTGCGGCTGCAAAATTCCTTTGCTTTACCCAAAAGCTTTGCGATTCGCTACCCCTTTGAGGATAGTTTTACTAAGAGATGGGCTTCCCCAGCAGTGGACCCACCGGTGGCCCGTCTGAATAAGGCAACGACCATTCCCTTTGAAAGACGGAGACCCCTCCAAGAGGCGGCCGATCGCTGCACGGAGGCAGTGTCTAAGGCACTGTTCTTGTTGGCTGGGTCAGCCATGCGGCCAGCTCTGGTGGCTGCTATGGCGGCACAATCTTTTAGAGTGCGCTACCACATTACACTCCGGTTTGACTTGTGAGTGTGCGCAGGCTGAGGTGCAAGGGGCACAACACTTGGAAGAGGGTCTCCGCTACCTATGCGATACTGCATTGGACCTACTTCCCATACTGTCAAAAATGTCTGTTTTTTTGCAGTTGTTATCAGGCAGGTGCTATGGCTCCGCTCTTGATCAGGCGACCAGGCTTCGAAGAAAGCTCTTACAGATCTTCCCTTTCAGGGAGGGCGTCTGTTTGGCCCACGGTTGGATGAAATCATTAAGGATTTCACGGGAGGGAAGAGTACTTTCCTTCCAGAGCCAAAACGGCGGGATTTTCGCCGTAGGCAGGGCCCTGTTTCTTCAGGCCAAAAGAAGTTTTTTCGTGCGCCCGGCTCAGTGGGTAAGGGCTTCAAGTCCGGTAAGGCTTCCGCTGGGCCCAGTAAGTCGGAAAAAACGAAGGATAAGTCAACCTCCGCATGATGGGTTGCCCCCGCCCGACTCTCGGGTGGGGTGCCGGTTACTGGGGTTCGCAGACAGACTGCCCGCATCACCGATCGTTGGGTGCTGGAGGTGGTGTCCTCTGGCTACAGGATAAATTCATCTCTCTACCCCCAGAAAGGTTCTTCCCTTCGAACTTAAGACTCCCTCAGGGGCGCCTGGAGGCGCTTCTAGGCGCCGTTCGGGCGCTTGCCGAACAGGGGGTGATTGTACCGGTACCCATGGTGGAAAGATTTCACGGGTTTTACTCAAACCTCTTTGTGGTGCCCAAAAAGGGTGGTGTCAGGCCAGTTATGGACCTGAAGGCACTAAACTGCTTTGTAAAGACAAAAAGATTCAGGATGGAGTCCATCCGCTCTGTCGTGGCCACCCTGCACCAAGGGGAATTCATGACGTCCCTGGATATCAAGGACGCGTATCTCCACGTTCCAGTTTGTCACAGGCACCAGCGTTTCCTGCGTTTCGCAGTGGAGAATCTGCATTACCAGTTTGTGGCTCTCCCCTTCGGTCTTGCTTCGGCTCCCCGAGTGTTCACCAATGTGGTGGCCCCGATGCTGGCGCTGTTGAGATAGAGGCATCGCGGTGGTAGCATACCTCGACGATTTACTCTTGAGAGCAGAGTCGGCCGCAGCTCTGGAGGAGAACGTGATAATCACGGTGTCCACATTTAAGGATTTCGGTTGGCTGATCAACCTGCAGAAGTCGTCGTTAACTCCATCCTGCCATCTGGAATACCTGGGTCTGATTCTGGACACGGTGCAGGCAATGGTGTTTTTACCACCAAACTAGCTCCTGACACTTCAGGCAGCAGTGCGAACCCTGTTATCACGCCAGTGGTCCTCCTTACGATTCTGTATGCAAGTGTTTGAGCTCATGGTGTCGGCTTTCGAAGCGATACCTTACGCCCAGAGTCACACTCGGCTCCTGCAGAAGGCGATTTTGTCGCAATGGGTCAAATCTCCCCTATCCCTAGACCGACTGATCTGGTTGGATCATCAGTCCCGGGGATCCTTGGTTTGGTGGATTCGGGCTCCAGCCCTAAAATTAGGAAAATGTTTCCTCCCCCTCAATTGGTCGATGGTAACCACGGATGCCAGCCTATCGGGCTGGGGAGGGGTCCTGGGTCAGTTTTCTGCCCAGGGCCGTTGGTCAGCTCAGGAAGCTTGTCTTCCGATAAATGTACTGGAGCTAAGAGCGATCAGACTTTGTCTATCCCGTTGGTCGACAAGGCTGCGAGGCCTCCCTGTCCTGGTTCAGTCAGACAATGCCACGGCTGTGGCATATGTGAACCATCAGGGCGGAACAAGAAGCTCGGCAGCAGCCGCAGAGGCGGCTTTGATCCTTCAGTGGGCAGAACTTCACGTGCCAGCTCTCTCCGCAATCTACATTCCAGGCGTGGAAAACTGGCAGGCGGACTTTCTCAGCCGCCGGACTCTGGATCAGGGGGAAATGGTCCCTACATCCAGAAGTGTTCCGCCAGATTTGCCTCAAGTGGGGCACGCCAGAGGTGGACCTCATGGCTTCCAGATTGAATCACAAGGTACGGACCTTTGTGTGCAGATCAAGAGATCCGTTGGCGGTCGCCACAGACGCACTGGTAGCACCCTGGGGTCGGTATCGGCTACTGTACGTCTTTCCTCCTCTGAAGCTTCTGCGCATGATAGAAGCAGCGGGAATCCCGACAATCCTGGTAGCTCCGGATTGGCCTTGGCGTCCTTGGTACGCCGATGTGGTACGGATGGTGGCAGATGTACCATGGCATCTTCCACTTTGCGAAGACCTACTGTCTCAGGGACCCATCTTGCACCCTGCTTTAACCTCGCTGGCTTTGACGACTTGGCTATTGAGTCCCAGGTGTTGAGGGATAGGGGTGTCTCTGACTCCGTAATCCCTACTATGATTAAAGCGCGTAAGGGTTCTTTGCGTAAGATTTATCATAGGACCTGGAAGGCCTATATTGCCTGGTGTGAGGCAGGGGGTTGGAACCCCCGCTCTTGTGCCGTGTCCAGAGTGCTGACTTTTCTGCAGCAGGGACTGGACAAGAACCTGGCATTAAGTACGCTTAAGGGTCAGATTTCGGCCCTGACGGTTCTTTTTCAACAGCCCTTGGCGTCACATTCGTTGATCTGTACTTTTGTACAGGGTGTACATCATGTGGCTCCTCGGATACGGTCGCCTCTGGCACCGTGGGATTTGAATCTGGTGCTTCAGAAGCCACCATATGAAAAGATTAGGGACATTCTTTTACAGTTGTCACAGAAAGTGGCTTTCTTGGTGGCTGTTACGTCTGCTAGGCGGGTGTCTGAGTTGGCAGCGTTATCCTGCAAGTCACCTTACTTGGTCCTTCATAAGGACAAGGCGGTTTTGCGACCTTCCCCTTTTCTTCCGAAGGTGGTTTCTTCTTTTCATTTGAATGAGGATATTGTTCGTCGCATCCCAAGGAATTTAAAACTACATTCTTTGGATGTGGGGAGGGCCTTGCGGGTGTATTTGTTTTCTACAGCTTCTTTTCGGAAGTCTGATTCTCTGTGCTGACGGAAGGGTCGCGCAAAGGCATGGCGGCCTCGTCCGCTACCATTTCTTGTTGGATTAGGAAGACTGTGACTCATGCATATGAGGTTCGGGGCAGGGTTCCCCCTTTTCCAGTCACGGCTCATTCCACCAGGGAAGTTGGTACTTCCTGAGCTTTTCGACACCAGGTATGCAAAGCGGCTACTTGGGCCTCAGTGCACACGTTTACTAAGTTTTACAAAGTTGATGTTTCAGCATTGGCGGATGCTGCTTTTGGCCGCAAAGTTTTGCAAGCGGCAGTGTAGGCGTGACTGACAGCACCTGAGAGGGCTTTTTTTTGTTGGGTACAGTTGTTATAGTTGCCCGCCCCTCTTGATTGACACAGCTTTGGGACATGCCCACTTGTCTAATGAAGGGCTGCATCTATCAGTGAACGTAAGAGTAAAAGGGATTTTATTATAACTTAGCGTAAAATCCTTTTCTCTGAGTTCACTGACAGACGCAGCACCCACCCCTCTGTTGAGTTTGTATGGCTTGTTACGAACTGATATGCTATTATCTAGCAGAGGGTTATATGCTAAGGGGGGTGGGGGGTGGGAGGGGCCAACCTATGCTTTTGTTTTATTTTGCCTAGTCTACTCCTAGTGATATGAGCATAACCCCTCTTGTCTAATGAAGGGCTTCGTCTGTCCGTGAACTCAGAGAAAAGGATTTTACGGTAAGTTATAATAAAATCCCTTTTTTTTCACCATAAACCACCCTACTTTACTTTCATTATTTTTTTTTTGTGTGGCATACTCCCCCCTTTCCGCCCGTATTTCTGTTACTCAATTTTTTATTTTGACAATATTTATTTTCTTCATTTTTATTTTATTTTTTACTTACTTTTTTTTGTATTTTATGTATGTATGCTTTATTCAGGCTTTTCCTCCTCTTTCGATTTTTCTCCTCTTTGCTTCCCCCAGTATGTACATTTTGTTCCTTTTTCTTTCTGCCCCTTGGTCCTGATATTCCTCCCTTTTTTTCTACTGTTCTCCTCTTTTGAAAGAGGTAGTGCTTGGATGTGGCGCTGTCTAAGTGGTGGGAAATAAATGTGTTCTAATTGTTCTGTGTACATATGTTTTAGCGAGGTGTGAGCCTCTAATTACTAGTCATTTAAGTTCATGTATAAAGTGCTGAAAGTGAATAATTGGTTGTTATTTGTGCAAGTGCTAGTATTGATCAGCTAGTATTTTGTGCAAGCTCCTAAAAGGTTCATACAAAATTCATAAAATATTGTGTTATAAGAAAAAATTTTTTTTCCACATCTCAACTGGTGCCTTTAAAATACTAATTATGCTGTAAAAAATTATAACATAACAGTGAGGTGTAAACTGTAAATCATGTGTAAATTTCTCAGTGCATGCAAAAATGGTAACTGTGGCGATCAAGTATTATGATAGTCTTTCTTAATTTTAGGAACAGTTTCTCATATAAATCCGTGACTTCTGGTGTTCATACAGAGTGTGATGAAAATCTTCTTATATTATGGTGACAAATGGTGACTTTTCACTCGTGCTCCCCCTGTTGGTACCCTGCTTACCAGAGGGCACTACCCCTGCAGGGGTTAAGTGCCTATCTTTATTTATCCTGAAGATCTGCTCCTCCGGGCGGGGTTCTTCCTCCTTTGCTTTTGGGGGTCTTTGTGTTTCCCAATTTGTTGTTGCCTCGAGTCTGGTTGTTTCCTTATGTTCCAGGTTTCCTTTCCACCATATTTAAGAAAAAATAGAGAGGGACTCCATAGTGTAGGTTGTAAAATACAATCCTTGATTTTATTATGGAATACAGTGTAAAAAACGGGAAAAAAACTTAGGGTGATTCGGATAAAAAAAAAAAAAAAAAAAGGGTTAAAAAGAGTTAAGAATGTCCCTTTTGATTAGGTCTCTAAGTATTGTCACAGAGCCGTCACAAATTATTTTTGGTACAATAAAGAATACTATGTACAAACAAGGGGAGTAGCCATGGGTGCACGCTACGCACCAAGTGTGGCGAATTTATTTATGGACCTATGGGAGGAAGAATACATCTACAATCAAAACTACCCGGAAATACAAATGTACAGAAGATACATAGACGATATCTTCATCATCTGGGAAGGACAAGATGAAAAATTGCAAGACTTTATGGATAAGATTAACAATAACCCATATGGACTTAAATTCACAGGGAAAGTGGACAAAAACAAGATAGAATATTTAGACCTAATGATAGAAAACGCAGATGGCAATCTATACACCAAAACCTACTTCAAGCCAACGGATAAAAACGGTTATATACCTACCAGCAGCTGCCACCACCCACAGTGGAAACAAAACATCCCCAAAGGACAACTTATGCGCCTAAGAAGAAATTGTTATAAATTAGAGGACTACTACACACAGGCAGAACACATTATAGAAAAATTCGAGGAAAAGGGATATTATAAACCCACCCTTGACAAAATGAAAGAATCAATAGCCCAATTGGACAGGAACACCCTTTTAAAGACTAAAAAGAAAGAACATAAGAAAAAATATGACCTTGCTTTTATCACCAGTTTTAATAAAGAATACAGACAAATGGAAAAAATCATAAGAAAATACTGGCCAATTTTAACAACAGATAAAAGTCTTAGGAAAATAATCCCGAAAAAACCGAAATTTATCTATAAAAAGGCACCAACACTAAGAAATCATCTAGTGCACAACGCAGTGGATCCACCGAAGGAGATAAAGATTTTCAAGGATCTAAAAGGTTTCTATAGATGCCAGAGATGTCTACCCTGTCGAACGATAAAAAATCAACCGAGGAGAACACATTGTTTCAAATCCTATACGGACGGGAAGAAATATGATATTAAATCACTGATCACATGTAACACAACTCATGTTACATATATCATAGAATGTCCTTGCCGCATGTTATATGTTGGAAGAACCACGAGACCCCTCCACAAAAGGATCAGTGAACATATTCGTAATATTAAGAAAGGCTTCCCGCAACACAGTTTATCAAAACATTTTAAAGACAAACACAACAAAGACCCAACAGTATTAAAGTTTTATGGCATAGACAAAATAAATTTACACTGGAGAGGAGGCAATAAAAAACAACTAATTTCTCAAAATGAAACAATGTGGATACATAAATTAGGGAGCCTCACGCCGGGAGGACTCAACGTGGACATTGATCTTAATTGTTTCATTTCTAATTATTAAAAAATTAAATTTTATAAAATACCACTCCATGACCTAGAAATATAAACAATTTTTTATGAGACTAATTTTTTATGAGACCAATTTTACATGAGACCAATTCTTAACTTTTTAACATTATATTTCTAGACTACCTGTTTTCCCTACTACCTATTTTAACTATTAAATATTGATATTCTATATTATAACAATCAAAAATCACCATAAAGGACATTATCAGACAGGAAAATATTACCTATATACTGAGAGGATTACAAACCTTCAAAACCGGTTGACATTTTCTTAAATAAATGAGATCTATGAATATTGAGTCTATATACTTTCCATATAATATACACACTTCCAATACAAATGTACATTAAAACTTTTATAGAATAAACACAAGAGACACACATTTTTTATAAAGTATTTTAGAGATATATATTTTATATACACACAAGAGACACATTTTTTATAAAGTATTTTATAGATGTATAACTTATAAGTGTTTTTTTATATATGTACTATTTGTATAATCTCTTATGTACCTTCCCTCAACCCTTTTAAATAATTTTAAAACAATTTTAAAACTTTAATATATAATACAACATAAACTAGGGTAGTAGTAATACAGCGGGACTCCACTGCGATCCAATTACCACTTCAATTATACTATAACTCCACACAAATTCTAGCCTCCACGCCGGTTTCACAACACCAGGGGGGGACGCCCGCCTATGTGTAATACTAACCAATGAAAAACAGGATCGCAATGAACTCCCCGCCCTAGATCACAGAGATAAAAGGAGACCTCATCCATAGCAAGGTACACCTTTGAAAACGTCATTGGACGAAACGCGTCAGTTGACCTTGCACAGGAAGTCCGACGTCACATCCGGTTTGTCACTACAGGGAGCTGGAACGCACGCTGAACTAGCGAGGCGAGCTGAGAAGCCCGCAAACAACATCAAGCTCCCTGCTCCGGCTCTGTGACAATACT
>BLSH010032195.1:942743-959946 GCA_018402905.1 Glandirana rugosa
CCCCCCCCCCCCCCCCCCCCCCGCGCGCTCGGCCATCATTTGTCTATAGGCTGGGCGGGAAGTGGTTAAAGTGGTAGTAAACTTTCAACGGAAGAAGAGAAAATTTCCTAAAGTAAAATAATTTGCTAGTATGCATCGTGTACTAGCACAAGCACATTATGAGATCTTTTAAAATTAAGCCCTCCAGCAGTGTGATCTTCACCCTATCTTCCTTTGGCGTTGCGGGCTCTGGTCGTTTGAATGACCGAGCTGCGATCCCATTACGCGCATTCACATGGAAGTCGCTGCCACGCCACAAAGCATGCGCTGGTGGCGTAACTGACTGCACAAACCAAAAACCTCACAAACCGTGCACGTTTTACAAATATTCCTTTTAGCTACAGGTAAGCTTTTTTTAATTGTAGATACAAGTGTCCCAGCGGTGTTTTTATTCTACTTTTTAATCTCCATCTACAATGCAGGATGGACATGGAGGGCATTTTAGTGATTCCTATAGCTCTATAGAACTAGATTCTCACTCCACCATTTCTAAGTGGCCCAAACAGGTCATTGCTCAAACTTATCAAGGCTCATTGTACTAGGTCTGTGATTGCCTCTTGGGCAAAGAGAATGGTTTCCCAAATTTGCAAGTCTGCTTCTCATCTCTTTTTATACGTTCTCTTAAATTTACTAAGTGGCTTTTCAGGTCTCATCTATATGCCAGTTTCAGGTATAGTCAACTGAGTTCTTGCTTCAGGGCTGCTTCACATGGTAGGGTTTTTGTTATGTGGGCGTTTTAGTGTTTTGTTGCACCTTTGTTTGGACTTGGTACCTAGGGAGGATGTACTTGCACCTTATGTGAGAATGGGAAATGTCTGTAAGCTGCTTGCACTGGATCTTGCAGGCTCTACTAACACCCAGATTGCAAATGGAGAATTAACTTGTTTTTTTAACAAAGTGTTTCTGAGGCCTTGCCATCACTCTGCCCTGCTCCTAGGACAGCCCCCCTCAACCAGGGTGCCGTCTGTGGTTATTCTGGTAGCAGAAGGCATTCAGATCAGGACGAGCTCCTGCTCCTTTGAACTGTATATCAACACCGTGGGAGCTTGGTCAGGACCATGGATTGCAGCCAGAAAAGTGAAAGCGATGTTAGGGTTGCCGTCCTGAGTACAGTACTGAAATTTTTACAAAGGCTGTGTGTGTATGTATAGATGTGCGTTCGTACATCTCTATCTACAGTATGTGTGTACGATACTTTTAATCCTGTACAATCAGAACTGCCTTTTTAGGGCTTATTCATAATTGCAGCGATTATCACTTTTCAGAGGCATTTGACAGACATTGAAGAGGTTATCTGTCACTGCCTCAGTGCTTGTTTTAACCCCCTACATGCAGCATCACTATGCTGCAGCCATGTGCACACAGTTGCAGCACGCTTTATTACCTAGGGGTATACTAAAGCCACAGGATGTGTACTATCCTGGCTGCTACCTCCTGCAGCTAAAGGAGGAGCATTCGGGGATGGTAACATGGCTCAGCCGCATGTTTTTTATTTATTTATTTATTTTTTAGGTAGGCGTCTTGGCAAACACAATATACAGGGATATGGGAATTATTAACAAAAACATATGCATACACCAACACAGGTTGAACTTAATAGAATGGTATATTTATTTAACCTTCCCAATTACCTTACCAATTATTATGTCTGCTAAATAGCTAATAGATTTTGCACACATTTCCTAACACGTAGTAATGTGATCCAAGCCTTAGACTGGGGTGCTTAGAGACTGAAAAATGCTTTTCAAGGGCACTGTGGCTTCTGAAATAAGTAATACAAAATCAAATACTGTTTCATAGAAGTACATGGTAAAAGCAGACACCTATCAGAAATATGAAATGTTGGCTTTACATTTTCTTGTCTAAATGATTTTTAAGAAATGGATTTTTCGTCACTTTGCTAACAATGTTCCTTGGTTTAAAAAAATAAATAAATTAGCGCAGCCACTACATCTTAGGTCTGATAAGCTGCAATACTTTTTTACTTTCTCTTTCGTTCATTGATGGATGCAGCCTCTTATTCTTGACATGTGGGGTATGCACCTTTTACCAGGAGTAGACTAGGCAGAACATAGTTCAGACAAAAAGCAAGCTAGCCCCTCCTAGGGGGCAGTCCTCACTCTGCATAACCCCCTCCGCCCTGCTAGCACTTCAGTTTTATTTGCCTAGTGCAAGGAGTAGGACCTGGCTCCCTGCTGGCATTTGCAGTTCCCCAATTTTTTGTTTTGCTCAAGCTATCTGATGAAGAATGCAATCAAGCAGCCGGCTGGGTGACATGCTGGAGATCTTTAGGTCCAAGTAGTCTACCCAGCGCGGCCGATGGATGTGAGCCGTCCCTTAGCTGCTTGTGGGGTCGGCCGCATCGGGCCCTGTTGCGTGCGGGGCAGCCGTCGGGTTAAACGTCCAGCCAGCGCACTGAGTGACTGGGTTGCGGCTCGTTCTGAGGTGTCGCATGGCCGGCAGCTCCCTCCCCATCTGTAGGGGTGGCAGGTCTGTCTTGGGTGGCTACCCGCTGTGCCCATCTGAAAGGGTGAGTACGCTTCCCCCCCCCCCCCCGGCGGTCTGCGTGTAGGTGGTTCTAGTCTTCCCTCACCCTCCCCGCGCCGCATGCCGCTTCCGTTGCTGCTGTCCTGGGTCCCCTGGCCATGTGGCGATTGCCGCCATTTTGCCGGAGTCGCGGCCATTTTGTGGTGGTTATGGCCTCTAGTGATCGCTTGGCGGCCATTTTTGGTTTGTCACCTGATTGGCAAATAGCATGTGCTTTAACGCCGTTTCCTTAGTCTGGACGGCGAGGTCGGCACGTGTGGGGGAGCTCCTAGCAGCAGCAGCAGTGAGGCAGATACGGCAGGCTTTTCAGCAAGTATAGCTGTCTTCTCCCTGGGGTGCTGATAGCGGCGCAGTGCGGGTCCTCCTGTGCATTTCCGGGCCACTGTGCGGGGGCAGCTGAGGGGTGGCTTTGTGGCGGGCATGCGGCCTGTAGGCCTCACAGGTGTTCCGGGGAGTGGCGCAATGGCGGCTGAACCGGGAGTGTCTGTCCCGGAAGTCTCTGCGGAGGCTCTGGCGGCGTTGGGACCTATAGTCCCACTAGACAAGCTGACTTCAATTTTGGAGGAATTTCTCGCCCGGGTGGAACCGGTCTGTTGTGGTGGGGGGGGGGTGGCGGCGGCGAAGAAGCGTCCCCCCTCCCCCATCCTATTAGGAGGATTAGGAGCCGGAAGGGGGTTATGTGGTCACAGGGACCCCCGTGGATCTGTCAGATGGGGAATTGGACCCTTCTGACAGTGAGGAGGAGCAGGGGGCCAACGTAGCACGGGAAAAGGCGTTGGTGAGCTCTCTAGTGGCTGCCATCCACGAGACATTGCGTTTGGGCCAGGCTGGGACGTCGCAGGAGGCAGCTTATGCCTTTGGGTCCCATAAGCTGGCTCGGGCCCCTAAGGTTTTCCCTTATGTGCCATATTTTGATCAGTTTGTCTAAAAGGAGTGGCAGCGTCCTCAGAATTTGTTCGCATTACCAAAACGCTCTTCTGTGCGCTATCCTTTTGAGGATAGCTTGTTGCAGAAGTGGGTGTCCCCCGTGGCAGACCCGCCAGTGGCCCGCCTGAACAAGGCTACCACTATAACGATGGAGGGTTCTCAATTTTAAAAATCCAGCCAACAGGCGGACAAAGTTGGTGTCCAAGGCTATGTTCCTGGTGGCGGGGACGGCCATGCAGTCGGTACTGGCGTCAGCGATGGTGGTGCAGTCGCTCACGGAGTGGGCGGCAGTGTTGAACCTCATGGTTCCTTCGGCGTCGGTGCAGCTGGCTGACCAGCTGGCGCAGGGTCTCAGATACCTCCTGCGGCGCTGCTTTGGACGTAGCTCCCATGCTGTCCAAACTGGCCGTTTTTGCGATAATTAGACGGCTGCTGTGGCTGAGGTGCTGGTTGGGCGACCATGCATCGAAAAAAGGCCTCACGGACCTGCCGTTTCAGGGCGGCCGGCTGTTTGGGACTTCCCTGGATGAGATCATTAAGGATTTCACAGGGGGAAGAGTACTTTTCTTCCGGAACCCAAGCGGCAGGAGCAACGCCGAAAACAGGGTCCCTCCTTTTTCTACCCAGAAATGTTTTTTTAGTGCGCCCAGTGCAGCGGGCGCAGGTGCTCGGTGCGGCACACCAGAAGTGTCCCTGGCAGTGCAAGTCCAGGAAGGCGGAGGAGAAGCCCACCTCCACATGATGAGTTGCCCCTGCCCGACGCTCGGGTGGGGGGTCAGCTACTGGGGTTCGGGGCCCAGTGGACCGCCCGCATCTCGGATCTTTGGGTGCGAGAGGTGGTGTCGTCCGGGTACAAGATGGAGTTCTGTACCCTACCCCTCAAATCTGAGGCTCCCTCCGGGGCGTTGGCAAGCTCTGTTTGGGGCTGTCCAGGCTCTGTTGAAGCAGGGATTAGGCAACAGGTGTATCTCACTGCTCCAGATTGCTTCCAGATTATCCGTCCTTGGGTGCACACCTCATCTCACCACTGTAGCTTCAGAACAGAGGAAAAAAAACAATAGGCGGAACTCCAAACGTAATGCTGGTGCTGTATTTATTGACCATAATCAGCCATACAGGGTACAAAGAAGGTAGACGCGTTTCACTCAAGACATGAACTTAGTCTGTTCAAGCAGGGGGTGATTGTCCCGGTTCCGCGGGTTTTATTCCAACCTCTTTGTGGTTCCAAAGAAGGACGGAGTCAGGCCGGTTCTGGACCTAAAGGCGCTCAATCACTTCGTGAAGGCACCCCAATTCCGGATGGAGTCAGTCTGTTCTGTCGTGGCTGCGCTGTGCCAGGGGGATTTCCTGGCTTCTCTGGACATCGGGGACGTGTACCTCCACATTCCCATTTGTGTTCGGCATCAGCGGTTCCTGTGTTTCGTGGTGGGGAACCTCCACTACCAATTTGTGGCTCTCCCCTTCGGCCTAGCCTCTGCTCCGCGAGTCTTCACCAAGCTGCTGGCTCTGGTGCTGGCTCTGCTGAGGCAGAGGGGCGTTGCTGTGGTGGCTTATCTAGACGATCTGCTCCTGAGGGCGGAGTCAGCTCCTGCCCTGGAGGACAATGTCTCAATCACCCTGGCCTCCCTGCGGGACTTTGGCTGGTTGATCAACCTTCAGAAGTCGACGCTGGTCCCATGACGCTCCGCCAAGAATATCTGGGCCTGATGCTGGACACAGAGTAGGCGAGGGTGTTCTTGCCTCCGGCCAAGTTGCTGACACTGCAATCTGCGGTACGGGCTCTGCTGTCACGACGGTGGTCTTCCTTACATTTTTGCATGCGGGTGTTGGGGCTCATGGTGTCGGCCTTCAAGGCGGTACCGTATGCCCAGAGTCACACCCGGCTCCTGCAGCGGGTGATTCTGCTGCTGTGGGACAAGTCTCTGTTGTCTCTGGATCCGGATGATCAGGTTGGATCATCAGATCAGGGGGGCTCTTGCCTGGTGGCTACGGGCCCCGGCGTGGAGTCTGGGGAATTAGTTTCTTCCCCTGGAGTGGTCGATTGTTATGACCGACGCCAGCCTAGCGGGCTGGGGAGGAGTCATGGGGCTGTTGTCTGCCCAGGGCCGATGGTCATCGGAGGAGTCCCGCCTTCCGTTCAACATGCTGGAACTGCGGGCGATCAGGCTCTCCCTCTCCCATTGGTTGGAGAGGTTGCACGGTCGACCGGTTCGGGTGCAGTCCAACGCCACGGCGGTGGGTATGTAAACCATCAGGGTGGCACAAAGAGCATGGCAGCAGCCCACATCTTAAGGTGGGCAGAGCTTCATGTGCCGGCCGTCTCCGCCGTTTACATTCCGGGGCGTAAAAAATTGGCAGGAGGACTTTCTCAGTCGCCAGGCTCTGGATCAGGGAGAGTGGTCGCTGCATCCAGAAGTGTTCCGTCAGATCTGCCAGAGGTGGGGCATGCCAGAAGTGGACCTGCTGGCGCCCCGGTTCAATCGCAAGGTGCAATCGCAGAGCAAGGGATTCGTTGGCGGATGCCGTGGACGCCCTTGTGGCTCCATGGTCTCAGTACCGGCTCCTTTACGCCTTCCCTCCTCTCAAGCTTCTTCCGCGCCTGTTGCGCAGGATAGAAGTGGAGGGGATTCCGGCTATCCTGGTGGCTCCGGATTGGCCTCGGTGTCCTTGGTACGCCGACAGTGTACGGATGGTAACGGATGTTCCCTGGCGGCATTCGCTACGCGAAGATCTGCTGTCGCAGGGGCCCATCCTGCACCCTGCTTTACACTTGCTGGCTCTGAGTCGGGGGTGATCCCCACCATGCTTAAGGCACGCAAGTCCGCGTCACGCAAGATTTATCACCGCACCTGAAAGGCTTATATTGCTTGGTGCGAGGCTGGGGGGTGGAACCCCCGTTCCTTTTCAGTGGCGCATGTGCTGGCCTTTCTTCAGCAAGGCCTGGATCAAAATCTGGCATTGAGTGCCCTCAAGGGGCAGATTTCTGCCCTAGCGATTCTTTTCCAGCGTCTGTTAGCGACACACTCTTTGATTCGTACGTTTGTACAGGGAGTACGTCATGTGGCCCCTCGGGTGCTGTCGCCTCTGGCACCATGGGATCTGAACCTGGTACTTTCAGTACTGCAGAAGCCGCCATATGAAAAGATCAGAGACATTTCTTTGCTGTTGCTCTCGCAAAAGGTGGCTTTTTTGGTGGCCATCACATCCGCCAGGCGGGTGTCTGAGTTGGCGACTTTGTCTTATAGGTCTCCCTACTTGGTCCTGCATAAGGACAAGGCGGTGCTGCGCCCATCTCCTTCGTTTCTACCGAAGGTGGTTTTCTCTTTTCACGTTGAGGACATTGTCCTTCCTCTGTGTCTGCGCCTGTCACATCCTAGGGTGGTTGCTTTGCACTCCTTGGATGTGGTTAGGGCTCTGCGGGTGTATTTGACGGCCACTGCCTCCTTTCGGAGGTCGGACGTGCTGTTTTGTGGAGGCTGATGGACCGCGCAAATGACTGGCGGCCTCGTTGGCCACTATCTCTCGTTGAATCAGACAGATTGTGACCCGTGCGTATGAAGTTCGGGGTCGAGAACCCTCTTTTCCGGTCATGGCTCATTCTACCAGGGCGATTAGTACTTCCTGGGCTTTCCGACACCAAGCATCGGTGTCTCAAGTGTGCAAGGCTGCCACTTGGACCTCTGTGCAGACCTTTGCTAAGTTTTACAAAGTTGATGTGTCAGCATGTGCAGATGCTGCTTTTGGCCGCAAAGTTTCACAGGCAGCGGTGTAGGCGCGTCTGGTGTTTCCCATAGAGTTTTCCGTTGGGTACGGTCGTTGTTGTGTTACCCACCCCTCTTTGGTTGACACTGCTTTGGGACGTCCCCACATGTCAAGCATAAGAGGCTGCGCCCGTCAATGAACGAAAGCGAAAATAGGATTTTTTTGACTTACCGTAAAATCCTTTTCTGAGTTCATTGACGGACGCAGCACCCACCCCTCTGTGTTCTGAGTTTGTACTGCTTGTTACGAACTGAAGTGCTAGCAGGGCGGAGGGGGTTATGCAGAGTGAGGACTGCCCCCTGGGAGGGGCTAGCTTGCTTTTTTGTCTGAACTATGTTCTGCCTAGTCTACTCCTGGTAAAAGGTGCATACCCCACATGTCAAGAATAAGAGGCTGCGTCCGTCAATGAACTCAGGGAAAAGGATTTTACGGTAAGTCAAAAAAATCCAATTTTTTTCTTGGGTTTAGTTATGTTAACTTGCATTTTACCTACAAACCTGCATTATCATTTTTTTTTTCTCGCATGCATGAATCTGATATTTTATGTTTTATGCAATGCAGTTTTAACAAAATACTAAACTTTTTTTTGTATACCTAATTATACCAAATACTAAAAAGATGCAGCGCAAAGTCAATTAAAACTCCTAAAACGCTAGATGCTAAGCATCAAACCATTCATCTCCCAAAGGACTAAACCTATATGCATCTCACTGAAAAAATCCTCAAGGTGTGCATGCATAAACCACGCGTTTTCTCCCTCCACCGGCTAGCACGCTCCCTCACCTTGTTGTTTGACCCCAGTTTTACTAGAGGGTCAATCACACGTCCCCAAAATGGGTTGAAAGATGGGCAGATGATCCAAACATACAGGGCCACTGGACCTTGCTCAGGTATTTCAGCCTCTCAATCTAGATCCAGACAGAGTTTCTGGTTTTCTTGAGACCCTGGGAGCATAGCTAGGCTTCACAGATGCACCCTGGGAAGGCTATGTGACCAGTGCTTTTCCACATGATCTCATCTTAAAACTGCGTTATCTTTACGTTTTTTTTTTTTTTTAAGATGAGTGCAATGTTGATTAATGACAGTGCACCATGATATATTTATTTGTTGAACAAAAACAGCCTTCCCCTCTAGATCTTGTGAGAATTTAGATCATGGGGTAATTTTATTTCCCAGCAGATACATTACAGCGAATGCACAAGATGAGGCACAAATAAAATTTGGAAAGCGATTACATTAGTAATTCAGTGCTCTTAAGCTGTGAAGTGTCAACTCCTCCAGAATTTACAGTATCATCTCATCATGTTCCTGAACCCACTCATCTGCTGCAATGGTGGTCAAACTCCCAGTACTGAGAGACCGCTGTTCCAGGTGGATGGCCAGAGAGTGTGTTCTCAGATACTGTAAATTCTGAAGGAGCTGACACTTCACAGCTTAAGAGCACTGACTTACTAATAAAATAAAAAGAGATTACATTTGTGCCTCATCTTGTGCTTGCGCTCTAATGTATCTGCTGGGAAATAAAATTACCGCATGATCTCAATTCTCACAAGATTTCGAGGGGAAGGCTGTTTCATATCATATCATGGTGCACTGTCATCCATCAACATTACACTCATCTTAAAAAAAATAAATAAAAAATAATAAATAAATAAAAATGTAAAGATGAGATCATGTGGAAAAGCACTGGTCACATAGCCTTCCCAGGGTGCATCTGTGAGGCCTAGCTATACCCCCAGGGTCTCAAGAAAACCAGAAACTCTGTATGGATCTGGATTGAGAGGCTGAAATACCTGAGCTAGGTCCAGTGGCCCTGTATCTTTGGATCATCTGCCCATCTTTCAACCCCTTTTGGGGACGTGTGTTTGACCCTCTAGTAAAACTGGGGTCAAACAACAAGGTAAGGGAGTGTGCTAGCTGGTGGAGGGAGAACACGTGTGGTTTGTTGCATGCACACCTTGAGGATTTCTTCATTGAGATGATGCATATATATGTGAAGTCCTTTGGGAAATGAATTGTTTGATGCTTAGCATCTAGCGTTTTATGAACTTTAATTGACTTTGCACTGCAACTTTTTAGTATTTGGTATTGGTTCGGGTTTTGTGATTGCCCTGGTGTTCAGCTGCAAAAACAATCCAATTGTGTGATCATTATTATAAGGCTGCACTGATTTACTCCTATATTTGTATACCTAATTATAGTTAGATTTTTTGCCTTTCTATTCCAGCACACATGACTTTGATCCGGATTCATACGTAATCCCATATGTTGTCCTTTCCTTAAAAACCTTTGCTTCTCAAGTACACAGCCTCTTGCAGACACATGAGGGCACTGTTCCCCTCTATAGGTATGTAGACATCTCAATATTTATGAATTTGCTTTTGTTTTTGGTACTCCTTTTAACCAGTTACATGACCTGTAACAATGAATGAATGAGTGGGTGAAAGGGTTAATGTAAGTGTCACATAGTTAATTACAGATGTGCTGGATAAGGGAGGTGGAAGGTTCAAGTGGATCTAAAGGCTGAATATGTTTTTACTCTAATGCATTTTCTGCATTAAAGTGGAACTTTAGTCAGAAAATGAAGTCCTGCTAGATCACTTCAAGCTGGCCTCTTTTGCAGGTACAGCTATGCAAAACATTAAAAATAAGTGCCTATACTGTTTAAAATTCAGTAATACACTGTCCCACCCTGCTCTGCACATGCTCAGTTGCTCTCTATTTTTAGGCATTTTTAGGCACTGCTGAATTTTTGGAGACCGATCTGCTGACATGGCGGAAATGTAACTCACATTGGTTTTGCTATCAACCAAACTGCCAAACCATCCAATGGCTGTTGTCCTAGCTGATAAATGTGCAGCATCATGGCAGCTGAAGATTAAACTGAGGCCAAGATGGCAGCTTCTTTGGCTGAAAACAATAGGGTTTACTTCCAATTTAAAGCAGAATAAAACCCTCATATCCTTTACAGCCAATGAAGCTGCTTCTGCTTGATCTGCAACTGCCATGGTGCTGCACATGTGATCAGTTATGACACCAGTCATTTGATGGGTAGACAGTTGGATTGAGAACGCAAATTACAGTTGGCAACTTAGGCATTCCAGGAATGTAATGGTTTTTGCCATTAACATGAATGGGTTTAGTTCTGCTTCCATTTACTGCTGTTCAGGGGCTCTGGGCTTCAGCAAAATGGCATCCTTCAGCAAGAAAGAAACAGTATCAATGCTGGAGGCAATTTACAGCACACACTAATTTTGGTAACATAATTATTGTGGAATGTATGTTTCTTGCTAAAGAACATTCTTTTTTTTTTTTTTAAATCAACTTATCGGTAAAGTTCCACTTTAACCACTTAAGCCTCGGTAGGATTTGCCCCCTTAACCACTTCAGCCCCGGAAGAATTTACTTTCTCCCTGACCAAAGCAATTTTTGCGATAGAGCACTGCGTCGCTCTAACTGACAGTTGCGCAGTTGTGCACTGTTGTAACCAAACACAATTTATGTCCTTTTTTTCCCCCCAGAAATAGCTTTCTTTTGGTGGCATTTGATCACCTCTGCGGTTTGTATTTTTTGCACCGTAAACAAAAAATTGCAACTATTTTGTGAAAAAACCCAATTTTTTTTTTTTTACTTTTTGCTATAATGCATATCCCCCCAAAAAAAATATAAAAAAAGTATTAATTGGTTGTGGGCAATATGTCGTCTTCTAAATAGGGGATAGATTTATGTTTAAAAAAAAAAAAAAAAAAAAAAAATATATATATATATATATATATATATATATATATATATATATATATATATATAAAAATTTTTTTTTTTTTTTTTTTACTAGTAATTGTTGTGATCCGCGATTTTTAGCGGGACTGCGATATTGCGGCGGACAGATTGGACACTTGACACTTTTCTCTTACGTTCACTGACAGACGCAGCCCTTCATTGACAAGTGGGGTTATATGCACATCCTACCAGGAGTAGACTAGGCAAATAGAAAGAAAGCAAGCTGACCCCTCCCAGGGGGCCGCCCTCACTCTAACATATAACCCCCCTGCTGTGCATAGCATATCAGTTTTATTATGCCTAGTGCAAGGAGTTAAACCTGGTTCCCTTATGGGATCTGCGGTTTCCCTTTTTTGCTACTGCTTTTTGTTTTTCCCAAGCTATCTGATGACTGCTATCAAGAAGCCGGCTGGGGCATTGAGGATATCCAGAATCCTGAACACTCCCCAGCACGGCCGACCAATGCAAGCTACCCTTCGCTTTGGCGGGGTACGCCGCATCGTGCCCGTTCCGTGCGGGTGGCCAGTGGGTGATCCCCACTTGCGCCCAGTGCCCGGACCGTGTTCCCGTCCAGGAGCCTGTGGCCTGCAGCATCCCTCTCCAGCAGTGGGAGGAAGGTCTGCAATGGGGTGGCTACCTGCTACGCCCATCGGACTGGTGAGTTACCCCCCCCCTCCCCCTAGGGGCACGGAGGGGGGGCTGGGCGATTGTTAGCGGTTTGGGCTGGCCGGTGGGGGGTCTTTTTCTAGGCTCAGGTCTCCTCTGGGTGTCTTCGCCCCCCTCCTACACCCCCTTCCCCCTCCCCCGCACCGCATCCTGGGCCTTAGAAGCCGCCATCATTTTGCCGTAGCCACGGCCATTTTCTTGGTGTTTTGGCTTCTAGTGTCTAACGGCAGCCATTTTGCCGTAGTAGCGGCCTGTATACAGGCTTGGGCCTCTTGTGACCGCTTGGCGGCCATGCTGGATGTGCCTGGGAGTAAAAACGTGCGTTTTAGCCGGCGCTTCCTCTTTCACCCTGGGACGGCGTGGATGGCATAGGCGGCGCAGGCTCTCTGACTGGCGGTCACTAGCACTCCTACTGGGACGCAGCGCTTTGAGAGGCAACGAACAGCAAGTATAGTTGGGCTCTCCCTGGGGTGCTGGTAGCGGTGGGTGCAGTCCTCCTGGGTTTCCCCCCTGGTTGATATGTGGGGCTGCTTTGACAGGCGGAAAGGCCCTGACACCCCCACAATGTACAGGGGCGCAATGGCGGCTGAACCTGCGGGTCCTTCCAAGGAGGAGCCAGCGGAAGCGCAACCTGCATTAGGGACTCTGCTGTCCCTGGAACAGTTAAGATCAGTATTTGGGGAATTTTTTCCCCGGGAGGTGCCGAGCCGGGCTAAGGGGGCCTCTAAAAAAACATCCACCCCCCACCTTCATCGGGGGAAGAGTCTGAGCCTGAAGTGGCCTCGGTGGTCACGGGGGCTCTCGGAGGGCGAGGAAGACCCAGGGGGCCTCGGTTGCGCGCGAGAAGGCAGTGGTGACCCCACTGATCGCTGATATTCATGCGTCTTTGCGACTGGACCAAGCAGGGGAGTAACAGGAGACTGCATACGTTTGTGGGTCAGCTAGGCCACACAGGTCCCCTAGGGCTTACCCTTATTAATTTTTTGACCATTTGGTCTATAAGGAATGGCAGCGTCCGCAGAATTCCTTCACCCTGCCCAAACGCTTTGCTATACGCTACCTGTTTGAGGATAGTTTTGTGAAGAAGTGGGCGTTCCCTGCAGTGGACCCTCCGATGGCTTGCCTCAATAAGGCAACGATCATTCCCTTGGAGGGGTCCCCCTCCCATAAGGTTCCGGCCGATAGTCCAAAGCACTTTTTCTTATTGGCAGGATCAGCCATGAGACCGGCTCTGGTGTCAGCTATGGCGGCACAATCTCTTACCGAGTGTGCGACTGAGTTGGGAGCGGGAGGCCGCTTGAGGCGTCGCAGCGAGCAGACCATCTGCTAGAGGGTCTTCGGTACATGTGTTAAACAGCTCTGGACCTGCATCCCATGTTGTCTAAGATGTCTGTTTTCGCAGTCGTCATCAGACGGGTGCTTTGGTTACGCTCTTGGTCAGGTGACCATGCGTCTAAGAAGGGCCTCAGGGATCTCCCGTTTTTGGGCGGTCGGCTCTTTGGGGCGCAGTTGGATGAAATCATTAAGGATTTCACTGGGGGGAAGAGTACTTTTCTCCCGGAGCCCAGGCGGAGGGAGTTAAGCCGTAATCAGGGCCTTGCTCCTTCAGGTCAGAAGAGGTTTTTTCGTGCGCCCGGCACAGTGGGCAAGGTTTCGTGGGCCAGCAAGTTTGCCTCGGGGCCCGGTAAACGACCCTGTCAGTGCAAGAGCGAAAAGGCGGAGGTTAAGTCATCCTCCGCATGATGGGTTGCCCCGGGTGGGGGGCCGACTTCTGAGGTTTGCGGACAGGTGGACTGCCTGCATTCCCAACAGGTGGGTGCAGGAAGTGGTGTCCTCCGGGTACAGGATAGAGTTCAGCACTCTACCCCTAGACGGGTTCTTCCCATCGAACTTGAGATTCCCTCAGCGGCATCGAGAGG
The DNA here is from genome assembly GCA_018402905.1 of Glandirana rugosa. Classification (NCBI taxonomy): domain Eukaryota; kingdom Metazoa; phylum Chordata; class Amphibia; order Anura; family Ranidae; genus Glandirana; species Glandirana rugosa. The sequence goes on from BLSH010032195.1 coordinate 956,384, forward strand.
CTCTCCTAGGGGCTATTCAGACGCTCTCCGAACAAGGGGTGATTGTGACAGTACCTCCGTTGGAAAAGCTCCGCGGCTTTTATTCAAATTTATTTGTGGTGCCCAAAAAAGGGGGGGGGGGGGGTCAGGCCAGTTCTGGACCTAAAACCACTTTGTGAAGGCGCGAAAATTCAGAATGGAATCTGTCCGTTCGGTCGTGGCCGCCCTACACCAAGGGGACTTCATGGCGTCTCTGGACATCAGGGACGCGTACCTCCACATTCCCATTTGTCTCCGGCACCAGCACTTTCTGCGCTTTGCGGTGGGAGATCTACATTACCAATTCGTGGCACTTCCCTTCGGTCTGGCCTTGGCTCCTTGGGTGTTCACCAAGCTGGTGGCTCCGGTGCTGGCGTTACTGCGGCAGAGAGACATTGCGGTGGGAGCCTACCTCGACGACTTACTCCTGCGAGTGGAGTCTGCCACGTCTCTGGAGGAGAACGTGGCTATCACCATGGCCTAGTTGAAAGACTTCGGCTGGCTGATCAATTTGCAGAAGTCGACATTGACCCTATCCTGTCGCCTGGAATTTCTGGGTCTGATTCTGGACACAGAGCAGGCGAAGGTGTTGTTAACTCCGGCCAAGTTACTGAAACTGCAAGCAGCGGTGCGAACCCTGCTGTCACGCCAGTGGTCCTCCTTACGGTTCTGTATGCGGGTGTTGGGGCTCATGGTCTCGGCCTTCGAGGCGGTACCTTACGCCCAGAGTCACACTCGGCTCCTGCAGCGGGCGATAATGTCACGGTGGGACAAGTCTCCGCTCTCCCTTGACCAGCTGATCAGATTGGATCATCAGACCAAAGGATCGTTGGCCTGGTGGCTTCGGGCTTCGGCTCTAAAGTTGGTGAAGTCGGTTCTCCCCCTGAATTGGTCCATAGTCACGACGGACACCAGCCTATCGGGCTGGGGGGGGGGGGGAGTCCTGGGGCAGCTATCTGCTCAGGGCCGTTGGTCGGCGCAGGAATCCCACCTTCCGATCAATGTGCTGGAGTTGAAGGCGATCAGGCTCTGCCTCTCCCACTGATGAACCATCAGGGCGGAACGAGGAGCTCAGCAGCGGCTGCGGAATCGGCTCTCATTCTGCAATGGGCGGAACTCCACATGCCGGCAATCTCCGCCATTTTCATTCCGGGCGTAGAGAATTGGCAGACGGACTCTGTCGCCAGACGCTGGATCAAGGGGAACGGTCCCTACATCCAGTGGTGTTCCGCCAGATTTGCCACAAGTGGGGCACGCCAGACGTGGACCTCATGGCATCCCGGTTCAATCACAAGGAGCAGACCTTCGTGTGCAGAACGAGAGACCCGCTGGCGGCCGCCACAGATGCGTTGGTAGCACCTTGGGGTCGGTATCGGCTCCTGTACGCCTTTTCCCCCCATCAAGCTTCTACCGCGACTACTGCGCAGGGTAGAAGCAGAGGGGATTCAGACAATCCTGGTAGCTCCGGATTGGCCTCGGCGTCCTTGGTACGCCGACGTGGTGCGGATGGTGGCAGATGTTCCTTGGCGTCTTCCGCTGCGCGAAGATCTGCTGTCTCGGGGACCCATCTTGCACCCTCTTTACCCTCGCTGGCTTTGACAGCTTGGCTATTGAGTCCCAAGTGTTGAGGGATAGGGGTGTCGATGACTCCGTGATCCCTACCATGCTTAAAGCACGCAAGTGTACTTCGTGCAAGATTTATCATCGCACCTGGAAGGCCTATATTGCCTGGTGTTAGGCGGGGTAGTTGGAGCCCTCGCTCTTACCTTGTGTCCCGGGTCCAGGCTTTTTTGCAGCAGGGCCTGGATAAAAAATTGGCGTTAAGTACGCTCAAGGGTCAGATTTCGGATCTGGCTATTCTCTTTGAACGTCCTTTGGCGTCACATTCGTTGATTCGTACATTTATACAAGGTGTACGACGTGGCTCCTCAGGTACGGTCCCATTTGGAATTTGAATTTGGTGCTTTCTGTACCACCATATGTGAAGATCAGGGATATTCCCTTCCAATTGCTGTCGCAGAAGGTAGCATTTTTGGTGGCCATTACATCCGCTAGGCGGGTGTCTGAGTTGGCAGCGTTGTCCTGCAAGTCTCCGTACCTAGTCCTTCATAAGAACAAGGCGGTCTTGCTCACTTCTCCTTCGTTTCTACCGAAGGTGGTCTCTTCTTTTCACATTAATGAGGATATTGTTCTTCCTTCATTATGTCCGCACCCATCGCATCCCAAGGAACTTGAGTTACATTCTTTGGATGTCGTGAGGGCTTTGCGGGTGTACTTGGCGACTACAGCTTCCTTTCGGAAGTCTGATGCGTTTGTGCTGACGGATGGTCTGCGCAAAGGATTGGCGGCTTCGTCGGCCATTCTTTCCCATTAAATCAGACAGACCGTGACCCATGCGTATACTGTTAGAGGCAAGGTATCCCCTTTTCCAGTCACGGCTCATTCCACCGGGGCAGTTAGCACTTCCTGGGCTTTTAGACACCAGGCTTTGGTGTCACAGGTGTGCAAGGCGGCTATTTGGGCCTTGGTGCACACGTTTACTAAGTTTTACAAAGTTGATGTTTCAGCATCCGCGGATGCTGCCTTAAGCTGCACAGTTTTGCAGGCGACGGTGTAGGCGCGGCTGGCACCTCCTGAGAGGACTCTGTTGGGTACAGTTGTTGTTGTTTACCCACCTTTCTCACTGAGACAGCTTTGGGACATCCCCACTTGTCAATGAAGGGCTGCGTCTGTCAGTGAACGTAAGAGAAAAAGGGATTTTATTAAAACTTACCGTAAAATCATTTTTCTCTGAGTTGACTGACAGACGCAGCACCCACCCCTCTGTGTTGCGTTTGTACGGCTTGTTACGAACTGATATGCTATGCACAGCAGGGGGGTTATATGTGAGAGTGAGGACGGCCCCCTGGGAGGGGTCAGCTTGCTTTCTTGATATTTGCCTAGTCTACTCCTGGTAGGATGTGCATATAACCCCACTTGTCATTGAAGGGCTGCGTCTGTCAGTGAACTCAGAGAAAAGGATTTTACGGTAAGTTATAATAAAGTCCCTTTTTTTGGGACCAATGACATTTATACAGCGATCAGAGCTAAAAATAGCCATTGGTTACTGTATAAAAGAATGGTGTAGCGCTGATAAATAGTCCATGTAATCTGAACTCTTAATTCTGATCCTTGACTTCAAGAGGAGTTTCAATCACGTTGCTAAAGTCAGAGACAGTGGAAAAAAGTGAAGAAGCCGCCACCATCACCGCACACACTGACTCTTACCCCTTCAGGTGGACCCTTATTACAGGGGTCTTTTAACGCATGAAACAAAGAGTTAATCCGTATGATTTTTCACCAGGCCACTCTCTCCTCTTGCTCCGCTTTCAACAGCGTATGTAAGCAAAAAGACAATCCATAGTGCAACACGTATAGACAAAGGATTTATTTAAGCTTTTAAAAGATTACACTCACATGTCCTCAGACAAAAAAGCGCCTTTAAAAACTAGCAGCAGCAAGCGTCCAGCACTTCCCACATCCTAGATGGCCGTGTTGTCCTCATT
>BLSH010032195.1:965633-982758 GCA_018402905.1 Glandirana rugosa
CTGAATGGAGGGGTATCTCTCCGTACGACGACCGGTCCGGGGACCTGTCCTTGTTTTGGTCAGTGACCCGAGATCACCCAAAATCGGTGGACGATGGGCGTGCCTTGTCCTCGATCCGCCGCCCGGGGGCGATTCCCATCGAGCGTATCACAGCCGGCCTGACCCCTTTCAAAAACCTAAGATCTATAGGAGATATGGTGGTCGGTCGAAGAACTATCGTCAGAAGTAGTCTTTTTTTAGAAGTCCTCTGGCGTCTAGGGTATCCCTTGGTCTAGATGAGGAACGTGATCCGTTAAATTTTGAGTACACGATACGTCTCGTCCCCCTAATATACGATTCTCATATTACTAGGAGTAGACTAGGCAAAAATAAAACAAAAGCATAGGCTGGCCCCTCCCAGGGGGCCATCCTCACCTTAGCATATAATCCCCCTGCTCTGCATAGCACATGAGTTTTAAATTGCCTAGTGCAAGGAGTAGATCTGGTTCCCTATGGGATCTGCGGTCTCCTGAAGATTTTTTTCTGATGAAGACTGCTATCAAGAAGCTGGCTGGTGGTATAGAGGATATCTAGAATCCAAAAACTTTCCCCAGTCCGGCCGACACTATGCGAGCTACCCTTAGCGGGGGCCCGCCGCCTAGCTCCTGTTCCGTGCGGGTAGCAGGTGGCTAAAACCCACTAGAGCCCAGTGACTGGTTTTGTTCCTGTCCAGGGGCCTGGCCAGCAGCATGCCTCTCTATGGGGAGGTAAGTCTGCTCCGGGTGGCTACCCGCTGCGCCCGTTGGATTGGTGAGTGGACCCCTCTTCCGTCCTAGGGGCGTGGAGAGTGGGCACCTGGGCAGCTTCTGTGGTAGCCGGCCAGTGTTGGTCCATTAGTGGTACCCCTTTGAGGATGATCTCCCCCCCACACCCCCCCCCCCTCCCGCAGTACCGCACCTTGCACTGACTGTTCGGAGCACTACATTAAGCGGTTCGCCGCCATTCGGTGTGGATCACCGTTCGTTCGTCTGCCGACCACACCATTTTGCTGTAAGCTCTGCTTGTGTTAATGGCAGCATCCATTGTTTGGTAACCACATGTGGTTTTCAGCCTGTCCTCTGGTGGACCCCAGTGGTCGTTTTTGGTACAGGAAGTGATATAAACGGAATTAGTACTTCCGGTTTCACTTGGACAACGTGGCTAACACTCTGTGGTGCAGGCTCTTGAAGTGCAGTGGATTTTTGGGGCATTGCTCATTCCGGTCACAAGTGCTGAGGCATTTAAAACAGCAAGTATAGCTGGCTCTCCCAGGGTGCTGGTAGCGGTGGGTGCAATCCTCCCGGGTTTCCCTGGCTGATTGGTGGGGTAGAGGTGGTGGTCACACAGTGGGGGTGCCGGAAGGCTGGGATGTCAGAGGCCGGCAAGGCTATGGCAGGTGTACCTGCGAATCAACAATCCACCCTGGGAACCTTGGTGTCCCTGGAACAGCTGAGGGCGGTATTTGGGGAGTTCTTTCCCTGGGCGGCCCCAAAAAATGCCCACCCCCCCTTTCCTCAGGGGAGGATTCGGATGCAGAAAGCACCTCAGTGGTCACACCTGTGGACCTATCAGAGGGTGAACTGCCCTCAGAAGGCGAAGGTGATCAGGAGGCTCCTTTTTCGCGTGATAAAGTGATAGTGGCCGCACTGATATTCGTGACTCCATGCGGCTTGATCAAGCAGGGGAGTCGCATGAGTCCTCATATTTGTGGATCACTTAAACCCCCTAGGTCCCCTAGGGCTTACCCTTATGATCAGGTGTTTGAACAGGCGGTGTTCAAGGAATGGCTGCGGCCACCAAATTCCTTGGCTTTTCCTAAAAGCTTTGCTGTTCGCTAACCCTTTTGAGGATAGCTTTACTAAGAGATGGGCTTCCCCAACGGTAGAACCCCCAGTGGCCCATCTGAATAAGGCAACGACCATTCCCTTGGAGGGGTCTCCGTCTTTTAAGGAGGCGGCCGATCGCCGCACGGAGGCAGTGTCTAAGGCACTATTGTTGTTGGCTGGGTCAGCCATGTGGCCAGCTCTAGCGGCTGCGATGGCGGCACAATCTCTTCACGAGCACGCTGCCACACTGCACACTGGTTTAACTTGTGAATGTGCACAGGCTGAGGTGCAGTGGGCACAACATTTGGAAGAGGGTCTCCGCTACATATGCCATGCTGCTTTGGACCTTCTTCCCATACTGTAAAAAATGTCTGTTTTTGCAATCATTATCAGGCGGGTGCTGTGGCTCCGCTCTTGTTCGGGCGACCAGGCTTCCAAGAAAGCTCTTGCAGATCTTCCCTTTCAGGGAGGGCATATGTTTGGCCGACAGTTGGATGAAATCATTAAGGATTTCATGGGAGGGAAGAGTACTTTCCTTCCAGAGCCAAAGCGGCGGGATTTTCGCCGTAGGCAGGGCCCTGTTTCTTCAGGTCAGAAGAAGTTTTTTCGGGCACCCGGCTCAGCGGGTAAAGGCTTCAAGTCCAGTAAGGCTTCCGCTGGGCCCAGTAAAAGGCCCTGGCAGCAGAAGTCCGAAAAAGCAAAGGATAAATCAACCTCTGCATGATGGGTTGCCCCCGCTCGATTCACGAGTGGGGGGCCGGTTGCTGGGGTTCGCAAACAGATGGACTGCCCGCATCACCGATAGGTGGGTACTGGAGGTGGTGTCCGGGTACAGGATAGAATTCATCTCTCTGCCCCCAGAAAGGTCCTTCCCTTCAAACTTGAGACTCCCTCAGGGGCGTCGGGAGGCGCTTCTAGGTGCCGTTCGGGCACTTGCCGAACAGGGGGTGATTGTACCCATGGCGGAAAGATTTCATGGGTTTTATTCAAACCTCTTTGTGGTTCCCAAAAGGGGGGTCAATGCAGGAAGCTTGTCTTCCAATAAATATACTGGAACTGAGAGCAATCAGACTTTGTCACGTTGGTCAGAAAGGCTGCGAGGCCTCCCTGTCCGGGTTCAGTCGGACAATGCCACGGCTGTGGCATATGTGAACCATAAGGGTGGAACAAGAAGCTCTGCAGCAGCCGTGGAGGCGGCTCTGATCTTTCGGTGGGCAGATCTTCACGTGCCAGCTCTCTGCAATCTACATCCCAGGCGTGGAAAACTGGCAGGCGGACTTTCTCAGCCTCCGGACTCTGGATCAGGGGGAATGGTCCCTACAGCCAGAAGTGTTCCGCCAGATTTGCCTCAAGTGGGGCACACTAGAGGTGGACCTCATGGCTTCCAGGTTCAATCACAAGGTACAGACCTTTGTGTGCAGAACAAAAGATCCGTTGGCGGTCCCCTCGGACGCACTGGTAGCGCCCTGGGGTCGGTATCGGCTTCTGTACATCTTTCCTCCTCTAAAGCTTCTACCGCGGGTTCTGCGCAGGATAGAAGCAGAGGGAATCCCGACAATCCTGGTAGCTCCAGATTGGCCTTGGCGTCCTTGATACGCCAACGTAGTACGGATGGTGACAGATGTTCCGTGGCGTCTTCTACTTTGCGAAGACCTACTGTCTCAGAGGCCCATCTTGCACCCTGCTTTACCCTCGCTGGCTTTGACGGCTTGGCTATAGAGTCCCAGGTGTTGAGGGATAGGGGTGTCTGGGACTCCGTGATCCCTACTATGATTGAAGCACGTAAAGGTACCTCACGTAAGATTTATCATAGGACCTGGAAGGCCTATATTACCTAGTGCGAAGCAGGGGGTTGGAACCCCTGCTCTTATATAGTGTCCAGACTATTGACTTTATTGCAGCAAGGACTGGACAAGAACCTGGCGTTAAGTACGCTTAAGGGTCAGATTTCGGCCCTGGCGGTTTTTTTAATGGCCCTTGGCGTCTCATTCATTGATCCGTACATTTGTACAGGGGGTACGTCATGTGGCTCCTCGGATTCGGTCGCCTCTGGCACCGTGGGATTTGAATCTAGTGCTTTCTGTGCTGCAGAAACCAACATATGAAAAGATTAGGGACATTCCTTTGCGACTGTTGTCACAGAAAGTGGCTTTTCTGGTTGCTGTCACATCCGCTAGGCGGGTGTCTGAGTTAGCAGCGTTATCCTGCAAGTCACCTTACTTGGTCCTTCACAAGGACAAGGCGGTTTTGCGACCTTCCCCTTCGTTTCTTCCGAAGGTGGTTTCTTTTCATTTAAATGAGGATATTGTTCTTCCCTCATTGTGCCCGCACACGTCGCATCCCAAAGCAGTTGAACTGCATTCTTTGGATGTGGTGAGGGCTTTGCGGGTGTATTTGTTTTTTACAGCTTCTTTTCGGAAGTCTGATTCTTTATTTATGCTGACGGAAGGGTCGCGCAAAGGCATGGCAGCATCGTCAGCTACCATTTCTCGTTGGATAAGGAAGACCGTGACTCATGCATATGAGATTCGGGGCAAGGTTCCCCCGTTTCCAGTCACGGCTCATTCCACCAGGGCAGTTAGTACTTCCTGGGTGTTTAGACACCAGGCCTCAGTGTCTCAGGTGTGCAAAGCGGCTACTTGGGCCTCAGTGCACACGTTTACGAAGTTTTACAAAATTGATGTTTCAGCATCTTCGGATGCTGCTTTTGGCTGCAAAGTATTACAAGCGGCAGTGTAGGCGCGATTAGCGCCGTCTGAGAGGGCTTTTTCTGTTGGGTACAGTTGTTAAAGTTTGCCCACCCCTCTTGATTGGCACAGCTTTGGGACATCCCCACGTGTCATAAGAAGGCTGCGTCTGTCAGTGAACAGAAGAGTGAAAGGAATTTTATTATAACTTGCCGTAAAATCCTTTTCTCTGAGTTCACTGACAGACGCAGCACCCACCCCTCTGTTGAGTTTGTACGGCTTGTTACGAACTGATGTGCTATACAGAGCAGGGGGATTATATGCTAAGGTGAGGACGGCCCCTGGGAGGGGCCAACCTGTGCTTTTGTTTTATTTTTGCCTAGTCTTCTCCTAGTAATTTGAGCATAACCCCACGTGTCGTGTCATAAGAAGGCTTTGTCTGTCAGTGAACTCAGAGATAAGGATTTTACGGTAAGTTATATCCCTTTTTTCAACAGTAGGAAGAAAACGGCCATTGCTATCTACGACAAAGTATGGAAAAAGTAATGCGTATGGCGCACGCATAATGATAGAGTATCTGGGCCAGTCATCCCAGCAGTTCTCAACTTTCTTCAGGCAGGGGTCGACCTTAATCTGTCCTTAAGTACTTTAAAGGTGCAGGTGGTGGCTCTTTTCAGCTTTTTGGATGTTCGCTTGGCAGAACTAGGTTTGGTGAAAAGATTTTTGACTGCTAGAAGTCGCAAAGCCAAACCAAGGCCAACTAAGTTCCCTTCCTGGGTTTTCTCGGTTGTACTAAAAGCCTTTTTTAAGGACCCTTTTGAACCCTTAGAAGACATATCCACTAAGATACTAACCCTCAAAACATTACTCTTGGTGGCTCTAGTGTCAGCTAGGCAAGTGAGCGAGATCCAAGCGCTCTCGATTGCAGAGCCCTATTGTGTCATCCTACCTGATAAAATCATTCTGTCTTTAGACCCGGCATTTTTACCTAAGGTGACATCACTTTTTCACCACACAGAGGAAATTATCATCCCATCCTTCTACAATGACCCTCAACACGACAGGGAAGTGGAATTTAGCAGAGTCGACGTTAGGAGATGCTTAATCGCATACATAGTGTACGAAAAATTGGCATTCCTCTTCCAGTCTTTGTGCTATTTCAAGTGCCAAACAAAAGAAATGGTTCCTCTAGGACACAGGTGTCAAACACAAGGCCCACGGGCCGAATGCGGCCCTCCAGACCATTTCATGTGGCCCTTGCACCTCTCCTGCAGCTGCAGGGGAGCTCCAGCCCACCTCTGGTCCTCCTCCAGACACTGTACTTTCTGCTTTCCAGCAATGCAGCCAGCTTCTTCCCAGCAGCAGCATAAGGTAAGGGGGTGCACTTTGATGTAAGGGAGGGTGGAGGATTCATCTTCTGATGGTGGGGGTGACTCTTGACATCTAATGTAAGGGAAGAGGATGCTCTGGACATATAGTCTTAAAGTTACAACCGGCCCTTTTATGGGCAATCATAATGCTGATGTGGCCCACAATGAAATTGAGTTTGACACCACTGCTCTAGGAGCTCTATTGCACGGTGGGTGAATATGCCCATCTCTGAAGCCTATAAAGGTTCAGAATTCCATCCTAACTTAAAAGCGCATTCTACTAGAGCAACCTCCTGGGCAGAAAGAGCAGGAGCTTCCCCCAGCCAGATCTGCAAGGCAGCCACCTGGTCCAGCTTCCAGACTTTTGTCCGGCATTATCGGTTGGATCTGTTGTCCAGCATGGAAAGTGCTGCAGGCTGTAGAAACCCCCCCCCCCCCCCCAAGCAGGTAGTCCTCTCTCGTAGCGGTCATGGAAGATTACTTGGGAAAATCAGAGTTATCTGTTAACTCTCCAGGAATCTTTTAGGACAGTGCTTATTCCCACCTTGAAGTTATGTATTTTAATGTACTATAATGGGTTGGTTGGCATGTAGGTATGCATATGTGTGTGTAATAAATAAATATATATATATATATATATATTATATATATCTATATATTTGTAATAAATGAGGAGGCTCTCGGGTGCATGCCTTTAAATAATTTGGATCATGTGTTTTTACTGTACTAGGTGGGTGGAGCCTCTCTCGTAGCCGTCCTGGATAGTGAGTTAACATGTAATAACCCACAAATAGAGCTTTCTTTTGGCGGCATTTAATCACCTCTGCGGTTTTTATTTTTTGCACTATAAACAAGAGCGACCATTTTGAAGATCTTTTTTGCTATAATACATATCCAAAAAAAAATATATATATATTCATCAGTTTAGGCTGATATATATACTTCTACATATTTTTGGTAAAGAAAATCGCAATAGGCATATATTGATTGGTCTGTGCAAAGTTATCATACCTACAAACTATGGTATAGATTTATGGACTTTTTTTTTTTTTTGCTTTTATTACTAGTAATGGCGCTGATCTGCGACATTGCAGCGGACAAATCTGACCCCAAATTAAACTTTTTGGGGACCAGTGACATTATTACATTGATCAGTGCTATAAAAATGCAGTGATCAATGTGTAAATGACACTAGCAAGGAAGAGGTTAAACACTAGGGGGCGATCAAGGGGTTAGGTGTGTTCTAACTGTATGGGGGTTGGGCTGGCAGGGACATGGCAGAGATCACTGTTCCAGATGACAGATAACAGTAGATCGGTCATGTGCCCTGTCCAGAATGGGGATCTGGCATGTTTACATTGGCAGATCCCCGTTCTGCCTCTGTAGTAGGCCATCATGGGTCGCCGGCGAACATTGCGTCCACCTGACCTGCGGGCACGCTCGCGTAGCACACATCGTGCGCTCACGCGCTTGATAGCATATCGCGAATGTGTGGCCGACAAACAGTGACAGCTATTTGCTTACCTGTGCCAACATGCCGCAGTAAAACTGCGGCAGCTGGTCGGGAAGCAGATAAGGTAAACAACCTACAGTATGTAAATACATCCTGTGCCTGATCTCGATCAGCACAGTGCACGAGGGCAGCAGCTCTCTCCCTCATAGGTTTAGACAGCAGCGGGAGCCATTGACTCTTGCTGCTGTCCATCACAGCCAGTGAGGTGGGACCAAGTGCTGTGTGAGCTGCTCTGTGTCAATACACACACAGAGCTAGATTGGGAATGAGCCTGCATGATTGCCTTTATTTCAAGTGGTTTGCTATGGGGACACTCATCTGTACCTGGGAAGAGGAGAACCGGGGCTGCTCTGCAAAACGAAACACTGCAGAATTCATCTGGCTGCTTCTGTCTTCTGTCACATCATCAATAAACACCAATGACCCAGTGCCACTGGAAGCCATGCATGCCCATGCTATCACGCTGCCTCTGCCATGTTTTACAGATGACGTGTGCTTTGGATCATGAGCTGTTCCCAGCCTTATCCACACTTTTTTCTTCCCATCATTCTGGTACAGATTAATCTTGGTTTCATCTGTCTAAAGCAGTGTTTCACAATTCCAGTCATCAAGGTGCACCAACAGGTCATGTTTTCAGGCTCTCCATTATTTTGCGTAGGTGATTTGATCAGTTTCAATGCCTTCGTAATTACCACAGCCGTTGCATCTGAGGGAAATCCTGAAAATATGACCTGTTGGTGCGCCTTGAGTTCAGGAATTAACACTGGTCTAAACAATTCTTTTCCATTACTGGTCTGGCTTTTGTAGACATTTTTGGCACAGTCTAATCTGGCTTTTTTATTCAGGCTTATGAATGGTTTGCACCTTGTGGTGAACCCTCTGTATTTGCTCTCATGAAGTCTTCTCTTGATTGTAGACTGACAATGATATGCCCACCTCCTGGAGAGTGTCCTTCACTTGTCTGGATGTTGTGAATGGGTTTTTTTTGTTTAAGTCTTTTATTGAAATAAACCAAAGTAATAACGAGTAGACAGAATTGAGAGCAGTACTATACCGTACAAGGCAGGGATCATCCCCTGAAACAAGACAAAAATGGATGACAAGGCTATTATAAACCCTATAGATAAGAGACAAGCAAGTGCAAACTTTACATATGTTGTGAGATACAAAATGCAACTAATAAACATGTAGTCCCATAGAATGTCTTATGTCTAAGCTTCATAGATTCTAAGGTGCGATACCCAGATGGGGCCCTGGGATTAGGCGCAGGGAAAAAGTGAGTGCTTTCAGGAGGTGGTGTAGTCACCTAGAGGAGCGATGATGGTGGTTGTCAGTTGGTACTCGTCGTCTTCTAGTGAAAAATGACAGGGATGATCCCCAGTGCAAAAAGTTGGAAAAACCAGAAGAAAATATAGAATGAGTAGATAGGGAATATAGAGAAGAAAAGGTGTGTGGGGGAGAGCAGGTTAGAAGGGGGGAGGTTTGTCTCCCGCCGGGAGGAGGAGATAATTGTAAGAATGACATGGTGGGGATTTAGTAGGGAGTGGAGTATTAGTCTGTTGGAAGAAAATGATCTGTCCAGGGTAGCCAGATGCATTCAAATTTGGGGACAGAATTGAGTATAACTGCTTCAATGTTGGTATGTATCATCACCCTGGTAACTCTGTTCGACTTCCATGATAGATAGGGAAGGGGATTTCCAAGCTTTTGCGATGGTTTGCTTTGCAGCAGTAGTTATTGGCAACAAGAGTTTAAATTGGCTCCAGGTAACTTCAGGGGGTTTTATGTTGAGTATTGCTACAGATGGGGAAAGTTCAATTTGCATGTTAGTTACGGTTGAGATGATATCAAATATCTCTGTCCAGAATCTGTAGTCTATGGGGCAGCTCCACCAGGTATGAAGGTGGGTGCCGTCCTCTGAGCAGCCACGGTAGCATGCGGGGGAGCTCATTGGAACATATTTAGATATTCGAGCAGGGACCAGGTAATATAGCAGGACCTTGTAGTTTGCCTCTGAGGCTATAATGTTTTAAAATGCAGACTTTGTGTTGTGCCATATGTCTGACCATTCATTTGAATCCAGGGTTAGACCCAAGTCTGAAGTCCATTTGGTGGCATAGGAGAGAGATATGTGAGGTGGGGGGTCGAGTAGACGCATGTATATGAGGGAGATTAGTCCTTGCATATGAGGGTCTCGATGGCAGGCTTGTTCAAAGGTGGTCATAGATGGGAGGGAGGAGTCAGTACATATGCATGGGGCAAAAAAAATGCTTTAACTGGAGGAAACAAAAAATTTCAGAGTACGGGAGTCCTCGCACGTGACTCATAGGGACGGAAATGTTTTGAAGGTGTCAGGGGTGCAGAACGAGTGTGCAAGGATGAGACCTGCATTCAACCAGTTTGTAAAGGAGGCTGGAGAGGTGCAGGCTGGGTTGTGTAAAAAAGACGAGGGGGTTGTGAAGAGATTGAAGCTTGTATTTAAATTTAAGAGTATCCCACAAGCGTAGCGCGTCACTGGGTTTGTCGCATTCCTGCGCTCCTTGGGATGGAGCCACAGTAGATTGTAGAGTAGAGTGGGTCGCAGTCAACCGCTTCTAGGGCCACCCATAGGGGGACCTCACGCGTTGCATGATATTTAGTAAGGGTGGCTAGTTGTGCCGCTAGATAATATTTGGTGAAGCAAGGCAAACCTAGGCCTCCATGTGTCTTAGCCAAATATAGTATTGTTTTAGGGACGCGGGGCCTTATCTTATCCCAGGTGTATTCGGATACACTGCGTTGTAGGATGCAGAGAAAGTAGGCAGGTACAGGGATTGGGAGGACTCTAAATATAAGATTTTAGGGAGAATCACCATTTTGGCTACTGTGATGTGCCCTAGCCACGACAGGGGTAGGGAGAACCAAGATTTCATGAGCTTGATAAGATGAGTTCATATCGGTGGGGGGGGGATAGTTGGCAGAAAAAAGATTTGCTGGGTCAGATGTCAATTTGATGCCCAAGAATGTAAGGTTTTCATGTGCCCAAGTAAATGGGTGAACCTGTTGTAGTGACTAAAGGGGGGGGGGGGGCAGCGACACATTGAGCATCTTAGATTTTTGGGTATTCACTACCAAACCAGAGATGGCTGCAAATTGATCAATTATGGAGAGAAGGTAGGGGAGGAGGTTAATTGAGAAATAAGAAACAGGAGGACATCATTCACGAACAAGCAAAGCTTATGATGGTCTTGCCCTATTTCCAACCCCTTAATATCCGGGTTTGTGCGGATCAGTTGGGCAAGCAGTTCTATAGCTAAGGAAAATAGGAGGGGGGGAGCCTATGATCAGGTTTAGCCGGGAAGATAGGATTTTGGTAAGGAGTTTTATTTCTATGTTTAATAGGGAAATAGGGCAAAAGTTTGTCCAGTAGGAGTCATCAGATTGGGGTTTCGGTATCCTAGAGATAGCCGCATGCAAAGAATCTGAGTTGAATGAATGTCCCTTTTAGGATGGCGTTTAAGGCGTGGATGGGTTTTTCTTTACCATAGAGACCCTGTGATTATCCGCCACTGTTGTCTTCGGTGGAAGTCCAGGCCACTGAGCTCACCAGTGCGTTTTTCTTTCCTTACAATGTACAAAACTGTTGATTTGACCACTCCTAATGTTGCTGCTATCTCTGATGGATTTGCTTAGTTTTTGGAAGCCTTACAATCGCCTGTTTCACTGGCATGGACAGCTCCTTTGAACACATGATGTAGGTTCACAGCAATAGATTCCAAATGGAAATGCCACACTTAACATCAACTCCAGACCGTTTACCTGCTTAATTGATGAAGAAATAACGGAGTAGCCCACACCCGGCCATGAAACCACTTTTTATTCAAATTGTCTAATTACTTTTGGTCCCTTGTAAAAAAGGGATGGCTATTAAGAGCTGTAATTCCTGAACACTTCCTCTTATTTGGACGTACATACCCTCAAATTGAACCTGAGAGTGTGCAATTTCAGGCCATATCCATTATATAACTATAGTTTGAATATGTTTTGGTAAATACCTTAAACTAAAATTGTCTGTGTCCAAATATATATGGACTTAACTGTACATGTGTGTGCATATGAAATCTGATTTCTAGGTGAAGCTGCTATACGAACAAAGCGCCAGTACTTAACCTGTACCCATATGCAAATAGGAAATCCATACTGAAAATGCAGTCATCTGCACCCCGAATCTGAGGGGTAGGAAGTGCAGATGCACATGGCTGTGCTCCACGTACCAGAAATATGCATCTGCATATGATCTTTTGCTCCAGATATTGAAACTGGTCTTTCACTGAAACCGAAATTCACGGTTTTATTGCACTCCTCCAAAAGTACATATAACGCTGGCTTAATCACTCTATTGCTACAATGTGTGCAGCTGTCACTATCGCTCTAAAAGGGAACTCCTCAATGGAAAATCAAATCACAAAACCCATGAAGGATAAACAAGAAAAATGAAATTTAAAATAAAACACAAGCCCACAAATATCAAGAGTACAAAAAAAAAATCTGTGGCGGCTCCTCCATAGAGGGTGCCCTTGCACTGCCGCCATTGTATCTATGTGCGCCACCAAAGCGCAAATGGATACACTGGCTCTGGCCTCAGTCACTGGCTCACACTGTATCCCCATGGAGGCACAAAATGGCGCATGTGGGGTTGCAATTGGGACTTTGCTAGGAATCTTCTGCCATTTTGTGCCTCCATGGGGATAGTGTGTTTGAACCAGGATCCTGACCCTCTTATGGCCACAGACTCTTTGACTGTTCCTGACTGCACTGGGGTTTTGGCCTTAGGTGGCCTGTGATCATATTTGGTCCAATAGGGAGTGTCTTGCATTTGGCCTGGTGGCGATATTGTCTCTCCCCCTATCCCACTAGTGCATGGGCCCCTGCCTTATATGGTAGTGTTTGGATGGCCATGACAACAACCTTATTAACAAGACAAGATCTGTTTATCTTTCAAAAAAATTTGGGTCTAATACATGGAGGTATTTGACTTGGTTTTAAAACAAGCCCCTGTTTGACCCCCCTTTTCCTCGTCTTTGCCCCCTTGTGGGATGATATGTAACAGCGGCCATCTTAAACGAACCTCCTGCATATACTCTGGTAACATCCCTGAAGAAGTGTTAACCTGTATTATCTCAAAATGCGTTGAATGTTTTGCGTGGCTCTACTGCTTTACTTTATTTTCCATCAGAGGTTTTTTTCATCCAATTGTCATCTCATGCTAACCTGCTGCGCATTACTACTTTAACCATATAGTTTTTCCTTTATCATTGTTGTGATTTTAACTGATGCAAGTATTTTGCACAATAAATTTAAAACTTTTTTATATAAATTGTGTCTCCTGACTGACCTGCCGTCCGTATATGCCCAAAAAATCCCTGGTTTTGGAGGGTCAATTCTTAATTATTGTACTCATTCGGGATGCTGGCATTTTCTGAGTTCCCACCACACACCCCTTATGCGTTAAAATTATCAACCTACAGAGGACTGAATTCAATGATACCCAGAAAATCAAAGTGAAAAATGCAGAAATTTCATTACAGCAACTCATAATAGTAATCAATAGTTTGTATAGCCCCCACATGCTTGTATGAATACCTGACAACGTCAGCGCATGCTCCTAATGAGATGACAAATGGTGTCCTCGGGTATTTCCTCCCAGATGTGTACCAGGGCATCACTGAGCTCCTGCACAGACTGAGGCGCAACCTGGTGGCGTCAGATGGACCCACGCATAATGTCCCAGAAGCGTTCTATTGGATTTAGAGCATGTTGAGCATGGGTGGCCGCTTAATGGTATTCCTTCAGGAACTGGTTGCATACTCTAGCCACATGAGGCCTGGCATTGTGCACCAGTAGCAACCCAGGACCCATTGCACCAGCATAGGGTCTTATAATGGGTCCAAGGATTTTATCCCGACACCTAATGGCAGTCAGGGTGCCATTGTCTAGACTGTAGAGGTATGTGCTTCCCTCCATGGATATGCTACTGCAGACTGTCACTGACCTACCACCAATTCGGTCATGCTGAACAATGTTAGATAGCATAGCTTTCTCCATGGCATCTCCAGACCCTTTCATGTCTGTCATGTGCTCAGGGTGAACCTGCTCTTATTTGTGAAAAGCATCGATCGCCAGTGGTGGACCTGCTAATTCTGGTGTTCGATGGAAAATGGCAATCAAGCTCCATGGTGCCGAGCAGTGAGCACAGGGCCCCCTAGAGGATGTTGGGCCCTCAGGCCACTCTCACGAAGTCTATTTTCTGATTGTTTGGTCAGACATTCACACCAGTTGCCTGCTGGAGGTCGTTTTGTAGGGCTCTGGCAGTGCTCATCCTGTTCCATCTTGCACAAAGGATCAGATACCAGTCCTGCTGATGGGTTAAGGACCTTGTACGGTCATGTCCAGCTCTCCTAGAGTAACTGCCTGTCTCCTGGGATCTCCTCCATTGCTTTTGTGACTGTGCTGGGAGATGCAACAAACTTTCTGCTAATGGCACTTAATGTGCCATCCTGGAGGAGTTGGACTGCCTGTGCAACCTCTATAGGGTCCAGGTATGCTACCTGTAGTGACCCTGGCCCTAGCCACAGAACTAGTGAAAAAAAAGTCAGAAAAGATGAGTAGGGGAAAAAATGTCAGTGACTTCCACCTGTATGTACCATTCCTGTTTTTTAGAGGTCATCTCATTGTTGCCCATCTAGGGCACTTGTTCATTTCATTAACATCAATGCAGCTGAAACTGATTAACCACTTCAGCCCCTGAAGGATTTCCCCTCTTAATGACCAGAGCATTTTTACAATTTGGCCTGCACTGCTTTAACTGGTAATTGCGCTGTCATGCAATGCTGTACCCAAACAAAATTTGCGTCTTTTTTTCCCCCCACAAATGGAGCTTTTTTTTAATTTTGGTGGAATTTGATCACCTCTGTTCATTTATATATTGCAAAAAATAAAAACCGCAAAGACCGAAAGTTTTTAAGAAAAATTATATTTCCTACTTTTTGTTATAAAAAAAATAAAATAAACTCAATTTTGGTCATACATTTCAGTCATACAAGTGCCAAAATGCTTTCAGCCACATGTCTCCGGTAAAAAAAAAAAAATGCAGTAAGCGTATATTTGTTTGTGCAAAAGTTACAGCGTCTACAAACCAGGGTATATTCTCTGGAATTTACACAGCTCTTAGTTTGACTGCTTATCTCATTTCTTGAGGTGCTATAATGGAAGGGCAGTACAACCCCCCTCCCCCCCCCTCCCAAAATTACCCCATTTTGGAAAGTAGACACCCCAAGGAATTTGCTGAGGCATGTTGAGCCCATTTAATATTTTATTATTTTCTCATTGAAAAATGACAAAAAAAATATGATGTACTTCTCACACATGTCCATGGGCATATGTGGAATTACACCCCAAAATACATTCTGCTGCTGCTTCTTCTGAGTAAGGGGATACCACATGTCGAATACTTTTTGGCAGGCTAGCTGCGTACAGGACCCCGAAAACCAAGCACCGCCTTCAGGCTTTCTTAGGGCATTCATTTTTGATTTCACTCATCAGTACCTATCCGTTTCAGAGGCCATGAAATGCCCAGATAGCGCAACCCCCCCCCCCCCCCCAAATGACCCCATTTTGGAAAGTAGACACCCCGAGCTATTTGCTGAAGTATTTTGCAGCTCTCGCTTCTTGTCACAATGTTTTGAAAATTGAAAAAATTAAAAATAATTTTCCTTTTTTCTTCATTTTCCAAAACGAATGAGAGCTGCAAAATACTCACCATGCCTCTTAGCAAATATCGTGGGGTGTCTACTTTCCTAAATGAGGTCAGGGGGGGGGGGGGGGGTTGTGCTGTATTGACATTTCAGGGCCTCCGAAACTGTAATAGGTAATGAGGAAGTGAAATCACCATTTTACGCCCTTTAGGAATCCTGAAAGCGGTGATTGGTTTTCGGGGTCCTGTACGCAGCTAGGGTCCCACACATGTAGTATCTCCATACTCAGGAGAAGCAACAATGTATTTTTTGGGGTGTAATTCCACATATACCCATGGCATGTTCATGCAATATATCATTTAGTGACAACTTTGTGCAAAAAAAAAAATAAAACTTGAGGCAAAATCTAAAATAATCAATCCATGGACTCCACATGCCTCTCAGCAAATAGCTTGGGCTGTCTGCTTTCCAAAAAGGGGTCAATTGGGGGAGGTTTTAAACTGTCTTGGCATTTTAAGCCCAACATCACCCACTCTTCTGACCACTTAAACTGCCAAGTCCTTTCTGACACTTTTAGTTTACATGAAAAAATATTTTTTCCTTTTTGCTAGAAAATTACTTTGAACCCCTAAACATATATTTTTTAAAGCAGTGGCCGTACAGATTAAAATTGTGGGTGTTAATTTTTTTCACTAAGAATTTGTGCAGTGATTTTTCAAACACAATTTTTTCGGAAAACACTTTTTTTGAATTTTAATGCACAAAAACAGACTATATTGCCCAAATGTTTGGAGAAATGTAAAAGATGATCTCATGCTGTGTACAAACCAAACACTACACGCTTTAAAATTACGCACACCTGCGCAGCGGCGACAAACTATATACGTTTTTAAAAGTCTCTAACCAGTTCAGCCCTGGAAGGATTTACCCCTTTAATGACCAGAGCACTTTTTGTGATTCGGCACTGCGTTGCTTTAACTGACAATTGCGCAGTCATGCAACGTTGTACCCAAATGAAATTGACGTCCTTTTTTTCCCACAAAAAACTTTCTTTTGGTGGTATTTGATCACCTCTGTGTCACTTCTGATCACCACTACAAACAAAAAAGCGACAATTTTGAAAAAAAAAAAATCATTTTTTACTTTTTTTTCTTTAATGTCCAAAAAAAATATATATAAAAAAACAAATTTTATTCCTCAGTGTAGGCCAAAATGTGATAAAAAAAAAATCGCAATCGGCTTATGATTTGCACAAAAGTTGCCGTGTTTACAAACCATGAGAATTTATGGTGTTGTTTTATATATACATACATATACATACAGGCGGTCCCCGGGTTACAAACAAGATAGGGACTGTAGGTTTGTTCTTGAGTTGAATTTGTTTGTAAGTCGGAACAGGTACATTTTTAAGTGTAACTTCACCCAAAAAAACTATTTTTTAAGCTTTTTGGATAGCATAGGGAAGGGTTAACACTCCCGTATTGTTTATTTTGATGTCTATGTTTCTGTTCAGAAGATTTCACCTCACTTCCTGTCCCAATGATAATTGGATTTTGAAATTTTTGGGTTGTTGTGGAAACAAATCTTGGTGATAAAGTACCAGTGGAGACACCTCTTTCCCATAATAACTCTTACAGGAGTGAATTTCCCTTCCTAGGGGGAGATTTCCTCTCACTTCCTGTTGTCTACCTCCGTTTGTAAGTAGGAGTCGTTCATAAGTCGGATGTTTATAACTAGGGGACCGCCTGTGTATGTGTGTGTATGTATATGTATATATATATATATATATATATATATATATATATATCTCTCAAATAAGCAGGGTGAGTAGCACTATCGACATCCAACAATCGTGCCAGCGGTCAGACCTTCTCGTAGGTCCATACAATAGAAGAAAGTTCACAGGACTGCTGCACAGAAAGATTTATTGAAGATAAAAATTACAGTTTCGGGCTATGGCAGATAACTGTTAGGCTGA
>BLSH010032195.1:1006799-1024231 GCA_018402905.1 Glandirana rugosa
CCCTTTTCTTGTCGACCGGGGAGGATACCCCGGCAGGAGAAGGGTGTATTTGGGAGGTGTATCGTATCGAGTCGTCAAGCATATGTTCGGCATGGCTTTGTCCCGTGTCTCCCCACCCACGACGTAGACAGTCACTTGAGTCTCTTTTCCTAAAATGCCATTCAAAATTATTTTAGGGAAAAAGAGGATGCAAGTGACTGTCTGCGTCGAGAAGTAACTGAACACCTCTAAAGGGTTTCGACACACTTTTCTCCCCACCCATTTGTTATTGACATGGGTTGTCTTGGAAACTTCCTCCGCGGTTTCGCGGATGTAACGGCACAGGTGTGCAAGGCGGCCACTTGGGCCTCGGTACACACTTTCACTAAGTTTTATAAAGTTGATGTGTTAGCATCTTCGGATGCTGCTTTTGGCTGCAAAGTTTTGCAGGCGGCAATGTAGGCGCTTTGGCGCCTCCTTCAAAGGTTCTGTTGGGTACAGTTATTGTTTACCCACCCCTCTTTTCACACAGCTTTGGGAAATCTCCACAAGTCAATGAAGAGCTGCGTCTGTCAGTGAACGTAGGAGAAAAAGGGATTTTATTAAAACTTACCGTAAAATCCTTTTCTCTGAGTTCACTGACAGATGCAGCACCCACCCCTCTGTGCCCTGTTTCGGTACGGCTTGTATACGAACTGCTGAGCTATGCTATGTGGAGGGTTTATGTGGGAAGAGGACGGCCCCATAGGAGGGGCCAGCTGTTCTTTTCCCTGCCTAGTTAACTCCTCAGGAGACCAGCATAAACCCACATGTAATGGAGAGCTGCGTCTGTCAGTGAACTCAGAGAAAATAATTTTACGGTAAGTTTTAATAAAATCCCCTTATATCATTCAGTAAACCTTTTACCCAGGATAATGCACTAGGCCCCCCCGTGCCTTCTGTTTTTGTTTTCTCTATTTTGTAGTGCATCAGTTTAGTGCTGGGACTTTTTCTAGGTTGCTGCAACTTTGAGATGCATAGATTGGAATGGGTGCGATTGAAATCAATGGGCCGTGACTTGTCATGCAAATTTGTTTCCAAGGTCACATGGCGTATCGCACTAGCGGAAACTGAACCTAATAGTTCTAATGACCTACTTAAAGTTTAGCCCTCATTTGTATATGTGGCTGTATGAATTGGGAGGCTTTTACCTGACCTTTACATTGTCTCGTACAATCTCCAATAGGTTGTCTTAATGTTTATAGACAGCAGGTATGTAAATGGTTTCGAGAGAAAGTCTCTGGACGTTGAGATCTTACCAATGTATATTTTATGCAATCTCCCAAGCCATACAGACTTAAAAATTCCACAAATTATTACATTATATATTTGTGATATTGCTGAGCCTTCATTCAGCAGAGTATCAAAATCACTTGCATTCAAAACGCAGTACCATATGCTCTCTCCATGCCTGAATCTGGTAAGATTAGAGAACATGGTTCCAGCCATCAACCAGTGGAAGGAGACAGGAGAGGTAGGAAAATGTGTTTTACAAGTCAATAATTTGAAAAGTAACTTAGGAGGTTTCCTCATCTTATATTCTTGTATTTTGGTGTTCTTCCCCCAGAAGGACTTGAAGTGGATGCGGACCCTCGCATGTGCCCAATGGGGGTGAACGACCGCGGATGGTGCTCTGGGATAGGGCAGATCTCCCTGCATGGGCTTTACTTGCTTATCTGCGGTCTTAAGCTTTATATATTCTTTAGAAAGCTAACATAGTGTTAGACATTTTCTCTTCCTGTTCATCACTGGACGTGTAGTCTGGGCATTCAACCAAGACAGCTGATTGGAGGCCCTCACTCAGCATAGGTAGACTTTCAGAGCTGTCCATTGTATAGTTCAGCACTCTAATTTATTTGTAGTATCCTCCCCAACACAAAACTCTGGCTGCTTTTATCTCGGTTGACTGAGAACTTGTCAGAAGTTATCAGGGTGATAACAGAAGAATGGAGCAGGAGACAGCTACAGGTTTATATTCACTTTAACATCGTAGTTGAATATATAAACCGTTATTGATTGCATCACTGAAACCTTTAAATTGGGTTTGTGTGGTCACTATAATCTTTCCTAGGTTTTAGGATTTATACAGCAGTATAAACTTGTATGACCGGGGGTGTATCGCCATTTTACTTCAGATGCAGACAACTCCTTCATGTGATGCGTACCCTGTGGCACTAATGGGCAGAAATATGACCTGTAGATGGGGTATTATGTTTTGCTGTGCCTCTGAACCCATACCTGACTGGGTATGCTTAAGTTCAGTACTCTGTATATGTTAAAAATATCAGTACATCTTTTGTACTCAGCTTTCTTAACAGAACAGTGTTAGCAAGTCAATGTATATGTCCTCTTACTACTACAGACTCAGTCTCCTGATGTAGTGATCTGCATAACTTACAATCACCATCACAATGTGCCATATGAAGGCAGAGCTCCTGTCATTCATAAAGTTGTCAGGTTCATTTTTACCCAGTAGAGGGGCAGAAATCTCCATGGATAAATACCTATGGACATTTAAATAGGCCCTTGTATCTCATTGATTGAAGATTTTGTAGGATGAGAGCTAAAGAGATCTATAGATTGGAGACCAGATTAAGACAAGCTGGCATCAAAATATTACTATCACAAGGTGCTTGAAATATGCAATGAAGGAAGCCTACCAGGCATTATCGCTATTTTCTCTGGAAAACATCAAAGCTCATTCAGACAGAGCAGGGGCCATTTCTTGGGCTGAAAAAGTCAGCGCTTCTCCTTCCCAGATCTGAAAAACAGCATCTGGGTCCAGCTTCCAAACCTTCATGAAACTTTACAAACCGGGCATGTTCTCTAACAGGCTGTCGGGAGGAAGGTGCTTAATGCTGTGATCCCGCCCTGATCAAGTAGTTCTATTTTGTCCTCTCTCTAAGCCATCCTGGAAGATGACTTGGGAAAATGAGTCCCCTTTACCACTACCACCCTGCCCACCCCAGTGTGAAAGTGATGCTAGTTTTCGCGGCGATTTACTGTTATAGGCGCCGATATCCAGACGGCAGCGGGCACCTTTAACCCCTGGTGTTCAGCCACTTTGGAAGTGCTGCCCATTAATTTCAATAGGCAGGGGTGGTGGAGGCGCAGTGTATACACTGTTCCCGTACCGCCCCAAACATGCTGCTTGCAGTGTGTTTTCTCCTGTCCTGCAAGTGTACTGCCCCAGTGTGAAAGCATTTGGGCTTTCACATTGGGGTGGAGTTTTTCAGGTGCTTTTAAAGGCACTATTTTTAGTGCTAAAGCCCCTGAAAAACATCCTAGTGTGAAAGGAGTCTAAGAGTTATTACCTGTAAACTCACTTTCCAAGGAATTTTCCAGGACGGCGTCAGTTCCCTCCCTTGATTTTTTGGGACTAATGATTTAAACCTAAATGGGTTGCACTAATGGGAGTCTTTTTTTATTGTTTTGTCTGTGCCTTTGGTTATTTATTAATACCGAGGGGCTACTGCCTGTCAGTCTTTTATGATGTGGATCATGTGTTTCCTGTGCTAGGTGGGAGGAGCCTCTCTCCTCTAAGCCATCCTGGAAGATTCCTTGGAAAGGGTTAACAGGTAATGACTCTTATTTTTCCTTCCACTTCACAATTATGTGCCACTTTGTGTTGGTCTATCACATACAATCCCAATAGAATACATTATTATTTTTGGTTGTAACATGACAAAAGGTGCAAAAATTTCAAGGGGTGTGAATACTTTTATATACTTTCCTGTGGAATGTCCATTGTCACTACATATATTCTTGTTTTATTTCTTGATTTTGTATGACTACCTAAACTTTTCAATACACTTTATTGAAATGTAAAATTAAACTGTTGTAGTTCCCTCATATTAAAGATTCCACACAACCTAATTACCATTCGCTAAATACAACACACATAGCATAATACGCAACTCCACTCAGTCTACTTCAAAACACCTGGATCAGGTAAAGAGGCTTTTCTGCAACCTTGTAGTATGGGAGCAATTACTTCCATACCATCTACCAGAAGGTAGCAGTGTATACATAACATTACCAGGATGCTAAATATCTAACAAAATAATAATTGCTCTCTGAAGGCGCCTCCCCTCCCCCAGTTACTCAATACTTGGTAAACAAACTTTTCCAGTAATCTGTGCTGTTTTTATTACCCTCTACAAAGCATCTGTCATGGACTATGCTTGCCGCAAAAATGTTTATGGAAGTGAATGAAGACCCAGTCTGTAAAGCCTGCCCATTATAGCTACCTCCTCTGTCTCCATATTCTCTTCTCATAGCTTAACTGTTTTTTTTATATTAAATAAGGAGTACTGAACCCCAGTCTTTTTTATATAAGGTAGGTGCCAGAGACTACTCAGTTGTAACAAATGCTGTCCTCCATTCCTCTACATCCCCCACTACTTCTCCAATGTGGTAACTGAACTCATCTGGTATATCTCTCACTGTGAAAAGGATAGAGGGGATCCCATATCGTATATTTTTTTCTACCTTTTGAGTTGTACAAGGTGCAAACTACATGTTGGTTACAAAGTCATTCCCAGCTAATAGGATATAACAAAGAATAGATCCAATAACTGAGCTATTGGGCCATAGACATCCAACATAAAATATAATACAATTGCATTCTGAGGTAAAGTGGATGGGAGTGCACTTTTAGGGTCGTCACCAGCCTGTGACTGTTAAGTATATGGCTCAACACCCTGAAAAAACATATAAATCCAATCAAGTCTTTTTAAAATAGTCCATATGTGGCTGGTATGAGAACCCGCATTAGTAGAAAGTCCCAGCACAAAGGTCAGCCTTCTTTGGACCAGAAGCAAAGTCGTCGTAACACTGGAAAAAATTGAAGAAAAGAGGCGCCTTTAAGTGCAGACTTTAAAACCAGTTTATTAAAACCATCAATTGGTAACTCACATGAGACAGAAGATAAGAGGCACATGAGCAGGTACTCAAAGGGGTAACATCGGTGAGACATCCATAAGCCAGGATTCATAGCACCATCATGAACTGTAGCAAGCGTCCCTGTGAGTTGGTAACCGGCCGGAGACAGGGGAATCTTGAAATGAAGCTTGGTTCCGTGGAAGTTAGAGTCCCGGGATGATGTCACTGGACAGCAACGCATTATCCGATTGGTGTGGTAGCCGTGCTCCTTTATCAAGCTATGGATAAAAGAGGGAATGGCGCTAATTTGTATAAAACAGTAGTACACAGGCAAATATCTTGATCAAAATGCCTATAACGCGTCTGACATAGCGTAAATAAGTATGCAGACAAGTCCTAGTTATAAGACATAATTAGGCTTATGCAAACATTCTTAAGTAAATAACAGTAAATGACATATGTAGAATGTTTCTGTGTGATTCTTTCTATCCTTTCTATCCTTTATCAAGCTATAGGTCAGGACCAAAGGTGTTTGTTTTATGCGCAAAATAAGGGGCGGGGTGGGTACCAATGGAAGAAAAGGGGGAGGGTTTCAAGAACGTAACTAAACAGAGGGTCCCGAAGAGGGAGGGAAGGGAGGGGAGAAAAGGAAGATGAAGGCAAAGGGATATAGCCTATATAGTACATTTATGACAATATCATTAAAGGACACAGCATTGACAGTACACTGATAGTATTAATAATTATAAAGGAATGTATATCATATGTAACTGAAGGAAAATGCTTACCATAATATTAATCAAAATATAAATCTCATTCTGATGACAATATTGAAAACGTATGATAGATAAAAATTTATATATAACCTACAGAAATGGATCTAGTATAAAAACACATGGAGATTCTGGTAATTTCATAGATAACAGACATCAATAAGAAAGGTTTAAATTGCAAGACCCTACCTACTGAGTGTTATATCAAGCAAGATTTGTGCCTGTGTGCGGTAATATAATACGCCACAATATGTAAAAAAAAAAAATATATATACACTTTACAGGGGGTCTAGAATGCAGAACCCTACCTAGTGAGTATTACATTAAAAATTTGTGCCTGTGAGCGGTAATATAATACACCGCTCTATTTATCTATCTATCTATCTATCTATCTATCTATCTATCTATCTATCTATATATATATATATATATACTACTGGGGTAAAAAAAAAATATATATATATATATTTTGATATCTGTATGAAAAAGATAGGCAATCAAGACATGAGAACTATAAATGAGAAGAAACCTTTAGAAAGTCAAATTATAGTTAAAGAAGGGTTGACACCTCAATAGCTACATTAAGGCCACCCGGCGAGAGCTCGTCTAGGTTATAGATCCAGAACATTTCCCTAGCACACAATTTTTTTTTAATGTTCTACGGCAGAGAGATGTGAGGGTATCTGCTCTATAACCCAGGCCTGTAATCCCACGGTGGATTTTTTGAGGACCTCCGCAAAGTGTCTTGGGACACTGTGGATCTTTTCCCTCTTCAATGTACCTACGATGCTGTCAGAACCTTTAAGTGTCCAGATAGTGTGCTCTACATATAGCAGACCGCAGGGGCAGTTAAGGCCATAAACAGCTGTAAAGGCACTTCCACATTGGGTGCGGTGGGGCGTTAGCGGTAAATCCCCGCTAGTTTCAGCGGGGATTTACCGCTGTTATAGTGGAGCTACAGCAGCAGCAGTGGTGCGCTTTTAACCCCCCACAAGGGGTCAAAACATGGTTAAAAGTGCCAGCGCTCCGCGCTTCCGAGGTGGTGTGCAGCCGTTTCGGAAGTGCTGCCCCATTGTTTTCAGTGGGCAGGGGCGGTGGAGGAGCGGTATATCACTGCTCACCGCACCGCCCCAAAGATGCTGCTTGCAGGACTTTTTGTAATGTCCTGCAAGCGCACCGCCCCAGTGTGAAAGCACTCTGGCTTTCACATTGGGGTGGATGGGGAGGGATTTTTGAGACGCTTTACAGGCGCTATTTTTAGCTAAATAGCTCCTGTAAAGTGCCTCAGTGTGAAAGGGGTCTAAGGGAAAAACATACAAATTAAACAAATGCTACAACTGTTCTTCTGACTATTGTTTATGGTTGTACCTTCCCCTGGGTCTGCTATATGTAGGGTGCACTATCCGGACACTTAGACAGAGGTTCGGACAGCACCGTAGGTAAATTGGAGAGGGAAAAGATCCACAGTGTCCCACGACACTTTGCGGAGGTCCACATAAAATCCACCGTGGGATTGCAGGTCAGGGTTATAGAGCAGATACCCTCACATCTCTCTGCCGCAGAAAGTTTCCAAAAATTGTGTGCTAGGAAAACGTTCTGGATCTATAACCTAGATGTGCTCTCACCGGGTGGCCTTAATGTAGCTATTGAGGTGTCAACCATTCTTTAACTATAATTTGACTTTCTTCCTGTTTCTTCTCATTTATAGTTTATATGTTTTGATCACCTATCTTTTTCATACAGATATTGAATAAATATATATATATATATATATATATATATATATATATATATATATATATATATATATATATATATATATACTTGATATCTTCAAATTACAAGCAGTTTTCCAAGCGACTGTGCAGTTTCGGACATAACCTGTCCTTCAAGCTGTGTGTAAGTCTCATTATCCCTTGCTCTCATCAATTACATCAATCAGTAAACTCGTCTCAGCAATTTAACCCCTATATACTTCTGCCTCTAACTTCCACGGATTCACTCAAAAAGCACCCAGGAGAAACCAAAATCAAAAATAAAATACAAAAATAAGCATGATTAAACATGGTAAACATGAATTAACCCTAGATTATAGGAGATCCATAAATCTTCATTTTCTTTTTAAAGTTTTGTTTTATCCTTCTTTTTCTTCTATAGTTTCTCTTCTTTTACTTTCTTTATACCCTCTCTGTAATTATAGATATAGCAGCCATGTTGTATCCAATTTCAATCAACCTCTCTATAAAAATAAATGTAAGTCATAATCCCTGTTTAACCCATCGGGAAATAGCGTTTGTAACCTATTTACCCACCATACTTCCCTCTGTTTTAATCTTAAAATCCTATCACCACCCCTTCTATGTATATATGTGTGTGTGTGTGTGTGTGTGTGTATATATATATATATATATATATGCGATTTATATATAGGTTTGCTTATGTAGATGTTCACGTCTCTGGCTGGGTTCCCACATCGCACCTGAGTCGCTGGAGGTTGAAACTGACATTTACGCACTGCTGGGGGTGTCAATCTAAAATTGACACCAGATCATTTCACAGATTGCAGTATGTACTGGTCCTGGAAATGGTGCAATAATCGTATCGCATAGGTGTCAACACCCATGTGAACCAATTCTAGTGCGTGTGTGTGTGTGTGTGTGTATGTGTGTATGTGTGTGTATATATATATATATATATATATATATATATATATATATATATATATATATATATTATAATTTTTTTTTTTATATATTGTGTATTATATTACTGTATACAGGCACAAATCTTGCCTGATATAACACTCAGTAGGTAGGGTCTTGCAAACCTTTCTTATTGATGCCTGTTATCTATGAAATTACCAGAATCTCCCTGTGTTTTTATACTAGATATATTTCTGTAGGTTATATATAAATTTGTATTCATGTTTTATCTATCACACGTTTTCAATATTGTCATCAGAATGATATTTCTATTTTAATTAATGTTATGGGATGCATTTTCCTTCAGTTACATATGATATACATTCCTTTTATAATAGCACTATTTATCGATGTACTGTCAATGCTGTGTCCTTTAATGATATTGTCATATAGCCACTATATCGGCTATATCCCTTTTTCTTCCTCTTACTTTTCTCCCCTCCCTTCCCTCTTCCTGCCCTTCTGTTTAGTTACTTACTTGAAACCTTCCCCCTTTTTCTTCCATTGGTTCCCACCCCACCCCTTACGTTGCACATAAAACAAACCCTTTTGGTCCTGACCTAAAAGCTTGATAAAGGAGTGTGGCTGCTTCTCCAATCGCAGCACACCAGCTCGGGTAAGCGTCGCTGTCCAGTGACGTCGTCATCCCGGGACTCTACCTTCCACGGAACCAAGCCTAGTTTAAAGATTCCCCTGTCTCCGGCCGGTTACCAACTCACAGGGACGCTTGCTACAGTTCATGATGGTGCTATGAATCCTGGCTTATGGATGTCTCACTGATGTTACCCCTTTGAGGACCTGTACCTGTGCCTTTTATCTTCTGTCTCATGTGAGTTGCCAATTGTTTGTTTTAATTAACTGTTTTTAAAGTCTGCACTTAGAGGCGCCTCTTTAATTCTTTTTCCAGGTTAGTCCTCACAGTATTGGAGTGGAATTTTGAAGGCCAGTCCTTAAAGTGGAAACCAGACCGAAGGGTTGACGTTTAGGACTTTAGGAGTAAGTTCCACGAATGCTTGCTATCTGGAAATGAAAGGGTCAACAGGGATGGAACAGAAGATTGCCAGTTCAAGCCTTTCACAGTGTAAAAAGCTAGTTGAAAATTATTCTAGATCTGTGATGGTTGGTCTTGTGGATGCTTTTTTTTTTTTTTTTTTTTTTTTTTTTTTTTTTTTTTTTTTTTTTTTATAATGGATAGCTCTGCGGGCGACTAATAGGCAGATATAGATCTAGGCCTTGTGACATGGCACTGCATGAAGATGGAGAACTGAACTCAGTAATTGGAGATGTATGAGCACGACCAAAAATGGTGTGTTGGTGAGAGCCTTGGTAGATCACATAATTGGCAGACAGCTGAGGGATCCTTTTTTAGATGAGAGAAAAGGAGTGTAAGCTCTATAGAGAAGTTTGAGTTGTGATCCCTTGTTTTCGTTGGTAATGAGTTGCACTGAGAAGCTTTTAATGGGCAATTTGTCTGGGAAATCTTTACTCTAGTGAGATACTGAGGCGTGTGAGGGCTTCCGTGAAGGTACTATTGAGAGGCTATAAGAGATGTCAGGGATGGAGTAGGTTTTATTCAGGATTGGACGGCCGGCAAGAAAAAGTCCTTTCTCATCAAATCTGCCACATTTTTTTTGAGGGCAAGAAGGGCAGAAGGCGGCTTGGAGTGATGTATTTTTTTTTTTTTTTTCCCTCCTGAACAGCCCTGAAAGACCCAATAACAGATTAACCACAGCGGGAGGAAGATTGGGGGCTTTTCTGCCACAGTGGGAGGCAGTCACCTCCAATTCATTTTGGGAATTGTAAGGATGGTGGTATCTGCTGGATTTTTCAAGACCTCCCCCACACAGGCTCCTCGTCACCGATCTGCCAAGATGTGTGAAGAAGCCGTCAAACCATTCTATCCTCCCTGAAAACTGGAGGAACAGGAGGTAGTGGTGCAGGTTCCATCAGGGGAGATGAGCAGAGGGTTCTACTCCCACATTTTTGTAGTGCGGGAAACTTGGGGAAAATTCAGGGTCATCCTGAACCTGAAACCCCTAAATGTCGCTGTGACCTACAGAAGGAACTGTATGGATTCAGTCTTATCAGTGAAGGCGTTGCTCCCTCCGAACTGCTACATTGTGTCCATGGACCTGAAAGATGCCTACCTGCATATTCCTATCGCAGAGAGCTGTCAAAGATTTCTCAAGTTGGCAGTAAAGACCGGAGAGGAGATGTTCCACCTCCAGTTTTGGGCTCTAATCTTTTGGCCTTATGGGCTTATCGCACCACACTGGCCCAGGGGGCCGTGATTCTGCATTCTTAAAGATCTGGTTGTGCAGCCTCCCTGGATTCTGTCATTCTGAGGGGGCCTTCTTTCCTTGGGTCCAATTTTATGTCCCCCGGTGGCGCGGTGGATCTGGCATTCTAGTTACTGAGAAGGAAAGGGGTAAAGGATTCTCAGACCTGTTAGTGGTGATCCTTCTAGGTAGCAGAAAGTATACATTTTCTACTTGAAAACTTGGAGATGGTTTAATAGCTTGTGTGCAGAAAGCTCCTTTGACATGCACAGCCCAATGGCAGTGTTGGAATATTTGCAGTGTGGGGCGGACAAAGGTCTGATCCTTGGCACTCTAAAAAGGCCTGGTATCTGCACTGAGGGTTTTTTCCTGGAGAAACCGCTAGCAATGAACTCCTAGGTAGTTTTTCAAAGCTTTAAGCAGGCAGAGGCCAGTTAGCATTTCCCCATTTCCTATGTGGGATCTTTCTTTGGGCCCCTTTTACACTGCCCTGACTTAAAAGTCGCACGATTTTGACGCGACTTTGTGTTCGTGATTTCAATACGACTTCAGGGAATGCATGTGTGAACTTGAGGTCTAAGGACCTCAACTCGCATTAGTCAGACTAAAGTAGTACAGGGACTACTTTGAAGTCGGTGTGACTTGAAGTCACACAGATATTAAGGGTTATCATTTGGAATCATGGGGTACAACTTGTCATGTGACTCTGATGTCCAAAGTCACAGGAAAAGTCGCACAAGTGTGAAAGGGGCATTAGTGTTACAGGCCTTTCAGTTGAGTCTTGTGCATTCTAGTTTGTTACCCTCAAGACAGGGTGTTTTATTTTTGTTTGTTTTTGGGACACATTACTACTGTGAGGAGGTTCCATGAACTCGAAGCCTTCTCAATTAGGGCTCCTTTTTCTACAGATGTTTTTAAAACTGATCTGGCCTTTTTGCCGAAGGTTGCTTCAAATTTTCACGCAGGCCACGAAATTGTTTTGCCTATGTTTTGATCGAGTCCTGTAAGTGAACAGGAACTTATTTTTCATAGGTTGGAAGTTAGGTGCGTCCTACAGTACATGGATAGTACAAAGCTGTTTTTTTTTTATTTTTTTTTTTATAAATTTCTTTTTATTGTTTTGAAGAAAAATAATGAACATTGGGTAAACACCCCAAATAGGCCATGCAGGGCCGAACATACTGATCTAATCATAACTGCAGTCTAGTCCCTACTTCCCCAACGTCCCCCTTCCCCCCACCCCTCCCTTGTAATCCAATCAATAGCCTTTACATGAAACCAGAACTTTGGAGCCACACCGTGTTACAGGATGACATACATGGAAGCATTGTTAACAAGTTATGTTAGTATATAAGAGTTAGATAGCTAACTGATGGGGACAGCTTAGGAAGCTTAGGGGAGAACAGCTAGGGGGGGCTCTAGAACATCTCACCAATTGGTGGTCTAAGGCTTTCCCCGGCTTGTTAAGTTATCACGGCCACCCAGTCCTATCAGCCTGCAGTGGACCTAGAGTCACTCCATGCCTGCCAAACCTTACGGAATTTGTTTCTACACCCTCTCGCCTCGTATGTTGCTTTATAGTGGGGGACCATAGCATTTATTTGTGCCTTCCACACCTGTAGCCCAGGTGCGTCGGCTTTCTTCCAGTGCAGTAAAATTACCTTCCTCCCATAGAATAGTAAAATGCTAAGAACTGTCCTCTGGGCCCTGGAGGGCACGATTTCATCTACTAGACCCAACAAGCACACTCTGATCTCACGGGGGATTGGGACCGAAAGGATGCTAGAGATACAGTCCACAACTGACTCCCAAAATGCTTGTATATGAGGGCATGACCAAAATATATGCAGGAAGTCAGCAGCATCCTGATGGCAGCGCCAACATGCAGATGAGACCGTAGCAAAGGCTTTGGCCAATCCAGCAGGGGT
This sequence comes from Glandirana rugosa, assembly GCA_018402905.1. Classification (NCBI taxonomy): domain Eukaryota; kingdom Metazoa; phylum Chordata; class Amphibia; order Anura; family Ranidae; genus Glandirana; species Glandirana rugosa. Next base: position 1,019,384 of record BLSH010032195.1, read on the forward strand.
TAGGTAAATTCTATGCAGAAATTTAAAATGAATCAACCGATCCCTCGCCGATACCAAATGCGTGAAAGGTCTATCCCAGATTTCATCCCACTCATCACCCTGTATTCCAGGGATCTCCTGACTCCATCTCTCCCTGCATCTCTTTAGTTGTACTGGTGTTTTTTTGAACAGCTCTTTATAAACTCTCGAAAGAGTCTTGGGCAGTTCCTCTGAGGATAGGAGATTTTCGAGGTCTGAGGGAAAGTTTTCTACTCTAAGTTCCTTGAATTGGGTCTGAAATGCATGGCGGAGCTGCAAAAATCTAAAGAGATATGTGTTTGGTAGGTCATGTCTGGCCTTTAGTTGATCAAATGACAGAAGTTGACCCAGTGAAGTGATATCATTGAGTGTTTTGATACCTTTTTCGGCCCAGACTACTGGGTCCTGCATTTTAAAGAACTCGGGCAGTTTCGGGTTCATCCATAGCGGGGGAGTTCGGAGACATCCCTAAAAAATTGGGACACGCCAACCTCCCCGCTTGTTCCCAGGCACTTATAGTCGTTCTCTTTGTTTGGGTTAACTGGAATTTGGAACTGGTGCCCCTGTATAGTGCCAACCTAAGGCTCTCGTAGGACCCGAGATGGGCTGCCTCAAGGACAGTGGCCGAGTCCCCATTGTCTGCCGTCAGCCACCTACGGGCAAATACCATCTGCCCAGCCAGAAAGTACTTGTGCCAATCAGGAAGGGACAAACCTCCCTGGCCCCATGGTTCCTGTAGAACCCCCAAGCCAACACAGGGTGGCCCAGGATTCCACAGGAAGGAGCCTACCATGCCATCGAGTTTTTTGAAAAAGCTTTTGGGCACCCATGTTGGGGCGTGTCTTAGAAAGTATAGGATCACTGGGAGTATCTTCATTTTAAGAAGGCTGATCCTTCCCATTAAGGACAGAGGTAATTTTGCCCATGCAAGGGTTTTAGATTTCAGCAGGGCCAGTAATGGCAGCAGGTTGAGAGAATAGTAATCTAAGATATTGGCTGTGACTTTGATTCCCAGGTATTTGAATGAGGAGACCCATTGAAGGGGCAAGTTGGGATCCGCCAACGCAGCAGCCCTCTGGTTCAAAGGTAGTATGGATGACTTGGTCCAATTCACCCGCAGACCCGAAAAAGTGGCCATTGTATTCAGCACATTCAAAGCTGCTCGTAGCGGGGCAGCTGGGTCTCTGAGGAAGAGGAGCAGGTCATCTGCATACAGAGCCACACATTCCTGTATGTTTCCAACCTCCACCGCCCCAACCTCTGGAGATGTTCTAAGTGCCGTGGCGATGGGTTCCATTACTAGGGCAAACAGGACCGGAGACAGGGGACAGCCCCGTCTCGTTCCCCTACCAAGCGCAAAGAAAGAGGAAATGTTGTTTCCAATTTGAATGGCCGTTTTGGGAGCGCTGTAGAGCATCGATATCCATTGTCTATATTTGGGGCCAAGTCCCATAAGTTCCAGGACGTTATGTATGAATCCCCAGTCTACAGAATCGAAAGCTTTCTCGATATCTATTGAGACTATGATTTTAGTGGGTGCATCCGACCCGGGGAGTTGCAGATGTGTAAACAGGCGTCTCAAGTTGGTGTCAGTCAATTTCCCGGGCATAAAACCCGTTTGATCCACATCAAGGACGAGATCACCTTGGCCAATCTACCAGCCAAAATTTTTGTAAGAATTTTGAGGTCTGTTTTATGAGCGCTATGGGACGGTAGGAGGAGCATTTGAGTGGATCGTTTCCTGGCTTTGGGAGTAGTATAATATATGCCTCTAGCATGGTGGCAGGGAGACTATCCTGGTCAATGCATGCCTCTAGTAGAGAGCAAAGCCTGGGGGCCAGTTGTTCTGCATGTACCCTATAAAATTCAGCTGGGAGACAGTCGGGGCCTGGGGCCTTATGAGGGGGAAAAGAGAATATCGCTGTCTCTATTTCTTTTACGGTAATTGGCGCCTCCAGGGATTCTCTCTCGAGATCATCCAGGCGGGGCAAAGGAAGACCTTCTAGGAGTGTGTCTCTAGCTGAGCTCTCGTATGGGGGAATAGGGGAATATAGGGAGGAAAAGAAAGTGACAAATTCTGCCATTATGGATTGTGTGTCCTCTAATAGATTCCCCCCGTTTGTTTTTATAACCGGGATGTCTGCCAGGGGATGGGCCTCCACCACTAACCGTGCCAGGAGCTTCCCATTCTTATCTCCTTCTGCAAAGAGTAGTGATGCCCTTTGTTGGGAGTCAGATCGAGCCATCTCCGTGTAATGTATGGACAAGAGCCGCTGGGCCTCCTTTAAGTCTAAGTAGGAGGTGTCGTTCTGGGAGGCTTGATAAGCCTCTCTACAATTTCGCTCCTCCTCTATTAGATATTGTGTTGTTTGGTTGTGATTGACTCGGGCTGTTTTTATGGCAGAAATAAATGCCCTTCTCGTTACTGCCTTGAATGTATCCCATTCTATGAGGGGACCAACAGTATCCTGATTCTGGGACCAGTAGTCCTTTAGGGGGGCCTCAGTTAGGGAGAGTACCTGTTCATTTTGGAGCCACCTGTTAGCCAAGCGCCAAGCCCTCCCTCTGTTCTGTGATACGAAGTTTAGGGTAATGGAGAGAGGGTTATGGTCTGAAATACCTCCAGCTAGATAGTCCGTATCCCCTAGATATGGCAATATTTCAGTGTTCCCAAAGGCCATGTCTATTCTAGACACTGATCTATGGGGAGCAAAAATATGAGAGAAACCTTTTGTCAGCTGGGTGTTTCCATCTCCACGGCTCCGTCAATCTCGCCATTGAGGCCCAGGAGATGACTTCCCCTGAGGCCTGTCTGCCCGGATTGGTGGAATCCAATGCAACATCTAGTATGTAGTTGAAGTCCCCCATTATTACTATAAGCAGATGAGCCACCCCAGCAAGTTTGGATAATATATCATATAGTAAATGGGTTTGAACAGGAGGAGGCAGGTATACATTCACCAGTAACAACTTTCTGTTGTAAAGATCCAGGACCAAGGCCACATACCGTCCCCCCGGGTCCGAGAACACCTGCTGAACCCTACAGGGGACCCTTTTGCTTATTAGAATTGATACCCCCCTGGCATAGGTGGAGTAGGTAGCGTTAAAGGTTTTTTGTATCCCAAGATTTGCGTAATGCAAGTACATTTTACCCCTCCAAGTGTGTCTCCTGCAGGAGGACGATATGCGGCCTGATCCCCCCCAGATACTTAAACACAGCTGCCCTCTTTATCTTGTTGTTAAGTCCCCTAACATTCCACGAGACAATAGTTACTTTATCCGCCATTCCCACACAAAGTATTATACATTAGTAACATGCGCAAATAATTGAGTGTCAATCCCATTTCATACCATTGTGTATTGTGGCGTGACTCCGAGTCTGGTATAGTGTAAGTGCACTTAAAATAGCTGAATGTGCCTATGACTGGAAAACATTCCCACCCTGCCATTTTGTTAGTAACTAGCATAAGCTAAACACAACTGACTAACAATTGGCTTTATCCCCAAACCTTTAACTCTTGTAGAACACAACCTATGCAATCTAAAGTTCAGCAAGTCCGTTGTTCCGCATCCGTGACTCCAAAGGCCCCGTAGGTCCAGGATCAGGGAGCCCTCCGATAAGGCTTTCTAATATATAAGTATTGCTGCATCTTCAATTGAAGTAAAAGTGCCACAACTAACCATCTTGTTGCCAGCCAGGGAGAGTCTCAGCGCCCCCCAGTGGTCCGGACCCGAACAGGTAGGTTTTACTTGGAGAGAAAACTGTGCAAGTCAGTGGAGGAGACAGTTTTAGGATTCACAAGTAAGATCATGCATGTTTGCCATGAGAAAAAAAAAAAAAAAAAAAGCTCAGCAACTTTTAGCAGTCCTTGTGATAAGGCCCCCTGTCTCCTCCAAGCTAAGCTCTGAAAGTGTCCCTCCAGCGAGTGTCAGAGCTAATCTGCATACGGAGTGCAACTGCACAAAACAATGTAAACTCACCACTCAACATGGTAACTCTCTCTGCAGATCCTGTACCAGGTTAGCCGAGATCAAAACCCCCGGTACCCACGGCTAGAGGTTCCTGTCCAACCATTCACAAGCTTCGGTCGGGTCGTCGAAAAAAACGAACGGATCCTTTGTACTGTACTCTAAGTCTGCTTGGATATAACATACTGTACTGGATTTCTTTGTCACGCAGCCTCCTGCGGATGTCATTGAACGATCTCCTCCTCTTCTGCGTTTCAGCCGAGAAATCAGGGAACAGTATTATTCTGGAGTTTTCATATGTGAGCTGTTTTCTGGATTCGGCCAGGGTTAAGTCTCTGTCCCTGTAGTTTAGGAACCTGACCAGGAATGGCCTCGGGGGGGGGGGGGGCCTCTTTAGGTCTATCCGCTGTAGGAACTCTGTGAGCCCTCTCCACTATGTATGTAGGCGGCATATCGTTTAGGCCCAGGAGCTGTATGAAGAATTTTTCGGCAAATATGGCTGTCTTGGGGCCTTCCACCCCCTCCGGGAGCCCGACCACCCGGATGTTATTCCTTCGCTGGCGGTCCTCTGCGCTGCAGGGCCTTGACAAGGTCACTCAACTCAGCCAGCTGGGTGCCCTGCGATACGGACGTGTCTTCTACCTCCGATACCCTCTCCTCCACCGCCGTTAATCTGTGTCTGATTTTATCTAGATCGTGGCGTATGAGAGCGCATTAGGTGGAGAGCTTGTCAATGCTCACCTTCACCTCGACTTTGGCCACAATGGCCTCTAGTATGGGCCCGGTGATTGCCGCAATCTCCGGTGATGCAGTGAGAGGATCTGTCTGCAGCTCGCCGGGGGTGTGTGAAGACATCTCCGG
>BLSH010032195.1:1024241-1064241 GCA_018402905.1 Glandirana rugosa
CAGGAATGGCCTCGGGGAGGCCCCTTTAGGTCTAGCCGCTGTAGGAACTCTGTGAGCCCTCTCCACTATGTATGTAGGCGGCATATCGTTTAGGCCCAGGAGCTGTATGAAGAATTTTTCGGCAAATATGGCTGTCTTGGGGCCTTCCACCCCCTCCGGGAGCCCGACCACCCGGATGTTATTCCTTCGCTGGCGGTCCTCTGCGCTGCAGGGCCTTGACAAGGTCACTCAACTCAGCCAGCTGGGTGCCCTGCGATACGGACGTGTCTTCTACCTCCGATACCCTCTCCTCCACCGCCGTTAATCTGTGTCTGATTTTATCTAGATCGTGGCGTATGAGAGCGCATTAGGTGGAGAGCTTGTCAATGCTCACCTTCACCTCGACTTTGGCCACAATGGCCTCTAGTATGGGCCCGGTGATTGCCGCAATCTCCGGTGATGCAGTGAGAGGATCTGTCTGCAGCTCGCCGGGGGTGTGTGAAGACATCTCCGGCTCTCCCTCCATAGCTGTCCTCTTGCTGCGCTGCGGCTCGTCTGTATGGAAAGACAAGGGGGCGGGGCCTTGTCCCGCTCCAGCATTAGACCTCGTCTGTGGTCTCCCCTGGGGGGTCTTCCAGGTTCCCTTACCTGCTGATTTATGCATTGGCCGAAACCGGGTGATATGGCACAGCTTTTGGTGTAACGAAATTGTGGGTTTGAGAGCCCCAAATACCGGATTTAGATTTAGATTCTGCGGAGCCCCTGGATCACGCGTCTTGCTCCGATCACATCCGGTCACGCCCCTAGTACAAAGCTGTTTACATAGTTACATATTTGGTAAGGCTGAATAAAGAAAACCGTTCATCTAGTTCAACGTGTGTGTGTAAAAATCATTTCCCATATCCCTGTATATTGATTTTACTAGGATATCTGTCCAAGAGTCTTTTTTTAAAACTATACTTTCTGCCGACACCACCGATTGTGGAAGAGAGTTTCTCATCCTTATTGCCCTGACAGTGAGCTTAAGGATAAACGGATTCTATTCCAGTCAATTCCATGTGGCCCCGTGTCATCTTACACTCCCTAGGACTGAAAAGTTTCATACTTCCGCTGGGATCACCGTTAAGAGATTTTTATAGCCTGTCTCTTCTCCAGGGAGAATACATTTAGGGCTTGTAGTTCCTCATAATTAGGATCCTCCAGTCCCCATATTAATTTAGTTGCCCTTTTCTGGACTTTCTCCACCACATCCCTTCTGAGTATTGGTGACCAGAACTGGACGGAATATTCCAGATGCGGCCAAACCAGAGTTTTGTAAAGTGGCAGAATAATTTTCTCCCTGGAGTGAATTCCTTTTTTAATGCATGCCAGTGTTCTGCTTGCTTTGGTAGCCGCAGCTTGACACTGCATGCTATTGCTCAGTCTGTTTTCTACTAGGACCCCTAGATCTTTCTCCATTCTGCAAGCCCCAAGGGGTTCTCACCCTAGTAATTAACGTGCTTTTATATTTTTACCCCCCCCCCCCCCAAGTGCATTACCTTACATTTTTCAGTGTTGAGCTTCATTTGCCATGTAGTAGCCCACTCCATTTATTTTTTCAGGTCCTTTCATAAAGTGTCTTTATCCTGCTGTTATGGCCCTGCATATTTTTGTGTCTGCAAACACTGGGATCTTGCCATTTATCCCATCCTCTGTATCCTTTATAAATAGAATTGGTCCTAGGACAGAGCCTTGGGGAACCCCACTAACAACTCTAGACCATTCTGGGTATGTTATTTATCACAACTCTTTGAACACGACCCTGTAGCCAGTGTTCTATCCAAGAACAATCCCTATGGTCTATGCCTACTGGGGGACTGTATCAAATGCTTTAGCAAAATCCCAATGCACCACATCCACCAGTATACCTTTGTTTAGCTTGGCAGCTCATTTCCTCGTAGAATGCCAATAGGTTAGTTTGGCAAGAGTGACCTATCGTAAACCCGTGCTGAATACCGATAATTATACTGTTTTCATCAGCAAATTGTTGGATATGGTCCCTTATCCTCTCCAATAGTTTACAAACTAATGTTAAACACCACCGCCTATAGTTCCCAGGAATGGAGATCTGCACTTTTTTGAATATTGGTACCACGTAGGCTTTTCGCCAATCAGCTAATAACAATCCTGTCAGTCAGCTTTCCACAAAGACTGAGTTCTTTAAGCCGTCTGGTCCTGGTGATTTATTTATGTTTAGCTTATCTAATCCTTTCTGGACTCCGGCCTCCGTTAGCCACAAGGGAAGATCCTGTGGCATGTTGCTGACAATACTGTCTTATAACCTGCCTTTCTCCTCCGTTCACTGACAGACGCAGCTCTTCATTGACATGTGTGGTTGTATGCAGATACTATTAGGAGTTAACTAGGCAAAAGAAAGCAAGCTGGCCCCTCCCAGGGCGCGCGGTCCTCTTTCTCATATCCCCCTGCTCTACTCAGCATATCAGTTTTAACATGCCTATTGCAAGGAGTTGACCTGGCTCCCTTATGGGACCTGCGGATCAGACTTTTTTCTACCGCACTTTGATTTTTCTCAAGCCTTCTGATGAAGACTACTATCAAGAAGCCGGCTGGGGCAAAAAAATGATATCTAGAATCCTGTGATTTCCCCAGCGCGGCCGACCGATGCGAGCCAGTCCTATGCTTAGACTGGACCCGCCGCATCGTGCCCGTTCCGTGCGGGTGGCCAGTGGGAGACCCCCACTTACGCCCAGTGTCAGGGCGTGCTCTCCTGTCCAGGGGCTGGGGCCTGCAGCATCCCTTCCGGATGGGGAGGAAGGTCTGCAACGGGTGGCGACCCGCTACGCCCGGCTGGGGTGGTGATTGACCCCCCCCCCTCTTCCCCCCTCGGGGCGCGAAGGGGGGGCGCTAGGCACAAAAAAAAAACTTTTTTCCCCTTAGCAGGGTCGCCTGGCTGTGGCCCATGGGTGCTCGCCCCCCTCCCCCACCCCCCCCCCCGCCTTTTTACCACCATGCGGCGAACCGCCGCCATTTTACGGTGGATCACCGCCATTTTGCCGTAGCTGCCGCCATTTTCTAGGGGTTTTCCCCCTAGTGCCAGCGGCATCCATTTTGCCGTAGCCCGGCTTATACACTTGCATTGCTGTTCAGTTTTGACCTTCCTGGGACAGCCCTGGCGGCCATATTGGAGTCCCTGAAGCATGTAATACATGCGGCTGTCGTTTACTTTCACTTAAACTGAAGACATCGCTGAAAGCACAGGATTTCTGGCAGTCTTTTTCTACTGAGCACTCCTACTGGGAACTGCGCTCGTGGGCACAAGGAACAGCAAGTATAGCTGACTCGCCCTAGGGTGTCGGTAGCGGTAGGCACAGTCCTCCTGGGGCCTCCCTGGCGTTCTGTGGGGCGGTGGCTGGCCACATTGTGGGGGGTGTCAGAGCTTTAGTGGCAAAAATCTGACTGTCAATTCCGGTGGGCAACAGCAGATGACCCTGTGGGACCCTCTGAGGAGGAGTCTGTGGCTACGCAGCCTAAAACGCTGGGTACCTTGGTGTCTTCGGAACAGCTCAGGGCGGTTTTTGGGGAATTTCTTCCCTGGGTGGGGCTGAGCAAGTCTCTGGGGGCCCCTGCAAAACGCCTGCCTCCACCCTGTTCCTGGATCTGCTTCCCATGTTGTAAAAAATGTCTGTTTGCAGTCATTATCAGACGGGTACTTTGGCTACGCTCTTGGTCTGGTGACCATGCGTCCACAAAGGTCTTGCGGATCTCCCTTTTCAGGGTGGTCGTCTCTTCGGACCACAGTTGGATGAAATCGTTTAGGATTTCACTGGGGGGAAAGAGTATGTTCCTTCCCGTACCCCAGCGGCGGGAATTCTGCAGAAAGCAGGGACCTATCTCTTCGGGTCAGAAGAGGTTTTTTTGTGCCCCCGGCACATCGGGTAAGGGGTCAAGACCGGGCAAGCCCACCACAGGGGCCGGTAAGCGTTCCTGGTAGCGCAAGAACAAAAAGACGGAGGATAAGCCCGCCTCTGCATGATGGGTTGCCCCCACCCGAAGTACGGGTGGGGGGACGTCTTCTGGGGTTCGGAAACAGGTGGACTGCACGCATTTCTGACCAGTGGGTGCAGGAAGTGGTGTCCTCCGGATACAGGATAGAGTTCAGCACTCTACCCCCAGACAGGTTCTTCCCATCGAACTTGAGACTCTCTCAGAGACGTCGAGAGGCCCTGTTCATGGCTGTCCAGGCCCTTTCGGACCAGTGGGTGATTGTGCCAGTACCTCTGTTGGAGAGGTTTTTATTCAAACCTATTTGTGGTCCCCAAAAAAGGGGGAGGGACCAGGCCTGTTCTGGACCTAAAAGCGCTAAACCACTTTGGGAGAGCGCGAAAATTTCGGATGGAATCAGTCCGCTCAGTCGTGGCCGCCCTGCACCAAGGGGACTTCATGGCGTCCCTGGATATCAGGGACGCGTATCGCCACGCTCCCATCTGTTCCAGACACCAGCGCTTCCTGCGCTTGCGGTGGGAGACCGACATTACCGATTTGTGGCATTTCCTTTTGGTCTGGCCTCGGCTCCTCGGGTGTTCACCAAGCTGGTGGCCCTGGTTCTGGCGCTACTGAGGCAGAGAGGCGTTGTGGTAGTAGCATACCTCGACGTCCTACTCTTGAGAGCGGACTCTGCTTTAGCTCTGGAGGAGACCGTAGCCGTCACAATGGCTTCATTGAGGGACTTCGGCTGGTTGGTTAATCTGCAGAAGTCATCGCTGTCACCGTCCCGCTGCCTGGAATACCTGGGTCTAATCCTGAACAGGCGAAGGTGTTTCTACCTCCGGCCAAGTTATTGACCCTGCAAGCAGCAGTGCGAACCTTAGTCTCGCCGGTGGTCCGCCTTACGGTTCTGTATGCGGGTGTTAGGGCTCATGGTTTCGGCCTTCGAGTCGGTACCCTACGCCCAGAGTCACACTCAACTCCAACGAGCGATTCTGTCTCTGTGGGACAAGTCACCTCTGTCCCTAGACCGACTGATCAGACTGGACCCTCAGACCAGGGGGTCCTTGACATGGTGGCTTCGGGCCCCAGCTATAACCTTGGGAAAATCCTTTCTTCACCTGAATTGGTCGATCGTCACGACGAACGCCCGCCTATCGGGCTGGGGGGGTCCTGGGACAGTTGTCTGCCCAGGGGCGCTGGTCGGCGCAGGAATCTCGCCTTCCGATCAATGTGCTGGAGCTGAGGGCAATCAGACTTTGCCTCTCCCACTGGACGGTAAGGTTGCGAGGCCTCCCGATTCGGATTCAGTCGGACAATGCCACGGCCGTGGCATATGTGAATCTTCAGGGCATAACGAGGAGTTCAGCAACAGCTGCGGAAGCAGCTCTCATTCTGAGATGGGCAGAACTCCAGGTGTGCGCCATGTGGCTCCTTATGTACGGTCGCCTATGGCACCGTGGGATTTGAATTTGGTGTTTTCCGTGCTGCAGAAGCCACCATCAGGGATATTCCCTTGCAATTGCTGTCGCAGAAAGTGGCTTTCTTGGTGGCCATTACATCCGCTAGGCGGGTGTCTGAGTTAGCAGCGTTTTCCTGCAAGTCTCCTTACTTGGTCTTTCACAAGGACAGGGCGGTCTTGCGTCCATCACCTTCGTTTTTAGCGAAGGTGGTTTCTTCTTTTCACATTAATGAAGATGATATTCTTCCTTCGTTGTGTCCGCATCCTTCACATCCTAAGGAATTTGAGTTGCATTCATTGGATGTCCTGAGGGCTTTGCGGGTGTATTTGACGGCTATAGACTCTTTTCGGAAATCTGACGCATTATTTGTGCTGACCGACGGTCCGCGCAAAGGAATGGCAGACTTTCGGCTACTGTTTCCTGTTGGATCAGACAGACAGTGACCCAGGCGTATTCTGTTCGGGGCAAGGTCCCCTCTCTTCCAGTCACGGCTCATTCCACCAGGGCTGTTAGCACTTCCTGGGCTTTCAGACACCAGGCTTTGGTGTCACAGGTGTGCAAGGCAGCCACTTGGGCCTCGGTGCACACGTTTACTAAGTTTTATAAGTTGATGTGTCAGCATCTTCGGATGCTGCTTTTGGCCGTAAAGTTTTACAGGCGGCAGTGTATGCGCGGCTGGAGCCTCCTGAGAGGTTCTGTTGGGTACAGTTGTTTGCCCACCCCTCTTTTCTGACACAGCTTTGGGACATCCCCACATGTCAGTGAACAGCTGTGTCTGTCAGTGAACAGAGGAGAAAAAGGGATTTTATTAAAACTTAACGTAAAATCCTTTTCTCCGAGTTCACTGACAGACGCAGCACCCATCCCTCTGCGTTTTTTCGCTACGGCTTGTTACGAACTCAGATGCTGAGCAGAGCAGGGGGATTATATGAGAAAGAGAGGATGGCCCCCTGGGAGGGGCCAGCTTGCTTTCTTTCTTTTGCCTAGATAACTCCTAATAGGATCTGCATATAACCCCACATGTCAATGAAGAGCTGCGTCTGTCAGTGAACTCCGAGAAAAGGATTTTACGGTAAGTTTTAATAAAATTCCTTTTTTCCTGTGGAAGACTGAGGAGAAGGCATTTAGCACAGCTGCCTTCTCCTTGACATCTGTAACCACCTTCCCTTCCGAGGCCTTTATGGGGCCTATGTGATCCGTCCTCACCTTTTTTTACTATTCATATATATCTCCTCTGCTATGTGTCTTTTTTAGCTGCCCTGATTGTGTTCTTACACCTCACATTGCATTCCTTGTATTGTTGAAATGCTGACACTGACCCCTCTGCTTTTCCCTTTTTTAATCCTTAATATGACATTTTACGTTTTGGTTCAACCACCCAGGTTTAACTTTTGTTCTATATTTTATTCCACTTGGAACGCATTCCTGACACATTTAATGTTTCTAAAGCATTCCCATTTTTCCCCTGCGTTCAATGTTTCCAAGATTTGGTCCCACTTAATATCCTGCAGCACTAAGCACAGTTTTGAAAAGTTGGCTTTTTGGAAATTTTGTTTTCTTGTACTTCCCTTGTGCCTCCCTTTCCTAGGATTTACGCGTGGTCGCTAGTTCCCAAGTTGTCCCATATTTCCACTTCTGTAATCAATCAGATCTGTATCATTTGCAATTAAAAGCTCTAGTAATGCATTACTTCTAGTCGGGGAGTCCACCAATTGTGACATGAAGTTGCCCTGTAGAACATTTAAGAAATGGTAGGCCTTTAATGAATGGAGCTGTCCCACCCAGTTAATGTTGGGATAATTGAGTCGTCCCCGCCCCCCCCACAACTATGATGACATTACCCTGTCTTGCTGCCATTTCCATCTGTGACAGGATCAAACTCCGCCTCTTTCCCCAGGTTAGGAGGATTGAAACATACCCCCACTATTAATTTCCTGCTTACTTCCACCCTTGGGAGTTTCACACATATGGACGTCACCTCCCCCTTGCCCCATCACTGATGTCATTCTGTTCTTCTACCCGTAAAGCATTCCTGATATCTAGACACACCCCTCTCCTAACCTTCCCTGTTCCTCCGTTACAAGGTATATTCCTTTTATTTTTTCCAGCCAGTCATGTGAGCTGTCAAAGTTTATTCCTTTGAAGTCCACATCCTCCTCATGTAATAACTCCAGTTCCTCCATTTCATTGACCACGCTCCTGACATTTGTATACATTTCCTTGAGTTTTGTATTGGTGCATGTTTTGTTTTGTTTTTCCCATATGATTTCCTAAGCTTCATATTTGATTTGGAAACGCATTTACCCCTGTGATTAGATGTTATGGATATAGCATGACTAGTATCACCTCTCATCCTCTGCCCTATGCTCACTACCATTCCCTCTAAACCCCCCCCCCCCGAACACCTAGTATAAAAGCCCCTCCAACTTAATGGCCATCTTTCTTACCAGTAGAGCTGTACCATCCAGCATTTTGAAATTGATTCATTTTGTTTAATTTTCAAGGGCTAGGAGGGGAACCAAACCCTCCAAACATACAGTAGCAAGATGACTTGGGTTAGCCATTACTCAGGCTTGCATAGTAAGAAGGATGGAGGCCCCGAAGGGTATCCAAAGCCCACTCCACTAGAGCTATGGTGAAGTCACAAGCGGAGTAGGCTGGTGCTACGCCGGAGCAAATCTGGTAGGGCTTCAACACTGTCCAGCTTTACTGCCTTTGTTAAGCACTACAGGCTGAGCCTGTTAACTAGTAAAGATCAGGCTTTTGGCCGAAAGGTTCTACAAGCTGTGGTCCCACCCTAGGGTAAGTGCTCGTTTATCCTCTCTAAGGTGGCTGTCCTGAAAGGCGGTGAGGGGAAAATCGGAATTACTTACTGGTAACGTCTTTTTCCAGGAGTCTTTCAGGACAACACTGCTACCCACCCGAATAATGGTTTGTCAGGGGAAGGTTTTGACATAGGACCATCAGGAAGGTTAAGGTTGGTATGATGTGTTGTCTCCCCAGCTGGCCGGAGGCACTTTTGTAGAACTGAAGGGTCGGCAGGGTGGCTTGATTCTTCAATCTAAGGTGGTGTTTCCCGAGAAAGGAGTCAAGGTTTCTCTAAGGTGGTTGTCCTGAGACTCTTGGAAAAGGCCTTACTGGTAAGAGCCAGTTCACACTGCTGCGACTTAAGTTATCTGACAAGTTGACTCCATGCTTTGCAATGGAACCGTTCTAATAGGAGCGACTCAAGTCGCTCCGACATAGAAAAAGGTTCCTGTGCTACTTTTGGAGCGACTTCAGGTGACTTGCATTGACTTCTATTACAGAAGTCGTTTGCAATCCACGATGAAGTCGAGCTGTGCGGAGTAGCGCTGAGTCGCCCCGCAAGTCGGAATGCCCCTGTGTGAACCAGCCCTAAGTGTAACTCCGATTTTATTATTTTTACACAAATAGACCTTTCTTTTGGTGATATTTGATCAGCACTGTTTTTTTTTTTTTTAATGATAAAATTAAATGTCTGAAAATTAAAAAAATAAAACGTGATATTTTGTATTTTTGTTAAAAAAAAAATCCAATAAACTCAAATTTTGTCACAAATGTAGACCATAACGTATTTTGCTACGTCAAAAAAATCCCATTAAGTGTACATTGGTTTGTGTGAAAGTTACCTTCTTGACTTCCGGAAGGTTTCACTACCCTTCACTGTTTTTCCAAGCCATCTTCCAGAACATCTTACAGAGAGAAAGGCTCCTTCCACCTAATACAGGAAACACATGATCCACATTATAAAAAAGGCTGTCCACCAGCAGTACCTCAGTATTTGTTTCCTGCGGCCAGACAGGAAGAAGTTTATTTATCTCTGGCCTTTGTGCTAGATTGCAGGGGCCTTTCAGCTGCTGTATCCCAGTCACGGGCAGTGAACCTGGGGAGACAAACAGCTCAGTGCATCCTAGGCTAGTCTCAGTCAGGATGCTGCAACAAGGGTCCCCATCTCCCGATCTCGTATCAGCATGTCCCCAGTGGTGGTTCTGCTGGTGGCAGGGAGGTAAGACTCATGTTTTGTCATTTTCCCCAAGTGGCGCTCCCTTTAGCTGACTCAAGTGAGCAGCTTTGCCTCCTCCTCGTGCAGCCTGTGTCTCTGGCATAGGCGGGCCCTTGGTGATGACATCACTTCCTGCGCTAAGCAGAAGTGATGCAAAAGGCAAACGGAAGTGGCTCAGTGGCATTTTTTGTTAAGGAAAAATGCGGCCACAACACCGGTAGCGATGGAGGAGCTCCACTAGAGTTCTGAAGGCACGGATCCACAGCACCAATCAGGGACCCCATGCACACACGCCACAGCATTTAAGGCTGCAGAGCAACATGGTACTTGGTCCTGCAAGTCACCTTGGAAGTGGCTACTGTCTGAGAGGAGGGTCTGGAGGCACCAGCAGACTCTGGCTCTATGGTAAGGAAAAGGGGAGCTGTGGGGGCTTCTTTTTTTTCCTGTTTCCCTGGTGGAGGGGGCACCAGGGGAGGGGTGACAAAAAAGACCTAACTACCTTACAGGTGGAATGGTGGGGGCGTTTCTGTTTGTCACCTGGTGGCAGGACCTGCAGTATGATTGTGTCTGGGTTGGCACACTGACACCGTGCTTTTTTTGTCCTCAGCAAGTAAGAAGCGGCCCTCTGCCCTTTGCATTCAAATAAAAACTAGGATCCCAAGGACAGTAAAGGGGAGACGCCTAAGAAAAGATGAGCTGTCTGCTCAAAGAAACTATTTTCCAGTTTGTAAGAAAACACTTTGCCAAGAGTGCATAGATCGCCTATTTAAAAGAGAAACAGGGCCACTGTTCAAAACCTTTCTAGATTCCATGAAAAAAGATGACGCAGACCTTATTCATTTAAAACCCTGACAAGATACCGGCAGTGGGGAGACCCTTTCTAGCACCTCCAAGGCTGGCCACAGCACCCGCCACGGCGGTACCTGACCGGGCGGTTCTGGACCAAGGTGTGTACTAGAAGAAATGGGCGATAGTGAGGAGTCAGACTCTGAATCAAAAGATGGGGAACTCCTCATAAGACGACCAAGTCACAAAAGTTCTTATTGCCATCAGAGACTTAGGAGCTCCTTTAAAGTCATGACACACTAGAGCTAGATTGGGGAGAAGAGGAAAAAAATTGTTATATTATCGGTTGTACGAAACAAACAAGAACCTTTCCTATTCACCCTTCTCTGAGGGACACTATTCTGCAGGAGTGGAAAGAACCAGAGAAAAAAGTTTTCTTTCCCAGTAACCTAAAGCGGAGCTTTCCATTCAAGGTTAGAAGATGTAGAAATTTGGAATAAATGTCCTAAAATTGACGCCTCACTATCCAAAAAAAAATCTGACTTGCCGTTTGAAGATGCAGAGCACTTTTTGCGATACGGAACTGCGTCGCTTTAACTGACAATTGTGCGATCCTGCGATGTTGTACCCAAACAAAATTGGCGTCCTTTTTTTCCCACAAATAGAAAAAAATAATATTTTGGGGGCATTTGATCACCTCTGCGGGTTTTTATTTTTTGCGCTATAAACAAAAAAAGCAACAATTTTGAAAAAAATATATATTTTTTTTACTTTTTGATAGAATACATATCCCAAAAAAAAATTTCTTCATCAGTTAAAGCCGATACATATTCTTATACATATTATTGGTAAAAAAAAAAAAAATCGCCGTAGGCGAGTATTGATTGGTTTGTGCAAAAGTTATAGCGTATACACTATGGGAATAGATTTGTCGTTTTTATTTATTTTTTTACTGGTAATGGCGATCTGCGATTTTTAGTGGGACTGCGATATTGTGGCGGACAGATTGGACACTCTTGACAATTTTTTTTGGGACCATTGACATTTATAACGGAGATCAGTGCTTTAAATAGCCACTGATTACTGTATAATGTCACTGGCAGGGAAGGTGTTAACACTAGGGGCTAATCAAAGGTTTAAATGTGTTCCCAGTCAGTGTGTTCTAACTGTGTGGGGGCTGGGATGACTGGGGGAGGATAGAGATTGCTGTTCCTCTCCCCTGTCAGAACGGAGATCTGCTTGTTTGCACTCGCAGATCCCAGTTCTGTCACTGCGGGGAGCGATCGCGGGTGGCTGGTGGACATAGTCCACCCCACCTGCTGATTGGCGTGTCTCCAGTGGCGCACGCTCGCCCACAATACACGCTCCAGCGCCCACCGTCATGACGGCGATTTGCGCAGGAGAGCCGCCCTTCCACTTTTTGACGGTGGCTGGTAGGCAAGTGGTTAAAGATTCAACGGATAGAAAAGCAGAGGGATGTCTTAAAAGGGCATGGGAAGCCTGCGCGACAAATTTTAAACCCACCTTGGCCACCACCTGTGTAGCTCACACGCTGGATTTGTCTTAAACAACTTCGCTCTCTCTTAAAAAAAAAAAAAAAAAGATATGCCTAAAAAGGAAATCTTAAACACTCTTATCTTCCTACTTTAAATAAGGCAGTAGCATATATTGCAGATGCCTCCACTGAAGCAGTTAGAATTACTGCCAGGTCCACAGCCCTCATAAATGAGGCAAGGAGAGCAGTCTGGCTAAAGTCCTGGAATGGAGGAGCGGCGGCAAAATCCAGACTCTGTGCCCTTCCCTTCTTTGGGGAATTGCTCTTTGGCAAGGAACTGGAATCAGTCTTGCAATGTTCACCAGACAAGACGAAGGGATTCCCCATCCCCAAAAAACAGAAGGGGTCGTTCTTCTCTCAAGGGGGAAGAGGGAATTTCCGTGCCTTTTTAAAGGCGACAAAGACCAGAGAAGGGGGTGAGACTACAAGAGAGGGGTAAGGGAAAGAGGAGTATTTCTCTTCAAACCCTTCCAGCAAAAACAAAAGCCTTCTTCCCACAATGGCTCACAATCACCAAAAAGTTTTTCATTCTGGATCTAATAAGATCAGGATACAGAATAGAGGTGATTGGCAGACGTCAAGCAAATTTCATGGCAACAAACCTGCCCAGAGATGAAGAGAAGGTGATGGCTATGTCTCTTCTTCAGGAGATTTTGGATCATTTGGAACAGTCGGCGTATCATCCAACGCCAAGGACCTCAGAGCAGTGATGGAAGCTATGTTGTACTTCAGCCCAACTATAAGGGGAGGCATGTAAAAATCTCGTACAACAGTTGTTCTCAACTCCGGTCCTCGGGACCCACTAACAGGCCAGGTTTGCAGGATAACTGAAATGCATCGCAGGTGATATCATTTGCTGCTCAGTGATTGCAGTATTCTAGTCTGCATCTCCCCAAGGTTATAATTCAAATTTGGCCTGTTGGGTCCTGAGGACCAGAGTTGAGAACCACTGTCGTACAACATCACAACAGTAAGCTATATAAAGAAATTGGGTGGAACAAGGACACCAAGTCTCATGAGCTTTGCAGAAGAAATCTTGTTCTGGGCAGAGAAAAATCCAACATCCTTAGTGGCAGTTCACCTGAAAGGAGATCAAAACACCTTAGCAGATTTTCTAAGCAGAAAAATATTGCATGAGACAGAATGGTATCTGAACCAGACCGTATTCAACCAGATCACAGCAATATGGGGGAGTCACTAAATAGATCTGCTTGCCACAAGAAAGAACAGAAAAGTGGAAAAATGTTTCTCATTACCAAGATCCACTCAGCTCGTCCCTGGATACCCTATCTCCGCCTTGGAGAACTGGACTGACATACGCCTTTAAACCATTCGTCCTCATCCCTAAGAAAATCAAAAAGATTTGCTTCTCATCAGCAAAAGTGATCTTGGTAGTACCCTCCTGGCCGAAAAGGGCTCGTTTACACGGTTACTAAAGCTCAGCATTGCAAAGTCATGGATTCTGCCTTGCATTCCAGATCTGGTCTTCCAGGGAGCAGCAAATAATCCCAACGTGGGCCAACTTTCTCTGACGGCCTGGCTTCTGAAAGGGAGTTGGTAACTCAGAAGGGTCTGTCACAGAAGGTTATATATGCTATACTTTCCAGCAAGAAGTCTACCAATAACGCAATCTACAATAAGATCTGGAAGAAGTTCTGTAGCTGGCGAATAAACCATGCAAAGATATAAGGTCCAATGGTTCCGGCAGTTGTAGACTTCTTACAAGAAGGAGCGGACAGAGGACTAGCACTCAGTACACTGAAAATCCAAGGGACGGCACTTTCAAACTCTCTGAGCTTCAGAATAGCCGAGGGAGCTTTAAAAAATTCTTTACAGCCATAGGGCGATCTCTGGTTTTTAAATTTCCTTCTTGGGACTTGTGCATTGTCCTCAAAAGTTTTGCAGCAAACCCTCTGAACCTCTAGAGACCTGTTCCATTAGATTCTTGACACTAAAAACAGCCCTCCTTGTGGCTTTGGGATCAGCTAAAAGGGTCAGCGAAATGCATGCGCTTTCAGTCACAGAGCCATATTGCATTATTTCACAAGACAAAATTGTCCTCTCCCTGGATCCCGCTTTTCCTCCTAAAGTGGTAAGTTTCATAGATCAGAGGAGATTGTAATCCCATCTTTCTGTGCAAATTTGAGTAACGCTGAAGAATTTTATAGCATGGATGTCAGATGTATGATCGCATACATCCAAAGAAATAGACTTGGGATCTACCTCAGGGTTATTCGTCTTCTCTGTATCCCACAAAGGTAGAAGGGCATCAAAAAATACCATTGGAAGATGGTTAAAGGCAGCAATCTGTGAGGCGTATCAGGCATCCTCTGACTCTATCTACAACAATCAAACCCCAGACCCAGTAGCTAGTTCATGGGCAGAAAGGGCTGGAGCATCACCGGTCCAGATCTGCAAAGCCGCTACCTGGACCAGCTTCCAAACTTTTGTGAAGCACTACAGGTTGGACCTACTCTCGAGCAAAGACCAGGCCTTGGGGAGAAAAGTGCTCCAAGCATTGGTCCTGCTCTAATCATGTAGTTTCTATGCTGTCCTCTCTGTAAGCCGTCCTGGAGGATGACTTGGAAAAAGTTATTCCATGTTAACCCACTTTTCAGGAATCTTCCAGGATGGCACCAATCCCCCCCCCCCCCCCTTCCCTAATGATCAGCGTGTCTGACATGGTTATGGTGGTATAACCGTGACTAATGTTGATGGTTTACCAATAAAGTAATACTGGTATACAGATCAGAGCCTTCGGTTGTTTGTTTAATAATGAGGTACTGCTGGTGGACAGCCTTTTTTATAACGTGGATTAGGTGTTTCCTATGTTAGGTGGGAGGAGCCACTTTCTGTAAAGATTAGTGAAAAGTGGAAGATTCCTGAAAATTGCGTTAACAGGTAATAACTGTTTTTTGCAATTTGGCACTGCGCTACTTTAACTGGTAACTGCGCGGTTGTGCAACACTGTACCCAAACAAAATTTGTCTTCTTTGCTTCCAGTGGGGGGGGGGGTCTTCATTCTTTGATTCCTTACTGTCGCAGTTCTGATATGTTGTATGGGCTAAAGATTAATGGCTGCTTTCATATTTTGTTATGGTAACACTTTTTCTTTTTCTGTAAAAATCTAAAACCTATTTTCAATAAATAGGTGACTCTTTGGCTCCAATTTTGCTTTGCAGACCACCTGTGAAAAACATTTTGGTTCCCTTTTGAAGGGGAAGGCCTCTGTGTCTCATCCCTAGGCAACTTTTTCAAGGACATTACCAGATGAAAGAGTACCATTTCGCCCTTAACAAAAGAAGGCTAAGCCTCAGTCTGGGTAACGCACTTCTTTCTCTTACGTTCACTGACATATGCAGCCCTTCTTATAACACATGGGTTTATGCTCATATTACTAGCAGTAGACTAGGCAAAGAAAAACAAAAGCATAGGTTGGCCCCTCCCAGGAGGCCGTCCTCACATTAGCATATAACCCCCTGCTAGACAATAGCATATCAGTTTTTATTGCCTAGTGCAAGGAGTTAGACCTGGTTCCCTATGGGATCTGTGTTCTTCTGAGGTTTTTTCTGGTGAAGACTATCAAGAAGCCGGCTGGTGGTATAGAGGATACCTAAAATTCAAAAACTTTCCCTAGTCCGGCCAACGTCTGTGCAAGCTACCCTTAGCCTTGGCGGGGTCACGCTGCATATGGCCCGTTCCGTGCGGGCGGCCAGTGGCTGATCCCACTTGTGCCCAGTGACTGGTTTGTTCCTGTCCAGTGGCCTGGCCAGCAGCATCCCTCTCCGTGGGGAGGAAAGTCTGCTCCGGGTGGCTACCCGCTGCGCCCGTCGGATAGGTGAGTGTACCCTCTTCAGTCCTAGGGGCGCAGAGAGTGGGCACCTGGGCAGCTTCTGAGGTAGCCGGCCGATGGGGGCTTGTTAGTGGGGACACACTGGGGTTGTCATCTCCCGTTCCCCCCCCCCCCCCAGCGCTACCGCAGCCCCGCACTGACCGTTTGGGCACTGCATTCGGCGATTCGGCGCCATCCGTGGTGGATCACCGTTCGCCGCTACCGCGCCATTTTGCCATAGCTCGACATGTTTGTGATGGCAGCAGCCATATTGCTGTAGCCCATGCGGTTTCAGCCTGTCCTCTGGAGGCCCCCAGTGGTTTTTCTCAGTAATACGGGGAAGTGATAAAAGTGGCAGAGGCACTTCCGCTTTCGCTTGGACAGCATGGCTGACAGACACGGCGGTGTAGGCTCTTTTAGTGGAGTGTTTTTCATTGCTCATTCCGGTCACAGCGCTGAGGCATCAAAAACAGCAAGTATAGCTGGCTCTCCCTGGGTGCTGGTAGCAGTGGGTACAATCCTTCTGGGTCTCCCTGGCTGATTGGTGAGGTAGAGGTGGTGGTCACACGGTGGGAGTGCCGGAAGTCTGGTATGTCAGAGGCCGGCAGTGCTATGGCAGGGGTACCTGCGGAGCAACAATCCACGCGGGGGTCCCTGGTGTCCTTGGAACAGCTGAGGGCAGTATTTGGGGAATTCTTTCCCCGGGCAGGTTCGAACCCGACTCCGGGGGGCCCCAAAAACTGCCCGCCACCCCCTCGTCATTCTTTGCGGGAGGATTCTGAACCAGAGAGCGCCTCAGTGGTCACGGGAACCCCCGTGGAGCTATCAGAGGTTGCTCTGATCACTGATATTCGCGAGTCCATGCGGCTTGACCAAGCAGGGGATTCGCATGAGGCCACATATATTTGTGGGTCTCTTAAGCCCCCCAGGGCCTACCCTTATGATCAGGTTTTTGAGCAGGCGGTGTTCAAGGAATGGCTGCGGCCGCAAAATTCCTTTGCTTTGCCCAAACGCTTTACTGTTCGTTACCCCTTTGAGGATAGTTTCACTAAGCGGTGGACTTCCCCAGAAGTGGACCCACCTGTGGCCCGTCTGAATAAGGCAACAACCATTCCCTTGGAGGGGTCTCCGTCTTTTAAAGAGGCGGCCGATCGCAGCACGGAGGCAGTGTCTAAGCCACTGTTCTTGTTGGCTGGGTCAGCCATGCGTCCAGCTCTGGCAGCTGCTATGGCGGCGCAATCTCTTCTCGAGTGCGCTACCATATTACACTCTGATTTGACTTGTGAGTGTGCGCAGGCTGAGGTGCAACGAGCACAACACTTGGAAGAGGGTCTCCGCTACCTATGCGATACTGCATTGGACCTACTTTCCATACTGTCAAAAATGTCTGTTTTTGCAATTATCAGGCGGGTGCTGTGGCTCCGCTCTTCGTCAGGCAACCAGGCATCGAAGAAAGCTCTTACGGATCTCCCCTTTCAGGTAGGGCGTCTGTTTGGCCCACAGTTGGATGAAATCATTAAGGATTTCACGGGAGGGAAGAGTACTTTCCTTCCAGAGCCAAAATGGCGAGATTTTCGCCGTAGGCAGGGCCCTGTTTCTTCAGGCCAGAAGTTTTTTTTCGTGCAGGCTCAGCGGGTAAGGGCTTCAAGTCCAGTAAGGCTTTTGCTGGGCCCAGTAAAAGGCCCTGGCAACGGAAGTCTGAAAAAATGAAGGATAAGTCAGCCTCCGCATGATGGGTTGCCCCCGCCTGATTCACGGGTGGGGGGGGCGGTTACTGGGGTCCGCAGACAGATGGACTTCCCGCATCACCGATCAGTGGGTGCTGGAGGTGGTGTCCTCCGGGTACTGGATAGAGTTCATCTCTCTACCCCCCAGAAAGGTTCTTCCCTTCGAACTTAATACTCCCTCAGGAGCAACGGGAGGCGCTTCTAGGCGCCATTTGGGCGCTTGCCGAACAGGGGGTGATTGTAGCGGTACCCGCAATGGAAAGGTTTCACGGGTTTTACTCAAACCTCTTTGTGGTGCCCAAAAAGGGCGGTGTCAGGCCAGTTCTGGACCTGAAGGCGCTCAACTGCTTTGTAAAGATAAAAAGATTCAGGATGGAGTCCATCTGCTCGGTCATGGCTGCCCTGCACCAAGGGGAATTCATGGTGTCCCTGGATATCAAGGACGCGTATCTCCACTTTCCAGTTTGTCACAGGCACTAGCGTTTCCTATGCTTCGCGGTGGGGGATCTGCATTACCAGTTTGTGGCACTTCCCTTCGGTCTGGCTTCGGCTCCCTGAGTGTTCACCAAGGTGGTGGCCCCGATGCTGGCGCTGTTGAGCCAGAGAGGTATCGCGGTGGTAACGTACCTCGGCGATTTACTCCTGAGAGCACAGTCGGCTGCAGCTCTGGAGGAGAACGTGATAATCACGGTGTCCATGTTAAAAGAATTCAGTTGGCTGATCAACCTGCAGAAGTCGACGTTGACTCCATCCTGCCGTCTGGAATACCTGAGTCCGATTCTGGCCACGGTGCAGGCAAGGGTGTTTTTACCGCCGAACAAGCTCCTGACACTACAGGCAGCTGTGCGAACCCTGCTATCACACCGGTGGTCCTCCTTACGGTCCTGTATGCGAGTGTTGGGGCTCACGGTGTCTTTCGAAGCGATACCTTACACCCAGAGTCACACTCGGCTCCTGCAGAAGACGATTTTGTCGCAATGGGACAAATCCCCCCTATCCCTAGACCGACTGATCAGGTTGGATCATCAGTCCCGAGGATCCTTGATTTGGTGGATTCGGGCTCCAGCCCTAAAATTGGGAAAATGTTTCCTCCCCCTTAATTGGTCGATAGTAACGACGGATGCCAGCCTCTCGGGCTGGAGAGGGGTCCTGGGTCAGTTCTCTGCCCAGGGTCGTTGGTCAGCACAGGAAGCTTGCCTTCTGATAAATGTACTGGAATTGAGAGCGATCAGACTTTCTGTCCCGTTGGTCAGCAAGGCTGCGAGGCCTCCCTGTCCGTGTTCAGTCGGACAATGCCACGGCTGTGGCATATGTGAACCATCAGGGCGGAACAAGAAGCTCGGCAGCAGCCGCGGAGGTGGCTCTGATCCTACGATGGGCAGAACTTCACGTGCCAGCACTCTCTGCAATCTACATTCCAGGCGTGGAAAACTGGCAGGCGGACTTTCTCAGCCGCCAGACTCTGGATCAGGGGGAATGGTCCCTACATCCAGAAGTGTTCTGCCAGATTTGCCTCAAGTGGGGCACGCCAAAGGTGGACCTCATGGCCTCCAGATTCAATGACAAGGTACAGACCTTTGTGTGCAGAACAAGAGATCTGTTGGCGGTCGCCACGGACGCACTGGTAGCACCCTGGGGTCGGTATCGGCTACTGTACGCCTTTCCTCCTCTGAAGCTGCTGCCGCGGGTTCTGCACAGGATAGAAGCAGAGGGAATCCCGACGATCCTGGTAGCTCCGGATTGGCGACCTTGGTACGCCGATGTGGTACGGATGGTGGCAGATGTTCCGTGGAGTCTTCCACTTCGCGAAGACCTACTGTCTCAGGTACCCATCTTGCACCCTGCTTTACCCTCTCTGGCTTTGACAGCTTGGCTATTGAGTCCCAGGTGTTGAGGGATAGGGGTGTCTCTGACTCCGTGATCCCTACTATGATTAAAGCGCGTAAGGGTTCTTCGCGTAAGATTTATCATAGGACCTTGAATAGCCTATATTGCCTGGTGTGAGGCAGGGGGTTGGAACCCTCGTTCTTGTGCAGTGTCCAGAGTGCTGACTTTGCTGCAGCAGGGACTGGACTAGAACCTGGCGTTAAGTACGCTTAAGGGTCAGATTTCGGCCCTGGCGGTTCTTTTTCAACGACCCTTGGTGTCACATTCGTTGATTCGTACATTTGTACAGGGTGTACGTCATGTGGCTCCTCGGATACGGTCGCCCCTGGCGCCGTGGGATTTGAATCTGGTGCTTTCTGTGCTTCAGAAGCCACCATATGAGAATATTCGGGACATTCCATTGCAGTTGTTGTCGCAGAAAGTGGCTTTCTTGGTGGCTGTTACATCCGCTAGGCGGGTGTCTGAGTTGGCAGCGTTATCCTGCAAGTCACCTTACTTGGTCTTTCATAAGGACAAGGCGGTTTTGCGACCTTCCCCTTCTTTCCTTCCGAAGGTGGTTTCTTCTTTTCATTTGAATGAGGATATTTTTCTTCCCTCATTGTGCCCGCACCCGTCGCATCCCAAGGAATTTGAACTGCATTCTTTGGATGTGGTGAGGGCTTTGCGGGTGTATTTGTTTTCTACAGCTTCCTTTCGGAAGTCTGATTCTTTATTTGTGCTGACGGAAGGTTCGGGCAAAGGCATGGCGGCCGTGTCGGCTACCATTTCTCGTTGGATTAGGAAGACCGTGACTCATGCATATGAGGTTCGGGGCAAGGTTCCCCCTTTTCTAGTCATGGCTCATTCCACTAGGGCAGTTAGTACTTCCTGGGCTTTTAGACACCAGGCCTCAGTGTCTCAGGTGTGCAAAGCGGCTACTTGGGCCTCAGTGCACATGTTTACTAAGTTTTACAAAGTTGATGTTTCAGCATCTGCGGATGCTGCTTTTGGCCGCAAAGTTTTGCAAGCGGCAGTGTAGGCGCGACTGGCGCCGCCTGAGAGGGCTTTTTTTGTTGGGTACAGTTGTTATAGTTTGCCCGCTACTCTCCATTGACACAGCTTTGGGACGCCCCCACGTGTTATAAGAAGGGCTGCGTCTGACAGTGAACGTAAGAGAAAAACGGATTTTATTATAACTTACCGTAAAATCCTTTTCTCCTATCGTTCACTGACAGACGCAGCTCTCCATTAAGTGTGGGATTTATGCTGGTCTCACTAGGAGTTAACTAGGCAGGGAAAAGGAACAGCTGGCCCCTCCCATGGGGCCATCCTCTCTTCCCAGATAAACCCCCTCCATGGAATAGCTCACCAGTCTAAATGCCTAGTTTGCAAGGAGTTGACCTGGCTTCACTTTAGGGAAATTGCGGTCCTTTTTGTGACCATTTCTTTTTATTTTATTTTATTTCTTTGTCTTCTATCAAGCTGATCTGCTATCAAGAAGCCGATCGGGGCATGGAGATTACATGGGCTCTGTATTTTCTCTGACCTGGCCAACTGATGCGAGCCAGTCCCGCAGTATGGGGACCCGCCGCATAGTGCCCGTTCTGTGCGGGTGGCCTGGGGTGATCCCCACCTATGCCCAGCCTGGATGCGATTCGGTATGGCGAATTATGGCCTGCAGCGTGCCGTCTAGGCAGGGACGGAAAGTCTGTGACTGGGTAGCTACCCACGGCGCTCGCGGAGTAGTGAGTGAGGGTTCCGCCCTTCCCCCCCCCCTTTTCAGGGGCGGAAGGGGGACTGACGGCAAAAAAAAAATATATATATTTTCCTTTTTGTCTGGGTAGCCGCCGGCAGGGGCGCGTGGAGCTCCTGCCCCCCCTTTTCACACCCCCCTTACCCCCGCACCGCACCCCGTCAACCTGCGCCATCATTTTTCGTTTCGTCGCCATGCGACATTTCTGGTCTATGGGGCTTTCCTTCTAGCGCTCAGAGCCGCTGTTTGCAGGAACTGCAAGTCTCTGTACAGGGGGTTTCGGCCTCTAGTGTCTAACGGCGGCCATTTTGACCACATGTGTCTGCAATAACGTGCATACAGCGTTTTCCCTGCTTTGTGGAGCAGTGGTGATCGGACGGCACGGCTCTTCTGACATTCCTCTGGGGTTACTGGCAGCACAAAAACTGCAAGTAACAGCTGGGCTCCCCTGTGGGTGCTGGTGGCGGCGGGTGCAGTCCTCCTGGGTTCTCTGGTGCAGTGTGGGGGTGCCTCATCCTCTTTAGTACCACGGTGTGTCACTGAGAGGGGTCTGGGGGCAAAGACAATGGCAGATTACACTGCTGAACCTGCTGAGGAAGCATCAGCAGCGGCGCAATCTGCGCAAGGGGATTTTTTGGACCAGCTACGGGCGGTCTTTAGTGAATTTCTTACCTGGGCGGAGGTCGCCCAACAGGCCTCCAAGAAGCGCCCCCCCCCCCTTATTCATCGGGGGAGGATTCGGATCCGGAAGTGGCCTCTGGGGTCTCAGGGATCCCAGTGGACCTATCTGATGGGGAACTGGGCCCATCGGACGGTGAGGAGGATGAAGGGGCGGCGGCTGCGCACGAAAAAGCGTTGGTCGCCACCATTATCACTGGCATTCGCACTACACTGTGATTGAGCCAGGATGCTGAGTCGCAGACTTCTGCGTATGTGTGTGCGTCCTCTAGGCCCCCTAGGGCCCCCAAGGCTTACCCCTATAATCAATTTTTTGATCGTTTTCTTTACCATGAATGGCAACGTCCGCAGCTTTCCATTTCGCTGTCAAAACGTTTTGCTGCTCGCTATCCCTTTGAGGAAAGCTTTTTGAAAA
The DNA here is from genome assembly GCA_018402905.1 of Glandirana rugosa. Taxonomy (NCBI): domain Eukaryota; kingdom Metazoa; phylum Chordata; class Amphibia; order Anura; family Ranidae; genus Glandirana; species Glandirana rugosa. The sequence goes on from BLSH010032195.1 coordinate 1,046,304, forward strand.
AATGGGAATCGCTTGTGGTGGACCCACCGATAGCCCGCCTTAGTAAGGCGACGACTATTCCTCTGGAAGGGTCTCCTTCTTTCAAGGACCCCGCTGATAGGAAAACAGAGGCACTTTTAAGGTTGCTTTTCCTGGTAGCAGGTTCTGCTGTGCGGCCAGCCCTGGTGTTCTCCATGGCGGCTCAATATCTGTCAGAGCGTATGGCGGAGCTCAAGTCCGACCTGGAATGTGGCCGCCTGATGGATGTTCTGCAGAGGGCTGAGTTTTTGCTCCAAGGGTTCAAGTAACTTTGTGATGCGGCCGTTGATTTACTGCCAATGTTATCCAGGATAGCGATTTTTGCTGTTATCCTCAGAAGCATACTCTGGTTGCGTTCTTGGTCTGGTGAACATGCTTCCAAAAAATTTCTTACTGACCTCCCCTTTCAGGGTGGATGTCTATTTGGTCCACGTTTGGATGAGATCATAAAAGACTTTACAAGAGGTAAGGGTACTTTAATTCTGGAGCCCCGGAGGCACGAGTTTCGCCGTAGACAGGGACTCCCTCCCTTGGGTCAGAAAAGGTTTTTTCGCGCCCCGAGCGCAACACGTAAAGGGACCAGTCCCGGTAAGGTCCCAGGTTTCGGGTGGGGGGACGTCTTCTGGGGTTAGCAGACCGATGGCTGGCTCACATTCCCGATCGTTGGGTCCGGGAAGTGGTGTCCACCGGGTACAGGATAGAGTTCAACACTCTACCCCCAGACAGGTTCTTCCCATCAAATTTAGGGTTCCCGCAGGAACGCCGGGAGGCCCTTTTTGGGGCTGTTCAAGCACTTTCAGACCAGGGAGTAATTGTGCCAGTGCCTCCAGAAGAGAGGTTTTTACTCGAATCTGTTCGTGGTCCCCAAAAAAGGGTGGGGGTGGGGGCGGTTCGGCCAGTACTGGACCTGAAGGCCCTGAACCGGTATGTCAGGGCGCGGAAGTTCCGGATGGAATCTATCCGCTCGGTTGTGGCCGCCCTCCATCAGGGGGAGTTTCTGGCGTCCCTGGACATCAGGGATGCGTACCTCCATGTACCCATATGCCCACGGCATCTGCGCCTAGTCTACTTCTAGTAATATGAGCATAAACCCACGTGTTATAAGAAGGGCTGCGTCAGTGAACTCAGAGAAAAGGATTTTATGGTAAGTTGTAATAAAATCCCTTTTTTTTCCTCAAACCTGTGACCAAATCCTTACAATGAGGTGACCCCCTCACTACTCCGATTGGGGAGACATCTATTGGCCATTTGTGGCCACCTTCTTCTGAGACCTTTCGGATGTTTGGGCACAGATCCAGAGGCTACAAGCTAGAATTTCAACCTCTGCCTCCGCCTCACTTCATTTTGTCAAAACTGCCAATGTTATCACAAAAGAGCTTTGGCACCGCTACTTTATGATGGAATCATTTGTTCCAGCACTCAACATTACCAAGTTGCTCCTTCCCTTTTGGCCTGTCCGCTACACCTCGAGTATTCACCAAAACAAGAGATCCGTTGGCGGTCGCCACGGACGCACTGGTAGCACCCTGGGGTCGGTATCGGCTACTGTACGCCTTTCCTCCTCTGAAGCTGCTGCCGCGGGTTCTGCACAGGATAGAAGCAGAGGGAATCCCGACGATCCTGGTAGCTCCGGATTGGCGACCTTGGTACGCCGATGTGGTACGGATGGTGGCAGATGTTCCGTGGAGTCTTCCACTTCGCGAAGACCTACTGTCTCAGGTACCCATCTTGCACCCTGCTTTACCCTCTCTGGCTTTGACAGCTTGGCTATTGAGTCCCAGGTGTTGAGGGATAGGGGTGTCTCTGACTCCGTGATCCCTACTATGATTAAAGCGCGTAAGGTTCTTCGCGTAAGATTTATCATAGGACCTTGAATAGCCTATATTGCTCATATTACTAGAAGTAGACTAGGCGCAGATGCCGTGGGCATATGGGTACATGGAGGTACGCATCCCTGATGTCCAGGGACGCCAGAAACTCCCCCTGATGGAGGGCGGCCACAACCGAGCGGATAGATTTCATCCAGAACTTCCGCGCCCTGACATACTGGTTCAGGGCCTTCAGGTCCAGTACTGGCCGAACCGCCCCCCCCCCCCCACCCTTTTTTGGGGACCACGAACAGCAAGGCTTCTTAAGATGCAACAGCAGCCTGTGGTTACATAATGGAGTGTGAGTACATCCTATGGGAGAGCTGGGGGACCAGAGGGGACATATATTTATATACTACATTAGTGCATAATTTGCATAAAAGTATACTCACTGCTTGATCTGGAGGGCTTGTACAACTGTCTAGCGATGCACCCCTGTATGGGTATCAGTGCACTTTGAGGCATTGTGTCCGGAATGGCGGGCATTTTAACTGCAGGAGCTTTTTATTTTAGGCTGTATTAATACAGCATAAAAGCTGCATTGGATGCATATGTGCTTGGCTGATCCTGCAAATCTAGTACGGTGCCAAGTGCAGTTTGGCAGGTGCAGTATAATAGGATATTTGACATGCATACATAATTTCATAGGAACTGCGCTCATGCTTGCATAGGAACGGCCTTCAAGCTTTCTTACATAGAAACGGCCTTCAAGCTTGCTTGCATAGGAACAGCCTTCATGCGTGCTTGCATAGGAACGGCCTTCATGCGTGCTTGCATAGGAACGGCCTTCATGCTTGCTTGCATAGGCACGGCCTTCATGCTTGCTTGCTTAGGCACGGCCTTCATGCCTGCTTGCATAGGCACGGCCTTCATGCTTGCTTGCATAGGCAGGGCCTTCAGGCTTGAGTGCATAGGTGCTGCGTACATAAATGCATGAACGACAAGTATACTTGCAAACCTGGGTACTTGTGTCTTGCATACCTACGGAGTTGCGTAGCGGTAGACCGTTATTTCAGGCCTGCATACTTGGTGGACTGCTTGTTGGGTTTTGGCTAATATAGTTGCTACATTGATTACCTGTTATACCAGCTAAATGGCTTCAGAAGGGAGAGTTACCACAGGGGCACCACTCTCTGGTTCAGTGATCTGGTGCTGTCAACATCTTCCGATGGACCAGTAGTGTCCAATGCATCTGAGCCACTGTGATGTTTGGCATTGCAGTGTTTCCTGATGCATTCATTTTTCGCCTAATGGACTGCGGTTGCATCATCCTGAACATGCCTGATCGCTGTTGATTGGTGCTTAAGCAGGATCAAGCCTGGTTAGTATTTGGATGGGAGACTGCCCAGGAATACCGAGTGCTGTAAGCTTTTCCCCTTCTGAGTGAGGGAGGCATCTGAGGCTGCTGTGTTTTGAGAGTATCTCGAGCCAGAGGTGGCATGCTCCGTCTTTAGCCGGCAGAACCCTTGTAGGTCAAGTACGCTTCTTGGGACCTTTTGGGTCTGTCATAGTCATCAGTTTTTTGCCTTGCATTGGCTCTTGGAGCAGAAGTTATGGGCATGTTTTTGCAAAATACTCAACTGGTAATGGTTCCAAAACCAAATGGGTACATGACGTTTATCTTAAGATCTCAAGCTGCTGGACATCCTCCTGTTTCAGATAGGCTCAGTCTGTTCAATGAAGACCTCTGTAAGAGGTAGATTTTGGGTTCCATATTCCTCAACGCATATCTTCATGTGCCGCCTTTTTTTTTTTTTCTTCTTTTTTTTTTTTTTTTAAAAACATACTCCAGGTATAGAAAAACGTCAGGGGATTTTTCCAGTGATCAGCGACAAATGCCGGGAATAAGTGGTCCCTACATCCTGGGACGTTTTTTGACAATATGCCAACGTTGGAGAACTCTGCAGGTGGATCTTCCGGTTTCCAAGTTCTACAACAAGTTGGATAGGTTGTGTCCGGGACAAGAGTCCCACTAGCAATAGGGGTGGATGCACTGGTAACACCTTAGGGACCAGTTTTCCCGAATTCACGACTCCCCCTTGTTTCAACTACTCTATTGTGAAGCATCCGGGAGGTGGTAACAATAAGTGTTAGCTGAATTAGCCTACAGGAGGGCTTGGTACACTGACATAGCGAATCTTGCGGGGGACGTTCCTTAGAGACTTCTAGTCCAGCCAGGCCTAATGGTCTTGGGTCGTCTTATCTCCGCACTGTTGAGCGCCTGGAAGTCTGCTTCAGGGAGCTTCAATTACAGGACTTGGAAATATTTTACGCCTGGGGTCAAGTCGGGAAGTGGCACTCGCAAAAATGTGAGTGGAGTTTTTTTCCTTTCTCCAATCGGGAAGGGAGGTGAGATTGGCTTAAGTACCATTTCATAACAAATGTGACTTTAAAGACTCGAGAGTGAATATGTAATTCTGTTAAGTTATATTCATATAATAAAGTTTTATACAGTACAAAAAAAGTATAAATCAAGATGAATAAAAGTGAGGTACATTGTTACTCATGGCGGAATCGTTAAATTATAGTGTTACAGTAAACATGCAGAGGCTGCATAAGCAAAATCCAACATGTTTCAGAGTTCTGAGACTCCTTCCTCAGGTAAATCTCTGCATGGAATATTGATATGATTTAGAAAGATAATGGTTTAGAAAGATAAGTTTTTGTATCATATTAAACAGTACATATAGTGTGTGTGTGTGTGTGTATGTGTATATGTGTATATATATATATATATATCTCACATACTGTATTGCAGTATACATTTCATTTTTCAAGGAGTGGGTTCAACATGTGATACACAGAGTGCCCCCACCCTTGACACGACCTGTCACAACATAAAAGCTTAAGAAATAAATTTAAGTACCATTAAGGGTCAGATTCGTCCCTATCCATTTTTCCCCCGATGCTGTATTTTCTCATTCAATTCATACTTTTTATTTTCCAAGTGTTGCAATTTACAGTGTAACAAACTTGAAAAGACGGAGCATGATCAGTACAAACATACACATTGAAGGACTCTTAGCAAACTTTGTAAGTCAATTGACCAATGAAAGCACAGTCTGAATAGACAGATCAAAATCTAAGGATGCAATTTTTTACCAGGTATATGCAACAAATTGAGTAGCAAAGTGAGAGACCACACCCACCAGCTCGTGGATTAGTCATAAAACTGTTTTCTCCCATCACCTTCCAGGATGGCACACCTGAGAGATGAGGGCTCCTTCCTACAGGAAACACTGCTTGTTATAAGTCCCCACCCCTCTCCTTGATCCCCAGTATTGATTGTGTTTCTCCCGAACACAGCAGCAGCACGTTTGTTTTAAAGACCAAATGACCAGGGAGGGTCGGATGGTCCCCTGTTGGGACAGGTTTTAGGGAGGCTGGGGAGGGCTGAACTAACGTGCGGGTTTGAGAAAGAGGGGGCTGTCTAGTGGCTGCCCTCTACTTATCAGACCTCCATCCCCTAAATACAACATTGAGCAAAACAATAGTCACCCCCTGGAACTTTAAATGAGGTCTGTATAAGGTCAACACACAATTGTAGTAATAGAGCAGATAATTTTAATTGCAGATCATAAAGGCATCATAGTATGGCTGAACATACATATAATGTCCATAAAAAAAACTGTGTGTTAAAAAATGTAGTCAAAAGCATATATAAGCATGGTACATAGGGTGGTAAGTTATGATACGCATCTGTAATCTCGACGTGTTTCGCGAGCTCGGCTCGCTTCCTCAAGAGTAGATGTGTAATGTCTTCAAAAGAGGTACCAATTAGATGTAATCCATAAGTAGAGATTATAGCAATTTTTACAAATGAGGCAAAAAACAAGGGACCTAACAATATAGGTACTCCATACTTACAATCCAAAAAATGGCTTCAGGGACCGCTCCTCCTGGGGGCGACACTCGACCCGGGAGCTGAGGGGATGGGGCTGGCGGCGCCCAAACGGACACCCGGCGGGGGACGGGCACGGCAGACAGCATAGAAAAAAGTATGTCCTCTGGCATTTCCCACATTCAATATGCAATGTACTAGGAAAAATATATGTATAGTATCAGTATATATTGATCAGTAGATTGTTGCTGTAATAATAGAGTATTGAGATAGATACATTGTTGTGTACATAGGCGTACGGATAAGTATACGGGAGATACCCAGGGGACAGGATAATAGGTGGAGAAAATATGGGGACTGTGGTGTGACGAATGATGTAGATGGTGTAGAAGTGAATACATGTGCAGGAACGATCAACCACATAAGCGATAGCCAGTAGTGACAGAAGGTGAGATGTGACAGTGTATATGCAAAAGTATGATAGGCTCAATGTAAAGCATGGTATGCAGAATATGAACGTGCAGGCTTAGTCCTTCTCACAGGTTGCCCTAAAGACTGCGCTAGCACTCTGGCCACAGTGAATTGCGTGCATTCGCCTTACAGTGCAAAAGGAACACCACCACAAGCTGATCTCCTCTCCCTGGAAGCCATACTGTCTTGTAGGAAGTGCTGTGCTTCAAGCCTCGCTCTGGGAAAGGTCCGGGTCGCATCACAGGAAGTGGGCAGTGGCGGAAGAGAGGGGCACCGGAAGTACCTATAAAACACCGGGAGAATGATGTGGAGAGCGGCGTGGGAGAGGAAACGCAGCGTGGTGTGGTGGAAAGAGGTCGGCTGGCTGTACCAAGCCTCCAGGGGTACCAGCAGCCCAGGACTGGGCCAACCCCCTCATGGAGCAAGAGGAAGGGACAGCATCTTCAGCTGCGGGCAGATCCAGGTCAGGCCCCTACTCCCCTAGCGGAACCCAGGAGGCCCCAGATAGACAGCCTCCTGCCATAGCAGGGCATAGCTCATCAAAAAAATGTGGGTACTGCAAGGACAAGCTTCTAAAAACCTACCCCAAGCCTTTCTGCTACAAATGCATTAACAAACTAGCAGGGAAGGCTGCTTCAACCCTAATGAAAGACTTCCTCTCATCCATGCAAGCAGAAATGCTACTGGCACTAAAGTTGCCAGGCATTAAACGGCCCAGGACCCTGAAACAGAGGCGCTTGCCCCTAGAGAGGGCACATCATCTCAGGATAGCCTCTCGAGGGGGGCGGGGCAGCATTGCCCTCCCACCCTCACTTCCGGTGCCCTTAACTTGGGTAGAGGAATAGGAGGATGGGGGTGAAAGGTCAAATCAGACGAAGACTCAGATGAGGAGTTAGACCTGGACCAACTGAGTGAGACTCAGGAAGAGGCTAGGCTAAGGAGACCTCTTTACCCTAGAGGATATGGATGGACTCCTACAGGCAATATATACCACAGAGGAGATCCCAGAGACACCCAGAGTGACGTCCGCACAGGACAAGGTGTATAGGGGGTTGAGTAAAGCTCAACCTAGGACGTTTCCACTCCACCAGTTCCTAAAAGATTTGATCTTGCAGGAATGGAAGGAGCCAGAAAGGAGGATAGTCAAACAAAAGACATGGAAAAGGAGATTCTCTTTCCAAGAGGGTGACAGGGGACCTTCTTTAAGCTCCCAAAATTGGACGCTGCCGTGTCCCAAGTCACCAAGCAGTCAGACCTCTCCTTTGAGGATGCAGGAAACATTTAATGACATGATGGATCTTAGAGCATAATCCCTCCTTAGAAAAGCCTGGGATGCAAATGCATCAGCCATGGGTTCAGCCCTAGCGGCAGTATGTGCAGCCAGGAATGCAGACCTCCAGGTGGAAAAGCTAGCGAGACACTGTAAAAGGAATCAGTCAGACGATATAGTTGATTCCCTGTCAGTGATAGAAAAAGCTGTGGCATAACTGGCTGATGCCGCAGTCAAGTTCGCAAGGGCCACACCTAAGACAGCTGCAATGTTAAACTCTGCCAGAAGAGCAGTATCAATCAAAGCCTAGGAGGGATATATTACATCAAAGGGCAAGCTATGTGGTATTCCCTTTTAGGGCTCACTGCTGTTCGGACAGGAATTAGATGAGGGCCTGTCTGTCCTCAGAAAAGAGCAAGAAATTCCCTGTGAAGCCCAAATAGGAAAAGTTCAAAAGAACTTTTCATGTTCCCTCCCCCCAGGACAACCGCAGCAAAAATCCAAAAGAGAGCCCAAGAGGAGGTGGGGCTATGGCAGAGGAGTAATCTGCTGTTCTCTCCCAAAGTTGGCGCCAAAGAAACCAAGTGACGCCAAGGTCAGGGTGGGGGGGGGGGGGGAGCGGCTCCTCCACTATGTACACCAGTGAGTAAAGATATCAAATCGCTTGGAGTTCTCTGCAAAACCTGCCTCGAGGGTCACCCTTACCCATACCCCCAGGGAAGCCATAAAAAGATCAGCCCTGCTGAAGGGTATCCAGGAATTGGTAGAGCAGGGGGTAGTGATACCAGTACCAAAGGAGCAGCAATACCAGGGTTTTTACTCCCACGTATTTGTTGTTCGCAAGCCGTCAGGAAAGTATCAGCTCATAATAAATTTAACAAACCTAAACAAATTCCTGTAATATAAACAATTTGCGGCGGAGAGTATCTACTCCATACGCAAAATCCATCTGAAGGAGTCCTTCATGACGATGTTGGACCTCAAGGATGCCTACTTACATATTCCGATACGCACGGCTCATAAGGCATTCTTGTGGTTTGCAATAGTTGTCAGAGTAGAGGTTTCCCAGTGGCAGTTTGCAGCCCTTCCATTCGGGTTATCAGCCAGTCCAAGGATCTTTACAAAGATACTGGCAGAGGCTGTAGCCTTTCTGGACCTCCAGGGCATAATGCTGATCCCATACCTGGACGACCTGTTGATCTTGGGACAGTCAGCAGTTCAAGTCAGGACAGACACCAACAGGGTGATTTCAGTTCTACAGAGCCTGGGCTGGATAATCAGTATGGAGAAATCCTCCCTCGAGCCAGAACAAGTCAAGACGTTCTTAGGCTAGGTAGTGGACACCAGGCTACAGAAGCTTTTCTTGCCAAAGGAAAAGGTGGCAAGACTAGCTTCTTCAGTGGGAGACACAATAAAGAGCCCGTCTTGCCCAAGAAGGGAGGTCTTAAGAACCCTGGGTTTAATGTCGGCAAGCATTCCCACCATAGTGGGCACAACTCTACTCAAGAACCCTCCACCTCTTCCTCCTGTCTTCCTCAGACAAAAGAGGAATCCCTGGACCTGGAGATATTGCTCACCCCCAAAGTCCTGTCCTCGCTAGCTTGGTGGACACTACCCAACAATCTGGAGGGGGGCAGACCATGTGCTCAGTGGGAATCCAGTAAAGGTTACCACCGATGCCAGTACATGGGGGTGAGGGGCCCACTTAGGAAAGAAAAAAGCCCAAGGCCAATGGAACACCTCACTTGCTCGGAGATCATCCAATTACACGGAACTCAGAGCAGTGGGGGAAGCCCTAAAAGCCTTCAAGGAGGACGTTTTAAACAGGGAAGTTCAAGTAAGCGCCGACTAACTCCACGGTAGTGGCTTACTTGAATCAGTAGGGGGGCACCAGGTCCAGACCCCTCCTTGAGTTGGCCTAGGAGATCTTGGACTGGGCAGAAGGGAAGGTCTTGTCCATATCTGCGATCCACATAAAAGGAGCAAGCAATGCAGTGGCGGACTTCCTCAGCTGCCAGGCGATAAGATAGGGGGAGTGAGAGCTGCATCCCAAGGTTTTCCAAGAGCTGGTAAAGCACTTTGGAAAACAAGAGATAGATCTGTTCGCCAACCGACAGAACAGGAAGGTGAATCGATACTTCTCAATCTCCCAAGAGGAGGAGTCAGTGGGCCTAGACGCCCTGACTCAGCCCTGGCAGTACAGGTTGGCATACGCCTTCCCACCCCTGGCACTAGTGTGTCGGGTTCTCCAGAAGCTCAGCTAGTCCCCAGTCCAGTTACTGCTAATAGCACCTTGGTGGCCAAGAAGGGCCTGGTATGCAAATGTCAGGTCCATGGTGGTAGCAGAGCCATGGAGGTTACCAAACAGACCGGACCTTCTCAGACAGGGCCCAGTACTTCACCCAAGGCCGGAGTTTTTCCAGCTGATGGCCTGGTTACTGAGTGCCAAATCCTAAGACGCAAGGGCTGCTCAGACAGAGTAATAGATACCCTCCTGCTTGGCAGGAAGCCAGTAACTAAAAAAAAAAAAAAATCTACATAAAGTGTGGAAAACGTTCTGTTCCTGGGGTAAAAAGAAAGGGATGACCTCTACTAAGGTACCGGTTATTGTAGAATTCCTCCAGGATGAGGTAGAGAAGGGCCTAGCAGTCAGTACTTTTAGGGTGCAGGTTGCAGTGCTGTCGGTCTTCCTGGATAGAAAATTAGCAAAGGAGGAACTCATTAAGCATTTTATGGTGGCTAGGGAAAGGATTTCTCCAGTATTCATGGGAAGTTCCCACCCTGGGACCTAACAAGGGTGTTAAAGGCGTTATCTAAACACCCTTTTGAACCGATAGGGGAGGTCCCCTTTAAGTTTCTAACCTTTTAAGTTCTCATTTTTATTAGCAATTACCATGGCCAGGAGAGTCGGGGACTTGCAGGGGTTGTCCATGAAGGAAGCTTTTCTGGTGATACAACCAGACAGGGTCACCCTTAGGCCAGACGCTTTATACCTACCTAAGGTAGCATCCTTATTTCATAGGACACAAGACAAAACATTGCCGTCCTGTGATAAGCCAAAGAATGAAAAGGAATAACCGTTTCATTGTTTAGATGTAAGAAGGTGTCTCCTTACATATTTGCAGAGAACAAAGGAGATTAAGAGGTCCAGTCACCTTGGTTGCGAGGTGGATCAGGGGAGCTTAGCTTATGAAAGCTCTGGGGTCTCTGCGCCAGGGAAGGTTAAAGCCCATTCAACCAAGTCATTAAAACGAGCTATCAATTGATTGTGTTTCCTGTAGGGAGGAGCCCTCATCTCTTAGGTGTTCCGTCCTGGAGGGTTCGTAGAAATACCGTTATCGGTAAGTCGAACGAAGGTTTTTTACAAGGTCAAAGGTAATATATTATACTGGGAGGCAAGCCACCCGGTGGCCAGCTAGACCCAGTGTGGTGATAGGGTGACTGAATTAAGGTATAGCAATATATCCAGATATCTGGAAAAGGACTGCGCCCATATCTGAGCCCAGTGAACAGGAAGGGTGGGGATATGAGGGAAAAGAGGGAGAGATAGATGGTATGCGGCAACCATAGAAAAGAACGAGTAGGATTGAGCTGCTCAAGTACAAAAGAAAAATAACTTGGGTCAAAGAAAGAGGTAGAACCCCTTGCCCAGGGAGCTTGGCCGAATTAAGTGTCTCAAGCCAACTATGGGACTCCTTGAGGCATCAGTGAAGACAAAATTTTGCCATGGTTTCCATGTGTCACGAAAGGTCTTCTCTCAGTTATGCAAGGTGGCAGTGAGATCCACCATGTCCCCAAGCTTTATTAAAGTGTTACTAAACCCAGTAATATGAAAATTGTTAATCTGCCCCCCTACAGTGCCCACAGTTTATACATCTTTTTACGTTAAAATCCTGCCACTATATACCTTTTTGTGATGATCTGTATACCATACTTTCCTGATAACCTGCACAGTTTGTCCATAGCTGTGTGTTCAAGTAGGAGGAGTTTTCCACTACAGCCTGTATACACACCCACATGTGTGATGTCAATATCATATAACCTGAACAGTTCAACTGAAACAGGAAATGTTTTGTGCAGCTTTACCACCCTGCTGTGTATTATATGGACTTGCCCAGATAGACAGTGCAGGATGGAAGAATCTGTGTATACAGGCTAAAACAGCCTTTTTTTTTTTTTTTTTTACACAATGCAGAGGATTAACCCCTTAAGTTCCACAGTGAGTATAACAAGCACGTTATGCAGCATATACAGACTGTTGTGGGTTTAGTAACACTTTAGCTTTGGAAAACCAGAGATTTTGAGGGCCGGTTCTCTGATCTCCAACACAAGGGGATGCATGCTTTAGCCGCATTCAGCAACTGGATTGTGAAGGAAGCCTTATACTAAATTGGTTGGTGTGAGGGGTGCAATAGACAGGCTGCAGGATTCCCCTCCAGGTCGACGTTATTTGGGTGCTTGATGGTACCGATCACCTCCTGCCAGAAAGGTCTGAGTTTGGGACAATCCCAAAAGATATGGAGCATCGTCCCCTCCGCCTCACCACACTGCCAGCATGCACTAGGAACCTGAGGATGGAACAGTGTGGAGCGAAAGGTAGTCTGTACCATCGAGTCAGAATCTTGTAGCCAGTCACTTGAAATTTAGTAGCCATGGAAGACTTCTGAGCAAAGTGGAGAATTTTCTCCCTCTTTGAGTCGGTAAATTTTGATGCAAGGTCCGCTTCCCATTTGGAGAGGTATCTAAGCTCATACCCCGGCTCCGGATGTATCAGGGATGTATAGATCAACTGTGATTAATCTGTGCTTTCCTGTGACAAATACATTCCAATTCTATAAGCTGTCTAGATATACCTGGAGAGCGTGAGCAGTGAAGGAGAAAGTTGCGCATCTGTAGACCACAGCAAAAGCCAAAAGGGGATTTCTATGGCGGTCTCGCAAGCAGAGGGGGAAAGCTGTCCATCTGGACCTAGAAAATCACAGGAATGGAGCTTCCCACTTACCACCAGATGCTGGAAGTGGGGGTTTTGGAGGCCAGGTATACATTTTGGATTGCACAGTACGGGCACCATGGGAGAATACATCAGTGATGAGGATCATCTGAATGCATCCCTGGCAACCAGCAGTGTGCTGCCCCCAGGGTAGGATGGTCGCTGAGAGCCTTTGGTAAGGGAGAGATGATGCACGGCCAGCTTTTTGCCATGTTATTGGAGTCCTCTAGTTCCCTGTCTACCATACTGTTTCTCGTCACCATGACAGTGCCAGTCCACCTCCCTAGTAAGGTACACTGCTCTGTAGTAGGCAAGAATGTCTGAGAGTCTGACTGCGCCCCGGGACTTTGTAAGATGAAGAAGTTGAAGCCTGAGGCGTGGCCTACAATGGGACCAGACAAATCGTCTAAACAAAACTCACCAGTCTAAAGAATTGTGTGGGAAAACTAATAGGCAGTGCCTGCATCAAGTATAGCACCTTGGGTAACATAGTCCTTTTAAGAGGCGCTGCAGTGTCCAAACCAAGTTGGGGTCAGAGAGTGCCAGTGAAGCTATTTGGCCTTCAGACGAAGGAGCAATGGGGCGAAGTTGGCTGCGTAAAGAGCAGGAGTAATGTCAACCCCCAGATAATGGATTGAATCCGTTGCCTAACGGAGAGGGAAAGAGGATCGCAAAGATAATGCTGTGGGTCCGTCAACATTGATGTTTAGAACTCAGGATTTGGATATGTTTGAAATTGGGAAAGGGATCCATACTCCTGTAAGGACTGAAACTGCTTCGGGAACGAAACGAGTGGATCCATTAGGAAAAAAGATCAGGTCATCTGCAAATGCGGCCACTTTGTACTGCACTGATGCCTTCCAATAGCCCATAACACCAGATTCTCTCCGAACTGTGCATAAAAAGGGTTCCAGAGAGAGAATGAAAATCAAGGGTGAGAGGGACAGCCGTGCCACGTAAGATTATGGATGATGAAAAAGCCAGATCTAGTCTCGTTGACCTTGACTGCGGCAGTAGGATTGGAGTATAATGGCAGTCCATTTCAGTATACAAGACCCAAGAGCGATATGTTTCAGGGTGGCTGGTATATAGGTCCAATTCACCCAGTCAAAGGCTTTCTCCCCATCTGTGGACAGCAGGAGAAGGGGTCGGTGGGACATTCAGGCTGCGTGTATCGGGTTCATCACTCGAATGGTGTTGTCCCGAGGTTCGCGGAGGGGCGCAAACCCTGCCTGGTCTCTATAAATGAGACTAGGGATATTGGGGAGCAGCCTATTTACCAAAATCTTGGCAAACAATTTCAGGTCTGTATTCAGTAGTGCGATTGGGCAGTAATTTCCGCATCTCAGGAGGTCCTTCACCTCCTTTGGAATGAGAGATGTATGCCCTCATGGTGTCTATGGAGAAGGACTTCCCCTCTGTGATGGAATTAAGTGCGGTAACCAAAAGGAGCAAACAATGTCTCAAAGAAAGCTTTGTAGTAGGCTGGGGTGAGGCCGTCTGGGCCGAGGGCCGCCTCCGGTTTAGAGTGGGCCAACGCTGACCCCAGCTCCTTCTGGACCGCATCGGAAAGTGAAGGCATGCCGGAGGGGGCAAGGTATGACTGGTTATCTCACGTCTGAGGGGAGATCCGTAGAGGGGGGATCTAGGCTGTAGAGACCCTCATTGAAGGGTTTAATCTCCGCCACTGCGTTGGATGTACTCTTTTCTTCCAAAGGAGTTGAGGATGTGGGGAATGTAGGTCTTCGCATGTGGACCCTGCTGGGTCCTTGCCAGCAGTGTGCCAGGTTTGTTTGAGAACTCGTACATGCTACGGTGTGCCCAAGCCATGTTTTGCTTCATTTTGTAGTAGAGAATGGAGCGAAGCACCTCTCGAACCCTAAGAAGCTCCTGATACGTAGATCATGCAAGGCTGGCCTTATGAGATCATTCCAGACTACACAGTCGACCTAAGAGTTTGTCCGTGCAACGCCACCACTCCCTTTTGAGGCGAGCTCCCATTTGGATCAATCAGCCTCATATAACTGGCTTGTGAGTGCCTCACACTACCAAAGGATTATCCGTTGAGGTTTCATTTAGTGCAAAGTATTCCCGCAAGACAGCCAGAAGTTCTGCTCGAATCTCCTGTGACTGAAGTATGGCCTCCTTTAACCTCGATTTATGGAGTGTTCTGAATCACTGGGCCTAACTGAAGCGTTAGATGGACCGGGGCATGAGTTGAAAAGGAGATGGCATCAATGTTGGCAGACATAAACCTAGGGTAGGTCCTTATGTTAGTAGAAATGCAAAACAATGACCCCTGCGCAATTGTATGATGTGGGATGAGTGCTTCCCAGTGATGATGGAGTTGGCCTTGCTGCCTTCCGGGGATAGGGGTGTCCCAGATGCCACTATATATTAAAAGAAAAAGAAGGCGCAGTGGCCTAGTGCATTATCCCAGGGTAAAATTTATTAAAAAGGATTAAAAATACTCACAAACATATGATGATAATACGCATGAAGCCCCTAGCATGGGGTAAATGGACATATCTTGGCAAAAGTCCTGGACCGTGATGGAGAGGACATGAGAGCTGCACCAGCTAACATGTTTTGAAGGCCATGCCTTCTTCCTCAGAGCTCCTTATGTGCAATCAGTAGGTAATCAAGGCGAGAGTAAGTATGATGAACCTGTGGAAAGAAAGAGTAGTCACATTCTTGGGGTTGCAGTAGCTGCCAAGGTTCAACTAGATGGAGGAGGTGGAGATCCGTCTTCATGTGCTGAATGCGCTTAAGGCGAGAGTAGGGGAGATGAGCCGCGGGATAAATTTAGTAGAGGTGCCATGACAAAATTTAGGCTGTCCCCAAAGACAAGGATTCCCGCCGCATAACTCCAGAAGCACAGGAAGGAGCACCCTAAAACTGTGGACGGTCTACATTGGGGAAGTAGACATTGGCAAAAGCCACCTGCGTGTCGCCTACCTTCCCTTTCAGAAGAAAACTGCCCTGAATGTCCGCCTGCATCGCCTCGAAGGTCCACTGAACCGTTTTGGCAGTCAGAATGCTAACTCCCTTAGACTTGGAGATCGGCGAGGAACCATGATAAACTGACGTAAAGGCCTTGTTAGTCAATTTGGGGATCTGGTCGCCCTTGAAGTGCATTTCCTGCAGGAGGATCACTTGGGTTTTGCCCTTCCTCAAATCAGCCAGAAGCTCAGAGCGATTCTAAGGGACACTGAGACCTCGCACGTTTAGGGAGGTAAGCTTGAGACACATGACTGCCTCCGGGCCCTGAATCGGTCACCTGAGGCTGCAAGATAGATGCTCTTATTCCCTGGGCGAGGAGTAAGAGAGGAGGGGAGAGGGACTATAAGCGGAAAGGGAAAAGGAAGGGTGGTTAAACTACAATATGATTGAAGTAATTACCCCGACGGACACAAAGAGCCCACGCATGAGTCTGCCCTATCTGAGGGTGGATGAGGTGCTATATGCACCCTAAAACAGGCAACAAGGTTTAAAAATACCACACACTTGGAGATGCATGGACTAGTAGCAACGAGAAACACATAACTGATAACAGTCACCAACATTTCAATAGGAGGAAACAGGCACGTCACAAACAGAACTGTGATGGTGTACTGGGGGCTCAGGCACAAGAGGAGTCCCATAGCGGGTAACTAGAGAAAAAAAGGGAGAGAGAAGTGGGCATGTTCCGGCACCAAACGCCAGAACACCATGGCAGGAGAACATAATACACACCTGAATTCAGCAGTTAGGAAGACAACAGTATTTACAGCAAGAAAATTCCAGACCATATTTAATCACAGTATTAAGGGTTCTGGTAGACAAGCCCCACCACCCTATGGTCAAGCGGTTGATGATGTATATAGGAGGAGGAAGACAACATTGATGTCTTGCATTCAAATCCCCATATTAGTAGACTAGAATAAACTAGAGAATTGCATGCTAAATTCAGTTAAGTTCTGAGTTTGTAGAGCCCGTCCACTGATTATCAATAACTTCCCCCGCGTACCCCTGAGAAGGGGTCAGCAGTCGGAAAGGAAAGCATACCCAACAAAACCCCAGTACAGTTCATATCTGGGACAGGCATCCGGGAACCTTGGAAACCCGAGGATCAGTCTCCGAGATCAGTAAGCCCTTGGATATAGGCATGTTAAGGGAAAACGCAGGGTCACCCAGGTAGGGATGGGCTCTTAAGTAGTCCCGTGGGTGCCCAAACGATTAACGTTCACTGTAACCCTAGTATACCCATAGAGGTGAGAGAGTACATGAAACCCCCCCAGGAACAGCGGTGGTGTAAAGTTCCCTCAGGCAAGTTCCAGCACGTCAAGATGCAGGGTAATGTGTCCCTCGATTTGCTGCCAGAAGAGCCCAGGAAGGGAAGGTGGCATCCAGGTCAACTATTTAGCATTGGATCTGCCAGTTTATCATTGAAGCCTATGGGTTGAAAGGGCAAAATCCCACCTTGTCTGGGGAGAGCTTCTCTACCAGGTGTTTGGGTGCATCTTGAGCCATCAGTTGTCAGTGGCTCAGGTTTGCAAGACCACTACTTGGTCTTGGGTTCATACACTCACAGGGTTTTTACCAGGCGGATGTCAAAACTGTGGAAGATGCTGCCTTTTGGAAAACAGCAGGTCCTTTCTTCTCTGGTGGCAGCTTCTGTGGTGGGGTCTCCCTACCCACAATGGTATTGCTTTGGGACGTCCCAATTGGTTATTATAACCTGCTTTGTGTCCTGTGATGTACTATAAAGAAAATTAGATTTTTTTGCCCCATACTTGCCTGTAAAATCCATTTCTTTGAGTATAACACAGGACAGAGGTCACTCCCCTCTTTTGGTAATGTATTGCTTGCTACAAAAGGTACTTCCTGTGTAGGATGGGTTATATAGGGGAGGACTTCCTGTTTGATCTAATTGATCTACCAGTGTCCATTCATTGGCGTGTAACCCAAATATTTTTAAAACTGGCTCTGTCTCCTGTGTACTCCAAGAAATGGATTTTACAGTGAAGTATGTAGGAAAAGTCTTGTTTTTTTTTTTGTTTTTTTTTTTCGCTTTCCATTTCCTCTAATTTGCTTGACCCTTATCTTATCTAGTCTATTCTAGACCACCTTCCTCTACAGTTTTCACACTCTTGGCTTTCTTCTATTCCTTTCCTGCCCCTCATCCTAACTGTTCATTCTCTATAACGCACCCACTCCACATTCCAAAATTTTTCAAGGGTCTATGCCCGGGAACCACTTCTTTAAAATGACACTGAGATTCCTGTCCTGGAATGTGAAGGGCCTTAATGCTCCAGAAAAGCGATCCAGTTGTCTTGCTGATATATGGAGACAGCATCCTCAAGTTATGTTTCTCCAGGAAACTCCCTTCCAAGCAGATAGAATTCTGAGACTGTACAGTAAACATTTCCCAACAGCCTATCCTAGCGTGTCTTTCTTCTTTAAATCAAAAGGGAGGAGTATTCTTTTAGCCAAAACCT
>BLSH010032195.1:1064251-1075582 GCA_018402905.1 Glandirana rugosa
GTAGGAAAAGTCTTGGTTTTTTTTTTTTCGCTTTCCATTTCCTCTAATTTGCTTGACCCTTATCTTATCTAGTCTATTCTAGACCACCTTCCTCTACAGTTTTCACACTCTTGGCTTTCTTCTATTCCTTTCCTGCCCCTCATCCTAACTGTTCATTCTCTATAACGCACCCACTCCACATTCCAAAATTTTTCAAGGGTCTATGCCCGGGAACCACTTCTTTAAAATGACACTGAGATTCCTGTCCTGGAATGTGAAGGGCCTTAATGCTCCAGAAAAGCGATCCAGTTGTCTTGCTGATATATGGAGACAGCATCCTCAAGTTATGTTTCTCCAGGAAACTCCCTTCCAAGCAGATAGAATTCTGAGACTGTACAGTAAACATTTCCCAACAGCCTATCCTAGCGTGTCTTTCTTCTTTAAATCAAAAGGGAGGAGTATTCTTTTAGCCAAAACCTTACCTTGCCAATTCCTACACCTAAGTACTGACCGTGAGGGTAGATGCCTCCTTTTGATAGGTAAAATCCCGGTGCAAACATATCTACCAAATGTAGATCAGCTTTCAGTGCTTAAAACGTGCCCATCTTATTTGGCCTCCTTTGCCAAGAGTACTCTTGTGCTAGGTGGATATCTTAATCTTACCATTGATCCACGTAATGACTCTTACAGGCTCCTCTGCCTTTTCCCAGAGATCTAGCACTTGACTTTTTCATTCTCATAAAATAGTTGACGTTTGGTGTATCCTTCACCCACTGGAAAGGGACTGTACATTTTTTTACGTCTCTAGAAATAGCAGTCCTGCGATATTAATGCTTCACTTTATAATCTTCACGCCTCCCCCAATGGCCCAAGCCTCAGATAATTTAGAGGCAATAGAGTTGCTTTCTCAACCTATCACCACAGAGGAACTCACGGGCACCCTGGCTGGGTTACTGGTGGGGAAAGCTTGGTGCCCTGATGGTTTTACAATTTCAAATTACAAAAACCTTTTGCAAGCAATTAGCAACCCATTTTAATGCGCATTATTTCTATTACATTGTAATATAAAATAAAATGTTTCAGCTCACCATAATGCAGAATCAGTGGGAGCCCTGAGTGTGTCACTTGCCACCGTTGCATGCCACCAGACACCGCTTGCCGCCTGCAGTGTTAATTTTGGCAGCAAATTTAGATTTTGTTTAATTTTAGGACTAAAATGCTGTTTTAGTCCCATTTCAGTCATCATATTTTAGTTGACTAAAATCTCCAGTACATTTTAGTCAAATAAAATTAGTCAACTAAAGTTGAATGTGTTTAAATTGTATTGAATTATTTAAGTATTTCTCTAGAATTTCCAAACTCCTTATATACTGCTGGAGTATAAAAATATAATATTTATGATATTAAGGTTTGAACATACTCTCAGATACAGATTTAGCTCTGGATGGTCTGAGGCCAGTAATGCTGCACAGTGCTCTGGAAGGTGGTCTGAGGAGGCCAATAATGCTGCGCAGTGCTCTGGACGGTGGTCCGAGGAGGCTAGTAATGCTGCATAGTGCTCTGGATGGTGGTCTGAGGAGGCCAGTAATGCTGCACAGTCCTGGATGATGGTCTCAGGTTTGAGGGTTGGCCTGTAATGCACAGTGCCCTGGATGCCGGTAATGTGCATGCAGTGATCTGGACGGACGGTGGTCTGAGGGGAGGCCTCAGGCCTGCTGTACTTGTAATGTACACTAGTACTACAAACTCAGTCTACACTCTGCTCTGGACGTGGGCGGTCATCTCATTTGTCGGGACTTGGGGTGCCTGCCTCTAATGCACAGTTCTGCTCTGGTCTCTAGCAGTCGTCACGGATGGTGCACACAGTCGATTTAACTTGCACACTTGCTGAGAACGGAAGCAGACTGAGCTCCATGAAAACCTGGAGTTGGTAAACAAGGGTAAACGTCTCTGCCTAACATTTTTGTCCTGTTTTCGTCCATTAACGAAAACGGAACTGTCTTTCAGTCACTGATGTGGCAACTGGCATTTGGTGAAAGGAGACTGGTGTTAATTTCCTTAACGATAAAGTTTTCCTCTAAGTTTTGGCCAGCGGCATTTTTACAGTGACTACTTCTCGTTTTGTTTTCGTCACTGTAAAAATGCCGCTGACGAAAACTTTGACTTTGGCACCAGATGTTGCATTTCGCCTTACGCTGATTGTTACTTTTTGAATGTAAAGGCAATTTGGTGGCAGGCAAGAGTGACCGAAGAGAGAGGGGCTTCTGGCAGTCTCTACCCAGATTTTCAGCATATGCACATTTGCTGTGTCCCAGAGTGAGGCAGGCAGTGAGAGATGTCATCTCTCTGCTCGCCGCCACACAGGTGTTTTCAGGATTTGCGAAAATGTTCTTAGCTTGAAATAAAGAAGTGAATCATCAACTTACTGTTTTGGGTTTAGAGAACACTAACTTGCAATGTCAATGATTACATTAAAAACAACGTTTTAGTTTAATAACTGCATTCTCATGGTTTCTTCTGGTACAAGAGAAAATAATGGCAATATTGACTATTTTTTTTCCATTGCCATACCCAAGGGTTTACCACAATTTTGCACAGCCACAACTAGATCCTCTTGTCTCAAGCAGATCTCCTTTCTTCTGTCATACAGGCAGTTTGTGAAAACACAGTACTTCCAGGAAATATGTGCAGCACCTAAGGTTAAGTTCCTTTTTCTAGAAAAGAGCCTATGCAGATAAGGGGCCCTGGTAGGTATTAAAGCGGTTGTCTAACCAATTTGTTTACTTTTACCTACAGATAAGCCTATAATAAGGCTTACCTGTAGGTAAAATTAATATCTCCTAAACCTGTACGGTTTAGGAGATATTCCCCTTCTAATTTTCTGCGGCGTTATAGCGCATGCGGCGTGTATGTCCCGGGGCATGTGTCGTGTATGTCCCGGCAAAAGACTGGACCTTGCTGGAAAGACGGGTCCCGCGCGCATGGCGGGAGTGATGTCTCGCGGCTCCTGCCAGTTACAGCGCCGTAGCCGCGTGCCCGGAAGCAAGATCCGAGGGAAGATGTCCGCTCCCTCAGAGGGGACTGAGCAGCTCGGTCAGATCTTCGTTTCAAGATGAGTATTTCATAATGAGCTAGTATGCTGTGCATACTAGCTCATGCTATTGTCTTGCAGGTTTTTATTTTTTAATTTTTTTTTTTTTTTTTTTTTCCGGGTAGACAACCACTTTAAACTGCATATTTGTTAAATGTTCATTGGTTTTGTTTTCATACTTGTAACAAGAAGGCACAGCATGATGGTTGCTAATGGAGTTTTTCCAAGCAGTCTTCTGGGGGACCCCCAAGGCCTGCAGATATTAAAATAAACCTTTTACAAAACTGCAGTTTAATACCTCACTTGGGTGCATAGGCTATTTCTTGAAAAGGTGAACTTGGCCCTTAACCCCTTGGCCTGGGGAGAATGTTCTGTTAAAAGTGTAAACCAGGTTGCAATATTCTGAGGCATGTTCTTTGTTGTCAAACTTCACACCACAAGAGAACTGTAGTTCCTTCCACTGAACCTAAAACAAACTAATAGTTTGCCACATCCATTTATGGTATTTTAGTAGACTTTTAAGCTTTGTTTGCTTAACTTACACTGGTAGGCACAGCAGCCACCTATGGCTTAAACGTTAAGCATATAGTTCTCTAAATGGGCTTCATTCTCCCAAGCACTATATGTTGTCAGGTTTTTTTTTTTCCTTTATAAACTTAAGTTAAAGGTTAAAATGAAAAAATCAATATGTTATGTATCTATACAGTCTGTTAAACATCTCACTGGTTGTTTGGAAAAAAGCAGTAAGGATTTTGAGATCTACCTTGTCCCCTGCTCTCAGGTTCAACCAGAGCACCTGTTGCAATTCAGTACTGCGTCACTTTAACTGACAATTGCGCGGTTGTGCCACGTTGTACCCAAGCAAAATTGACGTCCTTTTTTCCCCACAAATAGATCTTTCTTTTGGTATTTGATCACCTCTGCGGCACTTCTGATCACCGCTATAAACAAAGAGCGACAATTTTGAAAACCCAATATTTCTTGCTTTTTGCTAAAATACATATCAAAAAAAAAAATATAAAAAAATGTATTCATCAGTTTAGGCTGATATATATTCTCCCTCATATTTTTGGTAAAAAAAATTGCAATCGGCGTATATTGATTGGTTTGCGCAAAAGTTGCCGCATTTACAAACTGAGAATTCATTTATGGGGTTTTTATTATTATTATTATTATTATTTTTTTTTTTTACTAGTAATGCCGGATCTCTAATTTTTAGCTGGACTGCGACATTTGACATTTTTTTTAGAATATACAAACAGTTCGCCATTGCGGAATTCCCAAATTGGGTAACATAACAATTTGCTGCCGTTATAACAGATTGTCCATGTTGTCTCTTGCTGCACATCATATACAGTTAGTGGTATTACATAACCCGTGTACACAGGCCCACCCCCCAACAACCACATATCCCACAATTAGTCAAACCATCAATACTCTCTCTCTTCAAATGTCAGACACCGTATCCATGGATGCTAACCATCCGCCCCAAACCTCCTCAAACTTCGTCAAAGCTCCTCTAGCCAGATATGTTGCCTTATAAAGCGGAATCACCGTATTCGCCAATGCCTTCCAGGAAGACAGTGTAGGAGATCGATCGCTCTTCCATGCCATGACAATACGCTTCTTGGCATAGTAAAGCAACAGTGTTAAAAGGGTTCTAATGGCCCTTGTAGTAGCGAGGTTATCCACCAAATGTAACACACACCTCTACCGTAAGGGGAATCTTTATAGTTGTGAGTGACTCGATACACCCTGCTATGTCCTGCCAGTACACCTGTATGTGGGGGCATTCCCAGAAAATATGCATGAAAGCTGCCTGCAACCCTGAGCAGCGCCAACAGCCCGAGGACTGCTGACCAATCACCTTTGCCACTCTGGCAGGAGTGAGGTAAGCTCTATGCAAAAATTTAAATCAAATCATACGATCTCTGGAGGACACCAACCTCTTGAAAGGAGCTTCCCACACGTCATCTCAATCCTCAGAATCCAAACCAGGAGCAGACCCCTCCCAAGCCCTCCTGCATTTTCCATAACCTGGGCCGTTTGAACAGCCCCCTATAAAGGCTAGAGACTGGTTTGTCCAAATGGTCACTGCGGGTCATCAGCTCAAGGTCACTAGGTTCGAGCTCCAGGAGACTGCCCCCAAACTGGGAGGAGAAGGCATGCCTCAGCTGGAAAAACCTGAAAAGATGCGAGTTCGGGAGATTGTATTTGTCTTTAAGCTCATCAAATGTCATCAAAACACCGCTGGAGACCACATGGCCCAAAGTTTTAATGCCATATCTGGTCCAAACCGCAGGGTCCGGATGATCAAAGAAGTGCTCAAAGTTCGGATTGCGCCATAAAGGAGCCTCAGGTGAGTATCTGTGAGGCCGTATGGGCCTCATCCCCTGAGCCAACGACCAAGCCCTAATCGTTGCACGCATAGAGTGGGTAATGTTATGTGGTGATCTTGAACCTCTATAAACCAAGTGTGCCAGTGCCTCGTAGGAACCCACATGGGCAGCCTCCAAGGACACTGCTGCGTCATCTGGGGGGGCCGTCAACCACCTATGCGCGGTTGTCAGCTGGCTCGCCAGAAAATAGAAGTAAAAATTTGGCATTGCGAGACCTCCCTCCCCCCATGGCTGCTGTAGAATTTTTAATTGGATACGCGGCGTCCCCCCATGCCATAAAAAG
Source organism: Glandirana rugosa (assembly GCA_018402905.1). NCBI lineage: Eukaryota > Metazoa > Chordata > Amphibia > Anura > Ranidae > Glandirana > Glandirana rugosa. The sequence goes on from BLSH010032195.1 coordinate 1,070,004, forward strand.
GATGTCAGCATGCTATTGATTAACCTAAAGACTTTTTTTAGGGATCCAGACTGGGGAGTTTCTAAGGACATAAAGTAGGGAGGGCAAAATTTTCATCTTAATCAAATTTATTCGTCCTATTAAGGACAGCGGGAGGGATTTCCAGCTATTTAGCTTCCCAGCAATAGTCTTTATCAGAGGGGAAAGGTTGAGTTCCATGAAATCCATTACTGAGTTAGTAATTTGCAATCCTAGATATTAAATTTGTGTGACCCACTGCAGAGGGACATCAGGATCAAGCCCTGCCTGAGCAGGGTGGGACGCCAAAGGCAGTATTTTGGACTTGGCCCAGTTAACCTTCAGGCCAGAGACCCGTGTAAATTCCCCCAGGACCCGAGGGCCGCACGGAGTAAGGGCCCCGTGTCCCGGATGAACAACACCAGATCATCTGCATAAAGGGCCGTAGTTTCTGTTGTCATGCCTACTCTGATGCCCTGGATCCTGGGGGAGGAGCGAAGTGCAACTGCTATCGGCTCCATGACTAGGGCAAAGAGCCCCAGCGAAAGGGGGCAACCCTGCCTCGTCCCTCTGTAAACCGGGAAAGCCCTCGAAACCTCCCCGTTCAAACGGATCGCCGCCTTTGGGTGGGCATATAATATGGAGATCCATTTGAGGAAGACAGGTCCGAACCCCATACGTTGAAGTACCACCATCATGTACTGCCAATCGATGGAATCGAAAGCCTTCTCCAGATCAAAAAAAACCATAGCTCCTCCTGTCTCCCCCTCCCGGACCAACTGTGTATGCGTGAATACCCTACGAATGTTTATATCTGTTGCTTTGTGAGGCATAAACCCTGTCTGGTCTGAGGATATTAAATGGCGCAATAATGGCATCAACCTATTAGCTATCATTTTTCTAAGAATCTTGAGATCCATGTTCAGCAATGCTATCGGTCTATATGAGGAGCATAGGAGAGGGTCTTTATCTGGCTAAGGCAGTAGCACAATATGGGCCTCATAGAAAGTCTCTGGGAGGACCTCCATCTCTAAACAGTCCAGATACAATTTTAACAGTTTAGGGGTCAGGGTCTCGGAATATTGCTTATACCATTCTGCCGGTATCCCATCGGGGCCCGGTGACTTATTATTGGGGAAAGATGCAATAGCCTTTGCTAATTCTTTTTCTGTAAAGGGACCCTCCAACCCCTCTGCCACCTCAGTGGGCAGAGTGGGTAATGGAAGGGGATCCAACAGATCTAGCAGGGATTGGAGTTCATAGGGGGGAATTGAAGCATAAAGCTCTGAGTAGTTGGATGTAAATGCCTCCAAAATACCCTCAACATCTTTTATCAAGCCACCATCACCCCGGCGTACACAAGGAACCACTGTGGCCGCACGAGTGTCAGCAGCCAGGTAGGCCAGCAGCTTCCCATTCTTATCTCCTTTCTCTAACAAGGATTCGGCCTCTCTCCTCAACTTACATTGCGTAAGATCCTGAAAATGAACCAGTAAATCTCTCCTGACCTTCTGCAATTCAGCCAAAGAAGCTGCCGAAGGTGAGCTCGCATGCGTCTGTGCACACCGCTCCTCACGATCTTGTAGATCTTTCAGAGCTGTATTCTTCTCTACCCTGGCAGCCTTGATGGCAGAGACATATGCTCCCCTGATCACCGCCTTACCGGCATCCCACACCACGGGTGTAGTTTCAGAGCCCCCGTTTAACTCCCAATATTCTTTTAGACAAGGAGACACCTGGGCCTCAACCGTGGGCTCCGTGACCCAGCCCGGGTGCAGCCTCCACTGTCCAGGGCCCCTCACCCTGGCCAGCCTGAGAGCAACCCCGAGCGGGACATGGTCAGACAGTCCTCCCGCTAAATAACCCACCTCAGTGACCATGGGAAGAAGCGCCGAGTTGCCAAATGCCAGGTCAATACGAGAGGAGGAGGCACTGACGTGAGAAATGTAGGAGTGCCCCCTGGCCCCCGGGTGCTTCCAACGCCACAGTTCCTCCAGAGCAGCCGACTCCGTCCACCCACTGAGCTCCATATTTCTTGCCCTAGTTGGGTTTGTGGTGTCTAAATCATAGTCCAGGATATTATTGAAATCTCCAGCTATCAAAAGTTTCAATGGACCAAAAGTGGCCACCTTCTCAAGCACAGTATACAGGGTCTGTCCATGAAAAGGTGGTGGTATATAAACATTGGCAATTGCAACTCTATGGGTATCTATTTCTAGGATAACTATTGCAAACTGCCCCTGCTGGTCGGTGACCACATGCTCCACTGTACATGCTAGCTTCTTGTGGATCAATATGGACACCCCCCGTGCGTAGGAGGAGTATGTGGAGTGAATCGCTCTTCGTATCCAGTTCCTGTGCAGAAATAGGGTTCTTCCGCAAATCAGATGGGTCTCCTGCAGGAGAATAATATGTGGGCTGTATGTTTTTAGATATTGAAAGACCAGGGATCTTTTAAATTTGGAGTTTAAACCCCGGACATTCCAGGACAAAATTTGTAAGTCACCCATCTACAGTATCTAAAAATACAAATGGGATCAACCTAAGATGGCCGATTAGATGGGTCAGGGAGGGCAGGGCCTGGACACGTGAGAGCACACCACACCAAACATCAGATAACATTATCAGAGACAACCTCAGACATTCCCCAGGCTTGCGTTTGCAGCACTGAGAGAAAATTTCTCCAAAAAAAGAAAAAAGGAAATTCAAAGTCCAGCAGCAGCAAAGAAAAAACAAAAACGCATAACAACAAAAAAAGAATACAGAGAAATCAAAAAACCCAACTCCCTGTTTACTCCAGGCCAACTGAACATTAAACTGCTGGAGAAACTTTATCCCTTGAACTGTCAAAAACATGAGTGGGCTGCTATCAAAGTCTATCCACTCTTGGGGGGGGGGGGGGGGTCGCACAGCAGTGCGGTCTCAGCAGACAATACCCAACACATTACCTTGGCGTCCCTGAACGGATATGCAGCTCCCAGTGTCATGCGTGCATCACACTCTGTTTGAGACAAAGGCAAACTTATTAATCACAGTACCTGAGCCTCCAGCTAGGTTGGGAATAAAGAAATAAAAAGGGGAAACAACTGTCCAAACATATGCCCGTGGGATGAGGGAGGATGAGACTGCAGGATTCCAATCTAGGGGAGTCCCATCCTCACCTCAGCCAGGCCGAATGAACTTCATGCCCAAAAACCTAGGAGAAGAAACATTATTAAAGAAAAAAAGGGGAGAACAGAATCCTTTTAGGCTAGAGCATCCAACCAATCTGCCGCCTCTCTGGGGGACTCAAAAAATTTTGTGGAACCCTGGTGTATGACCTTCAGGCGACTAGGATACAGCATACTATACACCAGGCCCCTTTCCCTCAGGCGTTTTCGGATCTCCGTAAAGGTTCTTCTCCTCCTCTGCAGCTCAGGAGAGAAATCCGGGTACAGGTTAATAACTGCGTTTTCATATTTCAACTCCTTCTGCTTGCGAGCCTCCGCCAGGATCATATCTCGGTCTCTGAAATTTAGCAGCCGAGCAAGGAAAGCCCTGGGTGGCGATCCCAGAGACAGCGGCCCAGCAGGCACTCTGTGCGCCCGCTCGACAATGTAAGCCGGGGAGAGGTTCTGTAGGCCCAGGAGTTGTTTGAAAAAGGCCTCTGCAAATTGAATCGGGTTTTGGCCCTCTGCTCCTTCGGGTAGCCCCACAACCCTCACATTATGCGGTCCAGACCTGTTGTTGTAGCTCAGCCACTGCTCTTACTGTGGAGGCCGATGAATCCTCCACCTGTGACAATCTATGCTCAGCATCTGTGAGGCGGCCCCTGAATTTGTCCATGTCATTTCTGATTAGGCCGCATTCCAACGTTAAGGCATCTATCTTCCCCTCCACTGAGGCCTTACTTTCCGCAATGGCCGCCAGTATCGCGGCCGTAGGCCCCTCTCCCCGCACCTCCTCACCAGCCTGTGCCCGCCGAGCCATGTCCACCCGACCGTCCTCCATACCTGTCACAGTCCAAGGCTCTGTCTGCACCACCACCGAGGCTGGGGAAGCTAGCGTGGATGGCAAGATGGCCGCCGCACGAGTCTTCGGCGGGTCCTTTCGTGGCGTCTGCGGGGCTGAGTTCCTGACGGATTTGCGATATCCCGGCATGGGGAGAACCAGGACGGTCTCCCCGACAGTTCGCAAGCACTTGCTGAGCAGGATGGATGCTGTAGAAGCAGGATGACAACGGATTAACTGGACGGATGGCGGGAGCCAAGGCTCTGCACGTCCGCTCTCTCACATCCCGGCCACGCCCCCGACATTTGACATTTTGACACTTTTTTTGGGACCATTGGCATTTATACAGCGATCACTGCTATGAAAATGCACTGATTACTGTGTAAATGTCACTGGCAGGGAAGGGGTTGACACGAGGGCGATCAAGAGGTTAGCGGTGTTCCCTGCTTTGTGTTTCTAACTGTGTGGGGGCTGGGCTGACTTGGGGAGGAGAGTGATCGTTGCTCCCATATACAGGAAGCATATGATCATACTCCTTCCAACCCGTCAGAAGGGAGATCTGTGTGTTTACATACACAGATCCCCATTCTGTCACTGCGGGGGAGCGATCACGAGTAGCCGGCGGACATCGAGTCTGCCCTACCCAATCCCTGGCTCCCCCCGCTACACAGTGAGGTGCGCGAGCGCACCTCCGGCGGAGTGCTCACAATCTGCGATCTCAGGTGACACCGAGCCAAGTTGCAGTCGTCAAGCCATGGCGGGCGATTTTACATCCTGTTCTTCTAATTGCCTATTGTCTCCTATTGGGTGCTGTCTCTCTGAAGAGCCACCCTGATATCACTGGGGGAGTTGCTCTTGTAGTACATGGAAAGCTCAAGCATTTCATTCTACACAGAAGTCCCAATGAGGCTCCGTCCACAATCGGCTCATGAAGCCCTGCCCACTCCCACCTATGTCCCGGCTTTGCCCGCCCTTTGCTCTGTGTATATAGCCTGCTCCTAGGTTGTCTTTTCTTCTGTTAGTGTACCAATTACCATCACTAGTAGTATACATCAAAGAAGGAATGAATAGGGGATTAGAGACCACAATTGCAGCTATAAGGTAGGAAAACAATCATTTCAGTTATTTCTGTTTATTACCATGTGTAACTTTATGAGGATTTACTAAAATGTGTAGGTTGCCTTTAGCTGTACTTTAAACTGTAGGCCTAATGTGTTTTTTTTTTTTTTTTGAAAAAGTGTAATTTTTTTGCTTTTTAAACCTGCAAGACAGTTATGTGGTAGTATGCATTGTATACTAGCACATTATGTGAAACCTACCTTAATACCAAGCCCTCCAGCGGCACGCTGTAACCGCTGACCTGACTCCAGTCTTAAGATTGAAGGAGACTCGACTCCCACACATGTGCATTGGAGCTGCTGTTCACGGCACAGGGCTCTGAAGAACTGCACGGGTATGCCACTCCTTCAGAGCGCATGCGCCAGTGACACCATTGGCAGCTTCTGAAGTAAATATCTCCTAAACTGTTCACCTTTTATGAGATATTTACTATGTATATGTATATATATATATATGTATATGTATATATATGT
>BLSH010032195.1:1075697-1108175 GCA_018402905.1 Glandirana rugosa
CCCCCCCCCCACTTTGGCTTGATGAAAATTAGTCACTAGGGCACGTAGAGGGTGATCTCTTCCAAGCAGAGATGCTCAGTATAACTTTTTTCTTTCCTACTAACAGTAAACTTAATAGAAAAGGAATTCTATTTTTACAGTGTAATTTATGTGCTTGCTTTTTTTTTTTCCCCCAGTTTCCCTGATTGTTATGCAGCAGAATTTAGCTCCGTGCATGAGGTTGGAGAAGGACAAGGAGGAGTGCCTCTGGAGCACTTGATTACCTGCGTTCCTGGTGTTAACATAGCAACGGCACAAAATGGGGTTAAAGTAGTCAAGTGGATACACAACAAGCCTCCACCCCCAAATTCTGGTGAGCGTATTTATTTTTACTGTAATTTAGTTTAACTCCAATAAGCCAACCCTATTCCAACCCCCTCCTTGCTCTTTTTGTACTTAAAACAAAAAAAAAAAGAAACACTGGCACACTCAATAACATCCAACACAAAAGCTTTATTGGTCATAAAGCAAGATAGATTTAAAAGTGCTTGTTTATTTTGGCCTTTATTAAAGCTATTTTAATTTTTTAAAAATATCTAATTGCACTTCTAGGTGAAAAATACAAAAGCTGCTAGCACAGCAATCGATATCCTTGGCTCAGAAAATTTGCATAAAACATGGCTGTACTATTGCTAAATTTATAACAAACAATACAGTGAATTGTAAAACATATATAACAGTGAATCCACAAAATGTTATTAGGAATCCACAATCCCAAAAAAAAAGAGGCTTGTATAATCCTCTTTCAAGTGCAGGGATTTGATAGATGTACTGCTCATCTGGAAAGGGGATGTTGAGCATTTCTCGGCCTTTGTATCCCACTGCAATAATAGCCAGCTAGGTCTTTAGGTTATGCACGTGGTGGACCCTGACAATTTAATTTCTTTAGATTTGGAGCTTGCCCATGAGGAATCTAATTTTTATTTCTTGCAACCATTGTATAGCCTACGAGTGGCAACTCCTACTTATATTTTTGTAGTTGCCACCACCCCTCATGGTTGAATAACATTTCCGGGGAACAGTTTCATAGCTTGCGTGAAACTGTACCAAAGACTAAGTTAGACTCTCATCTGAAAATTCTGGGAAAAGGGCTATCCAGACTCCTTACTACAGGAGGCTTATCAAAAACATGCATCTTCTCCTCCATTCTATCTCTAGACATTTTACATGTGTAGGACAGACTAGCTGTAGCAAACCATGAATGTGAGGGGATCTATCAGCAATGACTTAAACTGCAACCATAACATGTAAGCCCATTATTACAAGGTAAAACAAACACCGGTAACAGAACTGCACTAACAAAATAACAAAACCATTTTAAACTGTACAATGCCTTTTAAAGACTGGATTAGATAGGCATTCTCTCATTCTGTCTCCTGCGTAGGTGCGGCCCAGCAGCACCCCTGCTCAATTTTGTCCCACCTGCCTATGTTACTACAGTCACAGTACAACGGTGCAAGTGTGATCTGCTTGCCTGTGCCATTGTGCAGGTGCGGGCGGGTGGTAGCACTGTGCCACATTTTTGAATCAATACCTTTTTTCAAACAACAGTCAAAAAGGATGCACATTGCTGAAGCTCCTCAGCAGCACAGGCCAACACTGACTGGAGTGACCGTTATGGAACACTGAAGCTACCCATCTTCCCCAATACCTGAGTCCAAAGAGGAATTCTCAGCCACTTTCTCCACTGTGTTAAAACGGTTAATGAATATCCGTAAGGATCTTTGGAGAGATTCGCTGTAAGAGATATAGGTCCCCGTCACCACAGAAGCTACCTTGTGCATTTCCCCTACCTTGTGAAATAACCATGCTTTAACCACTTCAATACATGGATCTTATACCCCCTTCCTGCCCAGACCAATTTTCAGCTTTCAGTGCTCTCGCACTTTGAAAGCCAATTATTCATTCATGCAACACTGTACTTAAACAAAATTGTTATTTTCTCTTGCGTTCACTGACAGACGCAGCCCTTCATAGACAAGTGGGGTTTATGCGCATCCTACTAGGAGTTGACTAGGCAAAACAGAAAAAGCAAGCTGGCCCCTCCCAGGGGGGCTGTCCTCACTCCAGCATATAACCCCCCTGCTCTGCTTAGCATATCAGTTTTTTTATGCCTAGTCTGGCAAGAAGTTAGACCTGGTTCCCTGCTGGGATCTGCGGTTCCCCAGTTTTTTTCTTTTTTTTTTTTTTCTTTTCTCAAGCTATGATGAAGACTGCTATCAAGTAGCCGGCTGGGGCAAAGAGTTATCTTGAACCCTAAAACATTCCCCAGCTCGGCCGACCAATGCGTGCTACCCTTAGCCTTGGCAGGGTCTGCCGCATCATACCCGTTCCGTGCGGGTGGCTAGTGGGTGACCCCCACTTGCGACCGGTGACCGGGCTGTGCTGACATCCGAGGGCGCGTTTGGCCAGCAGCATCCCTCCCTGCGATGGGAGAAAAGTCTGCTTCCGGGTGGCTACCCGCTGCGCCCATCGGAGTGCTGAGTGACCCCTCCCCTTTCCAGGGGTGCGGAAGGGGGGGGCTGGGCGACTGGCGGATTTTGGGCTGTCCGGTGGAGGGTTTCAGGGACGCATTCCGGTCACTGTCTATTTCTAGCTCCCTACCCCCCTCGCCGCACCCCGTGCTCGACTGCCTGCGTTTTCGCCGCGGCCATTTTGGGGGCTGTTTTGGCCTCTAGTGGCTGTGCGGTGGCCATTTTGCCGTAGTCGTGGCTTGTACAGGCGTGTTTTGGCCTCTTGTGTCCGCCCAGCGGCCATGTTTGAGGTGTCGGCCTGGAAGAAAACCGTGCATGCTGTGCCGTTTTCCTCTTTCCTCTCCTGATATCGGTGAAGGCAGCGGGGCTAGTGGCGGTCAGCATCCTTCTGGGACAGCGCTTGAGGGACACAGAACAGCAAGTATAGCTGGTCCTCCTGGGGTGTCGGCAGCGGTGGGCACAGTCCTCCTGGGCATTATGCCGGTAGTTCTGTGGGCGGTGGTGGTTCTCCTTAGGGGGGTGTCATGGCCCATATGCCTAACAAGAGCTCCGGTGGCATAATGGCGACTGAGCCTGCAGGTTCTTCCCCGGAGGGAGCGGCAGAAGCGCAGGCTGCGCAGGGGCCTGTGGTCCTTGATCAACTGACTTCCATTTTTCGGGACTTCTTTTCCCGGGAGGTGCCGTGCTGTGCAAAGGGGGTGTCCAAAAACGTCCACCCCCCCCCCCCCCGTCTTCGGGGGAGGATTCTGAACCGGGGACCCTCCTGGAGCTCTCAGATGGTGAACTGGAGCCCTCGGACGGGGAGGAAGACCAGGGGGCCGGGGTGGCGCGCGAAAGGGCGCTGGTGGCCTCCCTGATCACCGATATCCGTGCGTCCTTGCGACTGGACTAGGCCGGGGAGTCGCAGGAGGCCTCCTACGTCTGTGGGTCGTTTAAACCGTCACGGACCCCCAGGGCCTACCCTTATCAGTTTTTTGATCAGCTCGTCTACAAGGAATGGCAGTATCCGCAGAATTCTTTTTCATTGCCCAAGCGTTTTTCTGTGCGCTATCCTTTTCAAGATAGCTTTGTGCAGAAGTGGGCATCCCCCACAGTGGACCCTCCGGTGGCTCGCCTGGATAAGGCGATGACCATTCCCTTGGAGGGGTCCCCCTCTTTCAAGGATCCGGCTGATAGGCGGATGAAGGCGGTTTCCAAGGCGCTGTTCTTGGTGGCGGGGGGTGGCCATGAGACCAGCTCTGGCGTCGGCCATGGCGGCACAGTCCCTACCGAGTGTGCGGTTGCATTGTGCAACGAGTGGGGCTGCGGTTATTCGCCTGAAGCGTCACAGCAGCCGGACCATCTGATACAGGGTCTCCGGTACCTGTGTGATGCAGCTTTGGACCTGCTCCCCATGTTGTTTAAGATGTCTGTTTTTGCAGTCATCATCAGACGGGTGCTATGGTTGCGTTCTTGGTCGGGTGACCACGCGTCCAAAAAGGGCCTCACAGACCTCCCTTTTCAAGGTGGTCGGTTCTTTGGGCCCCAGTTGGATGAAATCATCAAGGATTTCACCGGGGGCGAAGAGCACTTTTCTTCCGGAACCTAGGTGGCGGGCATTCCGCCGTATGCAGGCTCCTGCAGCTACGGGTCAGAAGCATTTTTTTTGTGCGCCCGGTGCAGTGGGCAGGGGTTCCAGGCCCGGCAAGGCTGTTGCGGGCCTCGGTAAGCATCCCTGGCAGCACAAGAATGAAAAGTTGGAGGAAAAGTCCTCCTCCGCATGATGGGTTGCCCCCACTCAAAACTCGGGTGGGGGACCAGCTTCTGGGGTTCTGACAGGTGGACTGCCCTCATCTCTGACCGGTGGGTGCGGGAGGTGGTGTCCTCCGGGTACAGGTTAGAGTTCAGCGCTCTACCCCCAGACAGGTTCTTCCCATCGAACGTGAGACTCCCAAGAGTCTCTTTTAGGGGCTGTTCAGACGCTTTATGAACAGGGGGTGATCGTGCCGGTTTCCCCGCTGGAAAGGTTCCGCGGTTTCTATTCAAACCTCTTTGTGGTGCCCAAAAAGGGTGGGGTCAGGCCAGTTCTGGACTTGAAAGCCTTAAACCATTATGCGAGGGCGCAAAAATTCCGGATGGAATCTGTCCGCTCGGTCGTGGCTGCCCTGCACCATGGGGACTTCATGGCGTCTCTGGATATCAGGGACGCGTACCTCCATGTTCCCATTTGCTCCCGTCACCAGCGTTTCCTGCGCTTTGCGGTGGGGGATCTACATTACCAATTTGTGGCACTTCCCTTCAGTCTGGCCTCAGCCCCCCGGGTGTTCACCAAGCTGTTGGCTCCGGTTCTGGTGCTATTGAGGCAGAGGGGCATTGCGGTGGTAGCTTACCTCGACGACCTGCTATTGCGAGCAGAGTCCACCTCGGCACTGGAGGAGAATGTGGCTATTACCCTGGCCTCGCTGAGAGACTTCGGCTGGCTGATCAACCTGCAGAAGTCGACGTTGACCTCGTCCTGTTGTCTTGAATATCTGGGTCTAATACTGGACAAGGACCAGGCGAAGGTGTTCTTGCCTCCGGCCAAGTTGCTGTCTCTGCAAGCAGTGGTGCGAACCCTGCTGTCACGCCAGTGGTCCTCCTTACGGTTCTGTATGCCGGTGTTTGGGCTCATGGTCTCAGCCTTCGAGGCGATACCTTACGCCCAGAGTCACTCGGCTTCTACAGCGAGCAATTCGGTTAAGGTGGGACAAGTCTCTGTTGCCCCTTGACCAGCTGAAAAAGCTGGATCATCAGACCAGGGGGTCGTTGACCTGGTGGCTGTGGGCTCCGGCTCTGACGTTGGGGGGAAGTTTTTTCTCCCCCTGAATTGGTCGATTGTCATGACGGATGCCAGCCTATCGGTGCTGGGGAGGGGTCCTGGGGCAGTTGGTCGGCGAGGGAGTCTTGTCTCCCGATAAATGTGCTTGAGTTGAGGGCGATCAGGCTCTGCCTTTCCCACTGGACGGCAAGGCTGCGCGGCCGCCCGGTTCGGGTTCAGTCGGACAACGCCACAGCCGTGGCATACGTGAACCATCAGGGCGGAACAAGAAGCGCGGAAGCGGCTTTCATTCTGAGATGGGCAGAGCTTCAGGTACCTGCGATCTCCGCCGTTTACATCCTGGGCGTGGAAAACTGGCAGGCGGACTTCCTCAGTCGCCAGAAATTGGACCAGGGGGAATGGTCCCTGAATCCAGAGGTGTTCCTACAGATTAGTCACAGGTGGGGCATGCCAGACGTGGACTTAATGGCGTCCAGGTTCAATCACAAGGTGCAGACATTCTTGTGCAGAGCAAGGGATCCATTGGCGAGTGCCACGAACGCGCTGGTAGCGCCTTGGGGTCGGTACCGGCTCCTGTACGCTTTCCCTCCCCTCAAACTTCTACCGCGGCTACTGCGCAGGGTAGAAGCGGAGGGGATTTAGACAATCCTGGTGGCTCCGGATTGGCCTCTGCGCCCTTGGTACACCGACGTGGTGCGAATGGTGACAGATGTTCCTTGGCGTCTTCCGCTGCGCAAAGATCTGCTGTCTCAGGGGCCCATCTTGCACCCTGCTTTACCCTTGCTGGCTTTGACGGCGTGGCTATAGAGTCCCGGGTGTTGGGGGATAGGGGTGTCTCTGACTCCGTGATCCCTACCTTACTGAAGGCGCTCATGTGTACTTCGTGCAAGATCTATCATTGCACTTGGAGGGCATATATTGCCTGGTGTGAGGCGGGCGGTTGGAACCCCCGCTCTTACGTGGTATCTCGGGTGCTGGCCTTCTTGCAGCAAGGCCTGGACAATAAATTGGCCTTGAGTACCCTCAAGGGTCAGATTTCTGCTCTGGCGATTCTTTTTCAGCATCCTTTTGGTGACGCATCCTCTGATCCGTACATTTGTACAGGGTGTACGCCATGTGGCTCCTCAAGTACGGTCGCCTTTGGCGCCGTGGGATTTGAATTTGGTTCTTTCTGTACTGCAGAAACCGCCTTATGAAAAGATCAAGGAAATTCCCTTACCACTGTTGTCGCAGAAGGTGGCTTTTTTGGTGGCCATTACATCCGCCAGGCGGGTGTCTGAATTGGCGGCTTTGTCATGTAAGTCCCCCTTCTTGGTCCTTCATAAGGACAAGGCCGTGCTGTGCCCTTCTCCTTTTCTTCCGAAAGTTGTTTGCTCTTTCCATATTAATGAGGATATTGTCATTCCTCTGTCTGCACCCGTCACACCCCAAGGAAATTGCCTTGCACTCATTGGATGTCGTGAGTTCTTTGCGGGCATATTTGGTGGCTACAGCTTTTCGGAAGTCTGATGCCTTGTTTGTATTGACAGAGGACCCGCGAAAAGGGTTGGCGGCCTCGTCAGCTACTGTTTCCTGTTGGATCAGACAGACTGTGATCTATGCGTATAAGGGTTCGGGGTCAAGAACCCCCTTTTCCGGTCACTGCTCATTCCACCAAGGCGATTAGCACTTCCTGGGCCTTCAGACTCCAATCTTCGGTGTCTCAGGTGTGCAAGGCGGCTACTGGGGCCTTGGTGCACACTTTTGTTAAGTTTTACAAAGTTGATGTTTCAGCATCCGCGGATGCTGCGTTTGGCCGCAAAGTTTTGCAGGCGGCGGTGTAGGCTCGTCTGGCGCTTCCTGTGAGGATTCTGTTGGGTACAGTTATTGTTTACCCACCCCTCTTGTATGACACTGCTTTGGGACATCCCCAATTGTCTATGAAGGGCTGTGTCTGTCAGTGAACGTAAGAGAAAATATGATTTTATTAAGAACTTGCCGTAAAATCCTTTTCTCTGAGTTCACTGACAGACGCAGCACCTGTCCCTCTGCGTTGTTTGTACGGCTTGTTACGAACTGATATGCTAAGCAGAGCAGGCGGTTTATATGCTGGAGTGAGGAGGGCCCCCCTGGGAGGGGCCAGCTTGCTTTTTCTGTTTTGCCTAGTCAACTCCTAGTAGGATGCGCATAAACCCCACTTGTCTATGAAGGGCTGCGTCTGTCAGTGAACTCAGAGAAAAGGATTTTATGGTAAGTTCTTAATAAAATCCTATTTTTTTTTTCACACAAATAGAACTTTCTTCTGGTGGTATTTAATCACCACTGGGTTTTTTTAGTTTTTGCGACATAAGTTAAAAAAAAAAAGAGCGAATAATTTGAAAAAAACACTTTTTTAGTTTGTATAATTAAAATTATTAAAAGTAATTTTTGTTAATAAATTTGGGCCAAAATTTATACGGCTACATATTGGTAAAAATAACCCAAATACATGTATAATATTTGGTCTGTGTGAAAGTTGGTCTACAAGCTATAGTGGCAATCATTGAAAATTGATCACACCTTGATGCACAGACGGCCTACCTCATTTCTTGAGGCCCTGAAATATCATGAAAGTACAAATACCCCACCGAAATGACCCCTTTTATAAAGTAGACAGTCCAAGGTATTTAGTAAGAGGGCATGGCATGTTTTTTGGTGTTGTAGTTTTTTTCCCCTCAATTCTTGGGAAAGTGAAGAAATTTTTTTTATTTTTTTTTTTTTTTTACACAAAATTGTCATAACTTATTTCTCACACACACAGCATATGCACACTTCCAATTACACCCCAAAATACGTTATGCTACTCCTCCCGAGTATGGCGATATCACATGTGTGAGACTTTTACACAGCCTGGCCACATAGAGAAGTCCAGAATGCAAGGAGCACTGTCAGACGTTCTAGGAGCATAAATTACACATCTAATTTATTAACGACCTATCACAATTTTGAAGGCCCTGGAGCACCAGGGCAAAGGATATTTTGAGGCATAATGAGACTTTTGAGCATGTTTTTTTTTTTTTTTCAAAAGTTTTTGGAAAACGTGGAAAGAAAATTACCCCCTAAAAACATTCTGCTATTCCTCCCGAGTATGGTGGTACCACGTGTGAAATTTTTACACAGCCTGGCCACATGGAGAGCTCCAACATTCCAGGAGCACAATCAGGCGTTCTAGGAGCATAAATTACACATTTAGTTTCCTGACAATCGACCACACTTTTGAAGGTCCCGGAGCACCAGAACGGTGGAATTGACCACAAAATAACCCAATTTTGAAAAGAAAACACCCTAACGTATATTCTATGAATCATGGGTTGCTGACAGGTACTCAGGTACTCTGATGGGCTGGTGATAGGTACTCGGGTACTCTGGGCTGGTGACAAGTACTTGGGTACTGTGATGGGTACTGTGAGGGCTGGTGAATAGGTACTTGGGTACTTTGAAGGGCTGGGGACAGATACTCGGGTACTGTAGGCTGGTGACTGGTCCTCTTTATTGGTGGAGATCGGACACATCACGGCACTTTTTCTTCCAGGTCTCCTCACACACTGAGGAGGAGAACCCGGAAATGGCACTACAGCCGTTTGTTGACATTTGTGACTGGCTGTGATTGGTCATAGCCGTTCACATGGTAAAGAGCCATTTTTATTGGCCCTTTACCCTTACCAGGGATGGGCTGTGTCCCGAGAGACACGCCACATCCCCAATCGTTGCGCTGGGGGCCTACAGGAGCAGCGAGAACCAGAGGACGTTGTATGACGCGCACCCAGAATGGGAGTGTGTTCCTGCTGGCATTATTTGTCTATGGCCCGGTATGGAAGTGGTTAACCATTTGCAGGCCACCCTCTGTGAATTGACAGCGGCAACTTGGCTCAATATCGCGAACCACTGTCACCTGACGCCTGCTGCGAGATCACAGATCGTGATCGCGAGCTCCGCCGGAGGCAAGCTTGCACGCTCACTGTGTATCAGGGGAGCCAGGGAGCGAGTAGGGTGGGCTGTATGTCCGTTGGATAGCTACGATAACTCCACCCGCAGTGGCAGAACGGGAACCCTGTGTGTAAACACAGGGATCTCCGTTCTGACTGGGGAGGAGTGTGATCACATGTTCCCCTGTATATGGGAACCGCCATCACTCTCCTCCCCCATTCTGCCCAGCCCCCCACAGTAACACGTCCTAGGGAACACAGTTAACACTTTGATCGCCCCCTAATGTTAACCCCTTTCCTGCCAGGGACATTTATACAGTAATCGGTGCGTTTTCATAGCACTGATCGATTTATAAATGTCAGTGGTCCAAAAAGTGTCCGACATGCCCGCCGCAATGTCGCAGTCCCGTTAAAAATCACAGATTGTTGCCATTACTAAAAAAAATAAAAACCCATAAATGAATTCTCATTGTTCTAATTTCTTGAGGCCCTGAAATGTCAGGACAGTACAAATACCCCACAAATAACCCTTTTTGAAAAGTAGACAGTCCGAGGTATTTAGTAAGAGGCATGGTGAGTTTTTTGAAGGTGTAATATTTTCCCACATTTCTTGAGAAAATTAAGAAATTATTATTTTTTTTTTTTACACAAAATTGTCATAACAAGTAGTAATTTCTCACACACAGCATATACATACTTCCAACTACACCCCAAAATACATTCTGCTGCTCACGAGTATGGTGATACCACATGTGTAAGACTTTTTCACACCCTGGCCCCATACAGAGGCGGAACATGCAGGGAGCACCATTCTAGGAGCAGAAATTTCACATCTAATTTCCCAACATATAAAGCAAGCACCCCAACGTATAATCTGAGGCATTATTAGTCTTTTTGTAAGGTTAATTTTTTTTATACAAGTCTGAAAAATGTGGAAAGAGAATAAACTCTTATATTTTTTACACAAAGTGCTCAATTTATAAGATATTTCTAATGCATAGCAAAATATTCTAACAACCTATTACACTTTTGAAGCCCCTGGAGCACCAGGACAGTGGAATTACCCACAGGTGTTCGGGTACTCTGATCTGGTGACAGGAGTACGGGTACTTGGATGGGCTAGTGACAGGTACTAGGGTACTCAGATGGGCTAGTGACAGGTACTAGGGTACTCAGATGGGCTAGTGACAGGTACTAGGGTACTCAGATGGGCTAGTGACAGGTACTAGGGTACTCAGATGGGCTAGTGACATTTACTAGGGTACTCGGGTGGGCTGGTGACAGGTTCTCGTGTACTCGGGTAGTTTGATGGGTTGGTGACAGGTACTCGGGTACTCTGATGGGCTGGTGACAGGTACTCCGGTACTCTGATGGCTTGGTGACAGGTACTCGGGTACTCTGATGGCTTGGTGACAGGTACTCGGGTACTCTGATGGGCAGGTGATAGGTACTCGGGTACTTTGATGGGCAGGTGACAGGTACTCGGGTACTTTGATGGGCAGGTGACAGGTGCTTGGGTACTTTGATGGCCAGGTGACAGGTACTTTGATGGGGTGGTGACAGGTCCTCTTCATTACTTAGGGATCAATCAGTGTGATTGGTGTACACAGTAAGCGCTAACGAGCTGTTACCGCTATCTCCTTCTCACACATGATCGGTGTGTGAAAAGGAGGACCCGGTAACATCGCGTTACCGCAGTTTAACATCATGTGACCGGCTTTGATTGGACCCAGCCAGTTACGTGGTAAAGAGCCAATTTAATTGGCTCTTTACCCTGATCTGGGTTGAGCTTTGTCCAAGGGTGCGCACACGAGCAGCGCGCAGGCCAAAGCTTTGTCGAAAGTTACTGGCTGTGATAGGACTTAGCCGGTCACGTGGTAAAGAGCCAATTTAATTGGCTCTTTACCCTGATCAGGAGTCCCGAGGAACACGCCTGCAGAGCGGCGAAAACGAGAGGATGTCATATGACGTTCACCCAGGATGGGGAGTGCACCTTGCCGGCGTATAGTAGTAAGGAAGTGGTTAAGGGTGAAAAGACATCTACCTTTAATGAGTTCAAGAAACTGATTGCAGGTGTCAGAACTCCAGCTGCCCCCTCTGGTTATCTCTCTCCTACAGCCGTGCCAAGGTCTGTCACCTTGGGGTCTCAGGAGACGGTGAGGGAACGATCGGGTAGCTTCGCAGCCAGTGAGGTAGCCAACGTTAGCTTGTACTTGGAGCAAGAAGACGGTGGAGTAGAGGAAAAAAGGGGCCCAAAGTTTAAACTGTCCTTTGAGGATGTCAGAGGGCCATTGATGAGATGCTGGAAATTGAGAAAGACAAATTGCTTCCGTCCAAGCATGACTTGAAGAATCAGGGAATGGCTGAAGTCAGATTGAGTTCTATACAGAACAACCTTCCAGTTTCAATCAGAGAAGTGATGTCAGTTCAAGGTCTGATGACCTCGACAATCCCAGCCGTTCAATGGGCAGTTTCACCTAAGACCTCTACAAGCTTTCCTTCGGCAAGAACAGGAGGATTTAGACAGAACACTTCTACTTCCAACTACAGTAAAAAGAGCACTGTGGAGAAGGAGAAACCATTCATCTAGACCAGGGCCTGGCCTGGTCCTTTCCAGCCTCGTGGAAATAAACAACAGCTGCAAGCAGCTGGTGATGGGGAGCCCATCTAGCAGGTCAACCCACACAGGGGAAATGGTCCCCGGAAGAAGCACAGGCCTTCTCAAATTGAAGGGAGCTTATGGCAGTCACCAAAGCCATCAAGCACTTCTAAGAGCAACTGAGAGGTTACCATGTCTGACAATGCCACTACGATAGCATATGTGAACAAGCAGGGGGGCACTCTGAGCCTTAATCAGGATTTAAAACCAGATCTGCCGGTGAGCATAAAACCTACCATCTCTGACAGCGGTCCACCTCAAAGGGGTTGCTTTGGGGATAGATGCACATCTGATTCCTCGAATCCTAAAGAAATTCTTACAGAATTAGAAGACTAATACTGATCACACCATATTGGCCCAAAAGAGCCTGGTTCTCTTAGCTGCTCAGTCTTTCAGCAGATCAGCCCTGGACACTTATCACTCCCCCCACCAGGACCTGTTGTGTCAGGAACCCCTAGCAGGCCTTAAACAAGAAAGCTTCAATTGGACGGCCTGGCTACTGAGGAAGACCTCTTAAGATTGAAAGTTCTCTCAGAAAGTGTGGTGGCTATGCTTCTGAGCGACAGGAAGCCATCTATAGAAAAATGTGGAAAAAAATTAACAGCTGGTGCATAGAAAATGACAGACTAAATATGGATATACCAACAATCTTGGAATTCCTACAGCAGGGTGCTGATAAGGGTCTAGCGTTCAGTACTCTGAAGGTTCAGATAGCAGTGCTGTCGGTGTATCTGGAACGGACTTTGCAAGAAGACCGCCTGGACTCTAGATTCTGCAAAGCAATAGCGAAGTGCAGACCACCTAAAGCTCAGACATGCCCCACGTGGGATCTGTCAGTGGTACTTAGGGGTATCCTCAAAGCCCCCTTTGAGCCTCTTAAAGGACACATCTCTATGCCCGTTGACATTTAAAACAGTCTACCTAGTTGCTATTACTACGGCCCGCAGAATAGTGACAGGCCCTATCAGAGAGCCTTTCCTAAAGATTTGACAGAATTGTTCTACAAACTGATCCAGGATTTATACTGAAAGTGGAGTCAGCCTTCCACAAATCTCAAGATATAGTGCTGCCATCCGTTTGTTATTCATCTAGCAATAGTAGGGAACAAGAGCTGAACCCTACTACTAGACGTCAGGAGGTGCTTGCTGAAATACCTTGAAATCGCAAGTGAATTCAGATCCTCATTCATCCTGTATGCAGCAAAACAGAAAGGTAAACAGGCATCCAGAAATACACCAGCAAGATGTATTAAATCAACCATTCTGGAGTGCTATGGAATTATGCGGGTAACTCCTCTGCAAAATCTTAGAGCTCATTGTACAAGTGCTTCAGTGGTGTAGAAGGCGCAAGCTACCCCGGAAAAAAATTGCAAAGCGGCAATTTGTTCCAGGTTCTTCACCTCTGTCCAACATTATCCACTGGATCTGATATCCAGTCAGTGCCAAGTTTTTGGTGGGGAAATCCTCCAAGCTGTTGTCCCATCCTAGTCTGAGTACTTGGTTATCCTCTCAAGGGCTGACCTGGAAGACTGGGGGAAAAACGTTGTTACTTACTGGTAACTGTTCCCAGTATTCTTCCAGGGCAGCACGATCCTGCCCTAATGTTTAACCTTGTGGTGTTTCTGTGTCTTTCAGATTCTGGCCTTCGGTTCTCTTGGATGAGTGACCAGGGACCTGAGGGACTGCCTTAAAAAGAAAAATGGGCAATGTGTTTCCTGTTTGGAGGAGCTACATCTCTCAAGGGCTGCCCTGAAAGACTACTGGAAACCGTTACCGGTAAGACTGTTTTTCTGGAAGTGGTCCATAGGAACGTTGGAAAAAAATGTCTGGCTTAGAACCCATCAGGGCCTAAGGTGTCAGGGTTGGGGTCTTGGAAAAAGCTCAACAAAGAAACCTTTCCGTTGGATCCTGATACTAAACAGGACCTGTACAAGGACTGGGCCCATTCAGACAAGGTATTTGCCTGATGAAAGGTAGTTTCCGCAAAGAGTAGGTAGTCTGTGCTATGGTTATGGTGGTGTCCTACTTGAATAAGACCCTTAGTGTTGCTGGATCAGATGTCAAGGTTTAGGGACTCTGTAGAGAAATGTTTGAGTCTTTTTAAGGCATCTTTTTCTTAGCCAGTGTGGCCACGCAACCTGCCATTGCAGCACTGGGTGTTTACCAGGCTTTGCAGGGATTGGGAAAACATATGGTGAAAGAACCTGGAGCCTTTTGATCCAGTTCATCTGCCAGATAACACTTGGAGCGCTTTCCTGACTTGTCTTGCCCTTTCCACACTTCATGGCATCGATGTGCCTATGGCACATAAGTGCAGCTTTGTTTGCTGTACTGGACTTGTCACTGTTCCAGTACTGGAATGTTTTCACTGTTATTATTCCAGGCTGTTCACTGTGCCAAAGCCAGATAGCAATGTGTCGCCCTGAAGCTCTTGAACAAGTTTTTACATGATCAAAAGTCCTGAATGGAATTTGTAAGGTCAGTGGCTACTAACTTCCATTTGGGGATTTCCGGGGCTCGGTGGACATAAATGAGGCCTACCTCCTATGTCCCTTTTTATTTCCCAAAACGTCTTTGAGGACAGCATCAGAGATTGTAGCTCCTCTCACCAGACAGAAAATATTTCCACCTTCAGAGTTTTTAAATAGGATGCTTCTCCCAACAGCTCCTCAGTTTGTTTACTCCGGCTTGGAAGGAACACTGGAACTGTGGGGAGGATATGATCTTTTAGGGCTGCCCTGGAAGTGTAAGGTCTTCCTTCAACTTATGCTTTCAGTCTTCAGCTGTTAATAATGACCTAATCTCCTTGAGCTGTGTGCCACTTACTATCTTTTTTCACATCATACTTTTGGGCGTTCCTGCCCCTCACTTCTAGTTTAAGTCGTCGCCCATCCTGCAGTACTCTGCATTTTTTAATGAATGCACAACTTGAGTGGTCTTCCACGCAGGAAGTCCATTCATCTTTGTGTCTCTGTGAATGAGGAGAAAGAAACTGTAGGGTGTTTCCTTGTTGTGTTTTTTTTTTTTTTTTTTTTTATAAGTGATCACATTGGACGTGTCAGGGTAAGTCTAATCATTGGAAGAGTGCACACAGAGTAACAAACATAGCTAGAGAACTTTTCCCTAGGGGGATCCTTCTGGGTTTGTGGCTCCGGTGCGGTTAGTGGCCAGAGCCGTGGGAAGTCATTCCCGCACATGCCTTTCTTTCAGGCAGGGTCTCCGGCAAGGTCCAGCGCCATGCGCCAGGCCTTCACCGGGACATCACGGCGTATGTGCCGTGATGTCAGCGGCTGCATGCAAGGTGAATATCTCTCAAACCGTACAGGTTTAGGAGATTTTAGGGCATACAACCGCTTTAATAGGAAAGCAAGGGGACTAGCAGAAACACCAGGGATTTCACATCATGAAAGTAATACAAAAAGAACAGGACACTTTTGCATACAAGTACATGGTACAGCAGTCGCATATCAGGAATATGACGTGTTGGGGTAACAAATGCTTTATTGGTTAAGACTTAAGGACTGAGCTCTGATGTCTACTAGGCAAAGAGCTGTACACCTGCTCCACATAATTTTCCATCATTCAACCTTATGGAAGAACCATCCTAATGTCTATACAGATGCGCAGACTGGTTTTGCTGTGAAGCTGGGACACCAATGCAGTTTTCAAGGTGCATATTACCTGATTAGGCTTCAAGTTAGGTTTCTTCAGCCTTAATCTTGACACCAAAATTAGCCATGCCACAGGTGGCCAGAATCGTCCTACATTAAAACAGGTAGCTTACAGAGGCATCAGAGGAATGTCACCCTTCTTGTTCATCTACTTACTGTGGACCTTTAGGTACCTGTTGGTGAACTGTGACGAAGCCTTTTGCATGAAGGTGTGTTCCATCTACAAGTGGGGGGGTGGTTTGTAGATTACCTCCCTGACATTTGGGTGCTCAGGCCACCCTTTTAGCCACAGGCCTTGCCATTTCTTTCAGCTACCTCTCATTATTCTAGTGCTATTGTACACAGCAGTGTAGCTTTCCAGGTTTTCCTAGGTTCTCCTGCACTTTGGGATTCCTTTGCTCCTTTTAAGACAGGAACTTGACTGGATGTTTTACTCCAAACACTCCTTATTTCAGAAATTCTATAATTTCTCCCTCACCTTTCAGGACAGCACCATGGAGAGAGCACAGCTTCACATCTTTTTCAGGAAACACTGCTGTGTCATGCCCCTTTAAAAGTGTCTGCTTCCACCATGCCGTCAGTCTTAGTGTTTCCTCCGACATAGTGGAAGCACTGCTGGGGGACCAGAGGGAGCTGCGTTCTCTCAGGCATTGTCCTGGAGGAGGGAACGGTTACCTTAGGTATGATGATTGGCTGACCAGCCCAGCACCTTCCCACCATGAGAGGAGCGCTGCTCCGGTGTCCTTTCCTCCGCCAGCTCACAAGAGCAATAGTCTGGCAGGGGGTCTCTGCTCCAGGCGTCTGGATGCTGCGGGTGGTGTGTTGCATGCCAGGAGGCGGCATGTCGGATCCGGATCCTGGCTGACGCTGTGTCTGGGGAGCGGGACTTCTGGCAGGAGCATGGCGGCAAGTGGTTCCGGCCACCGGGGACACAGGAGGGGGCGGGTCGCCTGGCACAGGCTTCCTTCCGGTCCTTGATAGCGAGGAAGCCAGGAAGGAGGGTTCATAAATGCAGCAGACTGGATGGCGCTGCAATGGAGGAGCAGACAGCGAAGGCAAGTGCCCATAACCCCTGCCAGACCCAGGTAAGAGGTGCAGTGGCACGTCTGCTGTACCCACTGGGTGGTTTTAGTGTATTTTCATTTTTCCTTCCTATTGAAGCCTGCTGCTGACTGTCTAGGTCTGTGTCCTTAGGGCAGGTCAGCAGTAGGAGGAAGCTTTGTGGTGGTGGGTCTCCCTCATTGCTCTCTCTCTCTCTCTTTTTGGGGAATTGTCACTAAAGTGCCGTCTGGTTGTGTCTTTTAGGCAAAGGCCACGACTAAATCAAAGAGTATGGGGGAAGAGTTGCCCATTTTGCAAGAACCCGTTTAGGGATTCCTGGCCCAAGCCACTCTGCAGGTCTTGCATTGTGGGCCTAGCAAAGGAAGAAACGTCACAAGAATGCAGGGAGCTCCTTAAATTGGTTAGAAAGGAGCTTGCGCAGACGCTGGGGTCAGTGAGGTCTATGATTCAGAAGCAGGTCCAGATCCAGAGCTCCCATCCCGAGCCTCGACCTTCTACTTCCCAGCAAGAGGAAGAAGAGTCAGAGGAGGAGAGAGAAAGTATCCCGCCTTCTGTAAGTAGTCGGAGGATGAGGAATTTGAGATAGACGCTAAGGCGTCACGTTACAAACTCTCGAGGAGGTGGAGTACTTTCTAAAAGCAGTGTACACAACCTTAGAAATACAGGAGGAAAAGACTCCTTTGTCTGTCCATGATAGGATGTACCAAAAACTGGAAGAAACAAAACCGTTTTTCTGGTACATAAGGTGCTGACGGAAGCTGCCCAAGAGTGGAAAGACCCAGAGAAAAGTCAATTCTTGTCTAGATCTCTTAAAAGAAGGTTCCCGTTTTGAGGAAGATGAATCTTGTCTATGGCATAAAAACCGAAGATTGATGCCGCATTTTCTCAGGTTTCAAGGAAAACCGACTTGGCCTTTTCAGGACATGGGAGTCCTCAAAGATGCAATAGATAAAAGAGCAGACTGTTAAAAAAGGCCTGGGACTCCTCTTTATCCAATTTAAAGCCTGCTATGGCCGCCACGGTAGTCGCAAGAAACCTAGAATCATGGTTAGAAAAGCTGAAAAAGCACATGGAAGCTGGCACGTCCAGAAAGGATTTATTAGAATCTTTTCCTACTCTCCTTAAAGGGGTAAAATACATGGCAGACACTTCTGCAGAATCTGGTAGAATGACTGCTAGGTGTTCGGCCCTTGTCAATTCAGCCAGGAGAGCCTTATGGCTCAAGACTTGGTCAGGAGATTCAGCCTCAAAGATTAAACTTTGTGGCATACCCATTACTGGAGACTTACTTTTTGGTCCTGAGTTAGTCTATTCTGGATCGGACAGCGGATAAAAAAGCATTTCTGCAAAATAAGGTGGTCCCAGCAAAGAAGAATTTTTTGTCCTTTAAAGCAATATTACAAGTATAAGGACCAGAAGCAGAAAAAGATATGGTGCTTTTCAGAGCCCCGGACCAAGGAGTCAAAAAGCAATGACGATTGCCTTCCGGTAGACGGATGGCTACAAGCTTAACTTCCAATCTGGAGGAAAGCAACAGCAAGCACATTCGTGTTAAAAATAATCAAGCAAGGTTCCGAACTGGAAATTTTCCTGCCACCCCCGCATTGCATTATTTGTCAAAACTCATGGGAGAAAGCCCTGGCCATGATGTCTCTCTTGGAGGTACTGATGCAGCAGGGAGTGTTCATCAGAGTCCCAGAGAAGCAGATGGGGGAGGAATGTTATTCCCACGTTTCTGGTCAAAAAGCTGTCTGGAAAATTTCTCTTGATTTTGAATTTGAAAATCCTAAACAAATCAATAAAATACAAGAGATTCAGGATCTGACGGCATGGTTTCTGAAGAAGACCTCTTAAGTCGCAATGACTCTTAAGTCGCAATGACCTACTGGAAAAGTTAATTGCCACCTTGGTAACAAGTCGAAATAAAGTGACCCGGGCAATTTACTTTAAAGGATATGTTCACATTTACAGAAAAATCTGTAAAGTGCATTTAACCAGGGCGTACACCTTACCCCCCCCCCCCCCCCCCCCGTCCCACTGACCTGGAGTGCGGGGATTTTTCGTTCTGAGCCTCGGTATAGCCGCCTCAGGGGACCAGGGCTTAGAAATCTCGGCATCCACGCGTCTTCTTGTCCCATGACAGGACGGGCTACGTGGTTCCTTATTTGGTCGGCGCCGCCCATGAGACACCACCAACCAATTAGAATGCTCCAAAACGTACCACCTGACTGGGTATGTTTTTGAGATTCCGCTGCGGGGATTTCTAAGCCCCGGGGCTCGGCACGGTAGATCCCTGCACTCCAAGTCAGTGGGACTCGGGGTGGGGGGGTGGGTTTAAGGAGGTCGTCCTGTGTAAGTTCACCTTGCACATTTTTCTGTAAAGGTGAGCTTACCCTTTAAAGTCTGGAAATGCTATAACACCTGGTGTTCCAGCAGATCTTTGGATTTCACTAGTTTGGTTTCAGTTTTGGAGTTTCTCCATGAAGGCATTGAGAAAGGCCTGGCGGCACGTACCCTCATGATGCAGGTAGCCGCTCAGTCGAGATTCTTAGAAAGAAGTTTATCTAAGGAGCCATTGGTTGCTCGTTTTTTTTACGGCCTTGGCCAGGAATAGGCCAGTTCCTGTTAGAATTTTCCCAAGTTGAGATTTGTCTTTAGTTTTGCTAGGCCTCACTATGGCTCCTTTTGAACCATTGGATCAAACGGATTTAAAATTCATTACGTTAAAGACTATTTTGTTAGTGGCAATAACCTTAGCACGGAGGATTAGGGAGCTGCAAGCCCTGTCCACCAAAGAACCCTTTTTTAGATGCTTTCTGGATAGGATCATTTTGAGGACAGACCCGGAATTCCTTCTGAAGGTAGCGTCTGCATTCCATCGCTCACAGGAGATTGTTCTTTAGTCCCAAATGAAGTCGTCTTTCATACCCTGGATGTCAGGAGATGCCTTTTGAAATACATAGAGGTAACAGAATCTCTCAGATAACTATCCTCTTTATTTGCATTTGGAGCACACAAAGGGGAGAAGGCATTGAAGGGCACTTGGGGTAGAGGGCTAAAACAGGCCATCAGGGAAGCCTATCTGGCAGCTGGGAAAGAGCTTCCAGAGGGCATTATGCCTCATTCTATGAGGGCAGCGGCAGCATCCTGGACAGAGAGCAGCAGCGCCTTGCCAGAACAGATCTATAAAGCGGCCTCATAGTCTAGTTTCTCCACGTTTTATAAAGCACTGTAGGCTGGATCTTTTGATGGCATGGATCAGCCCTTTGGCAGGAAGGTCTTGCAAGCTATGGTCCCACCCTGAAGTAAGTTCTCGGTTATCTCCATGGTGCTGTCCTGAAAGGCAAGGGAAAAAAACCTTAGTTAGACTTACCGGTGGCAGTATTTCTATGACCCTTTCAGGACAGCAGCTACTTTTGTTTTGTTTAACAGCAGGGTGGAAGCGGACGCTTTTAAAGGGGCGTGACACGGCGGGGTTTCCTGAAAGAGGTGGAGCTGCGCTCTCTCCATGGTGCTGTCCTGAAAGGCTCATAGAAATACTGTCACCGTTAAGTCTAAGGTTATTTTTTTTTTCTTCAATACTGCTGTATCCTCAGGATTCCTGCTTTTGGGAGCGCCCCTGTGTTGTGCAAAGTCTACCAAAACTCATTTTCACTGGTACTTCATAAACAGGATCCGATCTGTTCTTCAGGGGCACCTTCTATTTCTCAAATAAATGCACCTTGTGTTCGCCCTAGTGCCTTTTCGGTTTTTTTGGCATCCATATTGTGAAACTCATAGATGACCTTCCCTGCAGTCAGTTCTCTTTGAGGAGCCTAACTTTTACAAGCTTCAACCAGATCATAGGGTGTCCTAGGTATATAGTGTTGTCAACTTTTAGTCACCAACGGGCAAGGGGAGGGCTTAGCTCAAACCCTCGCTAAAGAAATCTGCTCCCTGTGCGTTATTCAATTCTTTAATAATCATCAAGGTATCATTATCTTGAAAGGCTTGGGCCTTTTTGCTTGTAGAACAGCTGGTCTTTTCTTATGGTACTGTTTGTGTCCAAGGTTCTCCTCTGTGGACTTGTTGTAGTGTTTTTTGTTAATTTTTTTGACCATGTGACCATTTGTTGGCCGGTTTCTTCCTTATCAGGCAGTAATGTGGCTTCATCTGTTATGGTGGGTTTTTGGTTTCACAGGCTCACTGCTGTGCAGACTGAGTATAGTTTTTTCCCATGGTGGTGATCTTTTCTGTCCTAGTCTTGAGCATAAAGATTCTCTGGTATTCCTTTGTCTTGCTGGAGACATCACTTCTTCGTTTTGGTTCGTATTTCAGCACTGGTCCTTTAGGTATCCCTAAGTTGCAACTGGTCTTTTCTTGGATTTGTCTGTAGCTGTTGCCTACCAGTTGGACTGATTTTGGATAACTCATTTGTTTCTGAATACCCGTGTCCCTCAATAAATGCAACATAAATTTAGGGTTACTAAACCCAGTAAAAGGGTTTATCTGCCTCCTCACAGTGCCCACAGCTTATAAATCTTATTTTTTCTTTAAAATACTGCCACTTTATACCTTTTTTGAATGATATGTATACCATGGTTTCCTGATAACCTGCAGTTTGTTCATAGCTTTGTGTTCAAGTAGGAGGCGATTTCCACTACAGCTTGTATACACGCCCACATGTGTGATGTCAATATCATGTGACCTGAACAGTTCAACTGAAACAGGAAATGTTCTATCCAGCATAAGAGACCAAACTGAGCATGTGCAGCTACTACCCTGCTGTGTATTATATGGACTTGATCAGATTGACAGTGCAGGAGGGAAGAATCTATGCATGCAGGATAAAACGGCCTTTTTTAAACAATGCTGTTCCACAGTGAGTATAACAAGCATGCTATGCTGCATATACAGACTGATTTTAAGCTTGTGGGTTTAGTAACACTTTAACCACTTACCGAATGCCCGCCGTTGTTGTACGTCGGTACTTTGACGTGGAATACTGTTGTTATGGTAGCAGAAAGTTACCATAACCCCGGTATTTTCTGGAACGGCGGGTGGTCGGCATTCAGATAAAAGTGGTCTCTGCAGTGGATTCTATCGGGGGCGAGAGAGGGGGCCCCTCCTCCCACCATTTTCCAGTCCTCTGTGACGCTTACCGGATCCGTCGGTAGCAGCAGAGACGATCTGCTCCGCTCCCCTCACTGCCTGGATGCCGAATGAGGGTAAGATGGCCCCCACTTGGCTCCATGCATTGAAGGGCAGAAGCGATGCAAACGTCACTTCCGCTCAATGCTCTTAAAGGAGACCATTTTTTTTTCAGGGGTCAATTTTTCTTTTTTTTTCTTTTCTTTTTGCAAGTGTAGATATGAGATCTGAGGTCTTTTTGACCCTAGATTTCATATTTAACCACTTGCTGACCGCAGTCTGATGGCGACAGAGTGGCTCGTTATCGCCAACCGCTGTCATACAACGGCGGCTGCGATAACTAGTGCTGTGAGCGCGCACACCGCCGGAGGCAAACGCGCGTGCTCACTGTGTCCGGGGTGGGGGGGGCCCGGGAGCGGGTGCGGCAGAC
Source organism: Glandirana rugosa (assembly GCA_018402905.1). Taxonomy (NCBI): domain Eukaryota; kingdom Metazoa; phylum Chordata; class Amphibia; order Anura; family Ranidae; genus Glandirana; species Glandirana rugosa. The sequence goes on from BLSH010032195.1 coordinate 1,097,903, forward strand.
TCGGTCACCGCCGGCTACCCACGATTGCCCCCCCCCGCAGTGAGAGAACGGAGGTCCGTGTAAGTAAACCCAGATCTCCTTTCTCATAGAGGGAGAAGGGCGATGATCACAGGCCTCCTGTATATGGAAGCCGTGATCATCCCCTTTCCCCGGCCAGGGCAGCCCACACACAGTTAGAACACGCCCAGGGAACACAGTTAACCCTTAGAGCGCCCCCTGCAGGTTCCCTGCCAATGGCATTTACACAGTAATCAGTGCATTTTTATAGCGCTGATCGCTGTATAAATGCCAATGGTCCCAAAAAAAGTGTCAAAATGGTCCGACATGTCCGCTGCAATATCGCAGTACCGCTAAAAATCGCAGTTTGACGCCATTACTAGTAAAAAATAAAAAAAAAACCCATAACTGAATTCTCATCCGTAAACGTGGCAACTTTTGCGCAAACCAATCAATAAACGCCGAATTCGATTTTTTTTTTTTTTATCAAAAATATGAGGAAGAATATAAATCGGCCAAAACCGATGGAAAAAAATGTTTTTTTATATATTTTTTTTTGGATTTGTATTTTAGCAAAAAGTAAGAAATTTGTTGTGTTTTTTTTTTTTTTGTTTTCTTTTTTTGCAAAATTGTCGCTCTTCTTTTGTTTATAGCGGTGATCAGAAATGACGCAGAGGCGATCAAATACCTCCAAAAGAAAGCTCTATTTGTGGGGAAAAAAAAGACACAAATTTTGTTTGGGTACAACGTCACATGACCGCGCAATTGTCAGTTAAAGCGACGCAGTGCCGAATTGCAAAAAGTGCTCTGGTCCTAAAGTGTGAAATCCTTCCGGGGCTGAAGTGGTTAAAAGGCCCTGTCCTGCTTTTTTTCTAGTACAAGGAATGTTTTTACATTCCTTGTAATAGGAATAAAAGTGACCCAATTTTTTTAAAAGGACAGTGTAAAAAAAAAAAAAAAAAAAAGTACAGCACCCTGTCCTGCCGAGCTCGCGAGCAGAAGCAGACACATACGGAAGTCCTGCCCGCATATGAAAGCGGTGCTCAAACCATATGTGAGATATTGCCGTGATCGTTAAAGCGAGAGCAATAATTCTAGCACTAGACCTCCTCTGTAACTCAAAACTGGTAACCTGTAGAAATTTTTAAACTTCGCCAATGGAGATTTTTAAGTGCCAAAGTTTGTTTCCATTCCACGAGCAGCTGTAGTTTTGAAGCATGACATGTTGGGTATCAGTTTACTCTTTTGTAACATTATCTTTCACAATATAGGAAAAAATTGGGCTGACTTTACGGTTTTATTTTTTAATTAATAAAAGTGCATTTTTTCCAAAAAATTGTGTTTTTAAGACTACTGCGCAAATTACGGTGTGACATAAAGTATTGCAACGGCCGCCATTTTATTTTCTAGAGTGTTAGAAAAAAAAAATATTGTTTGGGGGTTCTAACTAATTTGCTAGCAAAAAAAATGACTACGGTAACTTGTAAACACCAAATCGCAGAAGGAGGCTCTGTTATTAACCACTTCCCGTCCGGCCTATTGACAAATGATGGCCGGGCGGGGGTTAATTATCCTGACTGGACGTCCTCAGGATAATCCGCGATCGGTGGTGCCGTGGGTCAGGTCCTGAGCAGTGGAGAGCCGATCGGCTGCTCACCTGATGGGGGGCTGCGCTGAATGTTTATCAGTGCAGCCCTCCTCAGGATCGCCACACTGGACCACCAGGGAGCCCCCCCAGGGACAGCATAAGGAGGCCGCCCAGGACCACCAGGGAGCCCCCACTAGACCACCAGATGAGGGCAATGGAGTGCACTGTAGGGATGGCACTGTGCCCATATATGATGCCTGTCAGTGCCATCCCTAACAGTGCTATATGCACTAGTGCTCCACCAGTGCCAAGTACCAGTGCCCATCTGTGCCACCTATCAGTGCCCACCATTGCCACCTAACGGTGCCACCTATCAGTGCCCAGCAGTGCCACCTGAGTGCCCATCAGTGCCACCTATCAGTGTCCATCAGTGTTGCTTATCATTGGCGCCTATCACTGCTGCATATATGTGCCCCGTTATCAGTGCCACCTCATCAGTGCCAATCTTTACTGCCTCATCAGTGCCCGTCAGTCTAGCCTCATCCGTGCCCATCAGTGTAGACACATCAGTGCCCGTCAGTGATGGAGAAAATGGATATACAAAGTTTTGTGACAGAAAATTTTCGGTCTTCTTTTATTTGTAGCGCAAAAAATAAAAACCGCAGGGGTCATCAAAAGAAAGCTCTATTTGTGGGAACAAAATGATAAAAAGCATGTTTGGGTACAGCGTCCCACGACCGCGCAATTCTTATTCAAAGCACAACAGCACTGAAAATTGGTCTGGGCAGGAAGTGTTCTAAGTGCCTGGTATTGACGTGGTTAAGTAAAAAAATATTTTCTTGTAGTTTGAGTGTTTTTTTTTTTCCTGGCTATTGGTATGACTTTTACACAAAAAATTTAGACATGTTGGGTAGAGGGCGTTATACATGGATAGCTGGGTTTTTCTGTTTGCCAGTGTCCAAGCCTCCTGTAGGTGGCAGTATAACAGGAATGTAGAAACAGTCCAATCTACTTCAATTAACTCCAAGCTAAACACTTCTGTTTTCTCCACTGTGATCAATACAGCAACTGTCAGCATTTCTGTTGCAAGGCAACAAAAGAGAAGTGTAGCTGTACACCCGCACTTGCCAGACAGTATGCAATCAGTTGGAGGGTGAGCTGATCATGTCTTGATTAGGGTGTTTATTTTTTATTTTTTTGTCCCATAGATCCTTGGATGTTGCGATCAAAGAGCCCAGTTGGGAACCCTCAGTTGATACAGTTCAGTCGAGAAGTGATTGACTTATTAAAAAATCAACCCTCGTGCATTATGCCGGTCACCAAGTTTATACCAACCTATCATCATCATTTTGCAAAACAATGCCGTGTGTCTGATTATGGCTACACTAAGCTGATGGAACTGCTTGAGGCTGTGCCACATGTTCTGCAGGTAAGCAATTTCAGACTAGGAAATGTTAATTGCTTTCTTTAGTTATTGGCATTCTGCCATATTGACTTCTTCCCTGACATGTCGCTAGAAAGATATAGTTTTGCTTCAGAGTTTAACACGGGTGGAGATTTTAGGCCCCTTTCACACAGACTGACCAATCGGGTCCACATGTCAGTTTGTTTTTTTTAAGGCAAAACTGATTGGACCGTCCATTGCCCTCTATAGAGCGGCGGGTGCCAATGGATATCCGATTCTATCTGGTAAAAACAGGCTGATGGGGATCCGTTCTCCCATCTGTCTGGCGGAATGGATGGCAGTCAGGTGTAAACGGACAGGTGATCCGTTTGACTGACTGCCCATAGAGGAGCGCAGGCTGTGTCCGCTCTGCCTAAGTGGAGAGAGCACAGACCAGTCATCCGCCTGCTTAGTGGGAATCAGCGGACTGCAATGGAACTCCCCCCCCCGGTGTGGAAGGGGCTTAAGGGTTTCTAATCAATTCCAGAACTTCAGAGTTTGTATTAAGTAGACCTAGATTTTGAGCCATGCATTGTTTTTAAAATCATGTTGGATCCTATGCATGCATGCTGCAATCTCCAGTCCTGTAGGCTATTTGTATGATGTTTGTCCTGGTGTCCGTTTTTGAGGTGTGGTTCTAAGCAGGCACAAATAATCATGATTCTTGCCAAAGTAATTAAAGTGGAGTTCCACCCAAAAATTGAACTTTTGCTTTAAGCACTCCTCGCCCCCTTACATGCCACATTTGGCATGTCTTTTTTTTGGGGGGGGGGTGTGTACCAGATTTTCAGAGGGACTTTCTGTCCCTCTTCCTCCTTCCGCTTCGGGGCTGCCTAGGCGGCGACTCCTCTCCCTCTAGGCGGCCCCTCCCTCCTAGCAATTTTCTGGGACAGGTCACAGGTCCCAGAAGATTGCCTGGCCACTGGGAAAGCTCAGCGCAACTCGTGCATGCGCAGTGCGTGCCCGGCCGTGAAGCCGCTTGCAATGACGGCACCGCAGGGAGGAGGGGGAGACGAGCGAGACTTCGGGCGCAGCCACCGCTGGACCGGGAGACAGGTGAGTTACTGTTTATTAAAAGTCGGCAGCTACACTTTTTGTAGCTGCTGACTTTTAATAAACTTAAAAACGAGTGGAACTCCGCTTTAAGGTAGGGTATAAGAGCCCAATAAGTGTAGGTCTACCTTCACATGGACGTCTAAATTTCAAAGTTTAGCTGCATTTAATTTAGAAGACGTTTCTAAAAAGCAGCTGGACTCGCACGGCGCAAAGTAATTATGTTGTTCATACATACTGTTTAGCAAAGTTGCAGACAGTTTAGCTGTCTGGATCTAAATGTTCCTAATCGTGCTGCGTCCAGGGTCAACTATCTGCAGCTAAACGCTCTTCCCCTTTTCTTACTGGAATGCTTGTATTCATTCTCATGCTGGTTCTCGTACATCCCCATGCTGGTTCTCATACATCCCCATGCAGGTTCTCGTACATCCCCATGCAGGTATTCGTTCTTCGCAGATTCTCATAGCTGTCAAAGGGCACTGAGATTATGGTTTGGTTGTAAAACTTGAGGCTCTGATTTCCTCATGCATAAACACAAAATATCCCATAGTTAAATGCTGGGATGTTAGGGGCTGTACCCATCTTTGCTTCATTTGCCCCTCTGCCTCTATTTTAGGGCTGGCTTATACCACAACTCTGTGTATGGGAAAGGCGAATTCTGTGTGTTTCCCTGTACTGCCCTTGCAATCTGCAACTGTTAATGGCACTCCAAACACAGGTTGCAAAACAGTGCAACAGCATTTGCGGGTACCAAATCATGTCACCACAGTACCCATGCAGCATGGTGCAGTGCATTTTTAAAAGTAGTGCCATGCGTGTAAACTTTTTTTTTTTTTATGCATGTGAGCTGACCTTTAATAATCTTTTCCTCTCAAGCAGACACACAATCGTAAGCACCAGCTTTGCTCTGCACTCCATTTTACAATTGCACATCTATCTCCTTGCTCAGAAAACTACCAACAAAGTGAAAGAGGAGGTGCTTGGGATAGATTCCCCCCCCCCCCCAAAAAAAAGGTGTGTTGAGAAAAAAAATTGCCTGAATCCGTGGACACACCTAACTGCAGCTAAACTTGTTTACAAATCGCAAATATCTGCAGGAAATATTTCATGTGCAGATTACTGGCGTTTTAGCTGCTGTCAGATACAACTGTCTGTGTGAATGTAGTCCTCAACATTTTTATTTGATGGTTCCCTATTGATTTGTTTTTTTTTTTTTGCTTTGTAATTCTTTGTGGCCACTTTGAACCCTGTTGGCTAATGTGCAGCACAGTAATATTTCTCTGTAGTTGTATTAATTGTTCATTTTTCTGTTCAGATTCTTGGCATGGGCTCCAAACGTTTCTTGACTCTGACTCATAGAGCGCAGGTAAAGCGTTTTACCCAAGATCTTTTAAAACTTCTCAAGTCCCAAGCCAGCAAACAGGTTATTGTAAGGGAATTCTTACAAGCTTACCACTGGTGAGTAATTTATCTTGTATTCGGTTTTCACTGGGTATAACCATATTCTAATCAAGAACACAAACCGGTGTGAATGTGTTTACCCAAGCATAAATTACATATATTTTTTGTATAATGTAACCATTTTGCTGCCATTATTCCCAATCCTGAATGTCGCCTACTTGGTGCAAACAAAGAGCAAATCGTCTAAATAGCGACAGAAAAATTTTATCTTTGCTCGATGGGGACATCCAGACCCAAAAATGCGTGACCTCTTCCGCCAACCTATGTAGAGGTTGGCTAGGGAAGGGGAGAACTTAGCTCCCATGGAGGCCCTGCATTTTTGGAGGTAGAATTCCTCATCGAACATGAAACAATTGTGGGTTAGAAAATACTGCAGACAAAGCAAGATGATTTCCTGTTGGATCAACAAATAACCACTGTGATGCTGCAAGATATAAAACACTGCCTGTAGTCCCATGGCATGTGGGATTGAAGAATATAAACTTGCAACATCACAAGTGATCCACACCAAGCCGGTGTCCCATCTGAAATGTAAATCAGTGTTTGGTATCCCTGAGATACCCTGGCAAGGATTGTACCATAGGCTGCAGTTGATGGTCTATCCATTGACCTAGACGCACATTAAGTGAGCTGATGCCAGCTACAATTGGTTTACCTGTTAAAGGTTTAAGGCCCTTGTGCACCTTGGGCAAGTGATGAAAGATGGGTATAATGGGGAGACTCTGGGACTAACATGTCTTTATTCAGATGTAAAGCACCCAACAGATACCGCTCTGTACAAGAGTGCACACAGCTCCTTTTTAAACCCTTCAGTGGGGTCACCCCATAACTTTATATATGTGTCACCATCAGACAGCTGGCGCATCGCTTCCGGTCTATACATCTCAGAGTCCAGGACCACCACTAATCCGCCTTTACCTGCATTTATAATTGTAATGTTGGGGTCATTGCTCAACCTAGTTAGCGCTTCTCTCTCTAAATTAGTGAGATTACCATGTTTACTGCATTTAGATGTGTTGTGTCTGGCGGGCTAGGTGAGTCAAGTCCCGTTCTACCAACTTTTGAAAAGGTCCATATCCTTGCCCCGGGAGTTGATCGGGTAGAAATCGGACATAAGCCTAAAAAATGCCCATATGGCGACCCGTTGGGCAGGACCGGACTCGGCAGCAAGATCACTCAGATCACACTCGGCACATCAGCAAAATTAGGAGATGAGGGACGAGACTCGCCCACATCCACCAGAGACACGGAGAGAGCAGCAAAGTCATTCTGTTGCGTTAAGGACTCCTCAAAATAATGTTTCCTAAAACTGAGAGTGCATACAAACGTATTAATGTCCAATATAGTCCCAAACGAGTTGAAATGGCAATCCGGGCAAAAGTTCAATCCTTTAGACAACAAAGATTGTTCCAATGTATCCAAGGGTCTTTGTGAGATATTCAGTACATTCAGGGTTATTTCTGAGCTCGATCTCTAAGCAGATATCTGTCATTGTTGGCCCGTCTGTGTTTTCTGCCCCCTCTCCTTGTTTTTTGGCATCTTCCATAGTATGAGAAAGTGTCAGCAGAAAAGTCATAAATAAATTTCAGAAGATAGTTTCCATAAGGAGTGGGTGTCAGAGCAGGTGAAGATAGCAAACACTTCAACCGATAGACAACGACAAACAACCGCTCCAGGATAATTACCCCTCCGTGGGAATCAGCTGTGTCTGCAAGGTATTGGGTGCTGACTTTGTTTGCAATGAGCTATAGACAGAATGAATGAAGGTTGAGTAGCCACACTCAAACACTATCTCCTTTATAAAATGGCGAATGGCACAACAGGTGAACTACTGGTTCCAACTGGCGCGTTTTACACCGACTGGTGCTTACTCATAGCCTGACCAGTGTACAGACATAGATACATATATAAACACACATTACAGGCATAGAAGACAATTAGGTTCAGGGGTGTGGTTAAACTTAATTGGCCTTTATATCTAATTGATCAACCAGACCTCCCAGTGTGTGCGCACCAGCTACGGCTGCAAATGGGTGAGATTAAAAGATTGAAGAACGTAGCCAAATTAGTTGGTTACCCATGATTGAATCTTGATGTAAGATTAAACCACAATTAAAGCAAAGCACCCGAGAGGAGAATAACCAACTCGGAAGCTATATCACTGATTGAACACCCCTGAACCAATTTTACCAATATGACCAGGTGAAAAACAAAGAGAAGAAATAATTACTGAAATGTGTGTATATATAAAAACAAACAAAATTGCACACATTGAACATATAGAGGTAAACACCCCTTTTTAAAAGATCCCTGTAAAAGCCTATCATAGTGTCAGTATTCTGCACAAAGAACAAACATGCACATAGTCATGTAGGCAAGGCACTGGTATGCAGTTAACATCTTCAATGTTTCAGTTGGTATATTTCTTCCTCCAAAGAATATTAATAGTAATAAACAAGTATACCACTGTATCAATTTAAACAAATCATCCTGACACATAATGCATCCATCTATTTCAACATGTCTACTATGAAATCATGTTTGGACTAACGTATCCTAACCAATGGGATCATTGTGTCTGGATAAAAAGAGATCAAAGTCAATTTGGCAAGCAGGACATTACATGGCTCAGTACTTAAAATAACCCCCCTACTATTATAATCATATTTGGGCAACAGGACACTAAGCGGCCGCAAAAAAGATGGCCATCTAATAGTCTAAATTTTAAATGGAGTTGTTAGGATGTATACAGAGGAGGCACACTGGATTATTATTCATAGAAGTGGGAAACGTCCCATTCAAAGGTAAGCCCCAAGGGCTGTCTAGTATTCATATGAAATATCCAGTGTTATCTCCCTCTTACACAACAACCTGAACCTGTCACCCCCTCTCCTTGGAACTACCACTTTCTCTACCCCTTGAATATGGAGACTGGTCACATCTTTATCATGATGTAGATTCCAATGCTTTGCTACATTATTAGCTTTTTTAGTAGTGATGTCGTACAAGTTAACGTACAGCCGATCCCTCGGCCTGCGGGTTGTACGACCCACATACTGCACGGAAAAGCTTGCACACGTGATTGCATAGCAGACATATCTAGTATTGCAATTAATGGGTGAAGTAATGGAATGTAGCCTGTCCCCTTTCCTGATATGGGGACAACAAGGACAATTGCTGCTGCCACATCAAAAAGTTCCTTTGAACTGAAGCCAGTGTGGTTGTGGATTTCTACTGGAGAAAAGATTAGGAGAAAGGGTCCTGCCAATGGTCTCTCCGAGACAAAAATCTCATACCACTTGATAAAATCTGTGAATAGATGGAATCAATAAGCAATACCGGCATATATTTGTGCACAATATTTTTAATCTGGGTAAAAGCAAGACTAAATGGAGTTGAAAAAAATGGGATACTAAAGGACTTCCTCCCCCTACCCTCACTGGCACCCTTGTGGCATTTTTCCTTCAAAAGGCTTCTTCTGTCAGTGCCATTGGCTATAGAAATTGCTCTGTCAATAATCACCTCAGAGTAGCTTTTGTTGGAGAATCATGACCTCATATCTGAAACTGCTTTCTGATATTCTGACTCTAAACTACACAAACGCTTCAATCTGAGGAATTGACCCAGGGGAATTCCCCTAATGGTATGCCTGGGGTGCCCGGAATCTGCCCTTAAAATGGAGTTTCTCGCAGACGACTTCATAAATAATTTAGAAGTCACCTTCTCGCCTGTGCCTTCAAGGACCACATCTAAAAAAATCAAAGCGACTGGGGTCAAGAACTCCAGTGAACCTCAGATTGCCAGCCCATCAGAATACCCGAATACCTTAGCAGCCTATAAGAGTACCCGAGTACCTATCTGCAGCCCATGCCTCATAAAATATATATTGGGGTGTTTACTTTCCAAAATGGGGTAATTTTGTGGGTAATTCCATTGTCCTGGTGCTCCAGGACCTTCAAAAGTGTGATCGGTAGGAATGAAATTAGATGTGTAATTTATGCTCCTAGAACACCTGAAGGTGCTACTTCAATGTTGGACCTCTCTATGTGGCCAGGCTGTGTAAAAGTCTCACAGATGTGGTATTGCCATACTCGGGGCGAATAGCAGAATGTAATTTTGGGTGTAATTTTTGCTGTGTACATGCTATGTGTTAGAAATATCTTATAAATTGACCACTTTGTGTAAAAATAGTTTTCATTTTCTTTCCGCGTTTTTCAAAGACTTGTAGAAAAAAAATGAACCTTTCAAAAGACTCCTAATGCCGCATAGAATATTCGTTGGGGTGTTTGCTTTCCAAAATGGGGTTATTTTGTTGGTAATTCCATTGTTCTGGTGCTACAGGGTCTTCAAATGTGTGATAGGTTGTTAGGAAATTAGATGTGAAATTTCTGCTCTTAGAACGCCTGACAGTGCTCCCTGTATGTGGCCAGGGTGTGAAAAAGTCTCACATGTGGTATCACCATACTCGGGAGGAGTAGCAGAATGTATTTTGGGGTGTAGTTGGAAGTATGCATATGCTATGTGTGAGAAATAACAATTTATGACAATTTTGTGTAAAAAAAAAAAAAATAAAATTTCTTAATTTTGCCAGGAATTGTGTGAAAAAATGACAACTTCAAAAAACTTGCCATGCCTCTTACTAAATACCTCGGACTGTCTACTTTTCAAAAAGGGGTCATTTGGGGGGTATTTTTACTGTCCTGACCTTTCAGGGCCTCAGGAAATGAGAT
>BLSH010032195.1:1108884-1136344 GCA_018402905.1 Glandirana rugosa
CGATACCACGGTTAGTAACTTGTAACCAATGCGGACTACATGACTACCGGATAGAGTAAAGGACTCCGGGACTTTCCAGTCCTGTCATTTTTATGGGGGGTTTACTGGGGAAAAACTTTTCATCTGTCAGGCTCCATAAATCATTCTCCGTACCGTTCAAAAAACTTCAACAGTAAAAAAGTGTGTTAAGGACCGTTTTAATTCTTTAAAATAAAAAAAAAAAAATTTTGTTGGTAATTCCATTGTTCTGGTGCTACAGGGTCTTCAAATGTGTGATAGGTTGTTAGGAAATTAGATGTGAAATTTCTGCTCTTAGAACGCCTGACAGTGCTCCCTGTATGTGGCCAGGGTGTGAAAAAGTCTCACATGTGGTATCACCATACTCGGGAGGAGTAGCAGAATGTATTTTGGGGTGTAGTTGGAAGTATGCATATGCTATGTGTGAGAAATAACAATTTATGACAATTTTGTGTAAAAAAAAAAAAAATAAAATTTCTTAATTTTGCCAGGAATTGTGTGAAAAAATGACAACTTCAAAAAACTTGCCATGCCTCTTACTAAATACCTCGGACTGTCTACTTTTCAAAAAGGGGTCATTTGGGGGGTATTTTTACTGTCCTGACCTTTCAGGGCCTCAGGAAATGAGATAGGCCATCAGTACATCAGGCGTAACCAATGTTCAATGATTGGCACCATAGCTTGTAGACTCTATAACTTTCACACAGACCAAATATACACTTAGTTGGGTTATTTCTACCGAAGCTATGGAAGGAAGTGGGGGTATAGGTCGGTCCCCAACCGAGGGCCCCACACAGCAGATTTAAAGAATTATTGCGGTACCCAGATAATACATGAAAGTAACAAGTGATAGTACAAACAGTATATAAAAAATACAAAGGCTCTTATTTAGTACATCATATTAAAACCTGGGGATACAGATTCCCAGACATAATTATGATACATTCATACTCTGTTACTCCCAATCAAAAAAAAGCAGGGGAGCACCAAGGTATGGTGCCACAGATGATGTTGATATTTCTCTACGTGTTTCGTGGATTCATTAGCAGCTTCCTCAGGAGAGCATCTATGGTGATTAAATACATTAGAGAATAATGAATAACCGTATATACATTTTGTTTCTCAAGATACAGAATTGTTACAGGGGAGAGGGTACAGAAAAAATAAGAAAAGGTTAACACAATGCTCCACTTACCAATGATTCTAGCCCAAAGGGAGCACGGCACCCAGTAAAATTAAAAATGTTCTTGGTCGGTGGAAGGGGGTGTGCGTAAATAGATCTAAATTAATAATAGTGATAATGGTAATAATAAATAATTGTGCAATGGAGGATCCTGGGGAAAGGAAAAACACATGAGGGGAAAGGGCGGGGGGGAGAACGAAGGGGGGGGAGCGGGAACCCCATGGGAAGAGAAGGAAGGGGGTGGTGGGGGGGGCAGTGAGAGAGGAGGAAAGAGGGGAGAGGGAAAATGGGGTGAAGGGAAAGAAAGGGAAAAAAGCAGACAACCACAAGGAAAAGTGAATGGGGGGAGGGGGGAGAGGAAATAAGGGGGGGGGGGGAGAGTGGGGACAGGACAGGTAGGGGGATGGAGGAGGATAAGAGGGGGAGGGAGAAATGGGGCCAAAACAGGGACCCACATTGTACACGGGAGGCATAGTAGTAACATACCTGAATCGTGTCGCTGATTCTGAACATACGGGATCCAAGGACAGGGTTTGATCCGGTGGTGGTCAATATCCACCATCCATGGGCATGTGCAGGGGCTGTACATCGACCCAAGGCCAGGGTATAGCCACAATTAGCCAAAGCTGTAGGTAAAACATACCGGGAAGCAGTGGGGAAGAAGGTCAATTCCCATGTAAGTAGATAAGTGTATGAAGGTAGCAACCAGAAAAAGGATTTCTATTACTTACTGCACAGCCCCTGATATGTGTGTTGGGCATCCATCCTACACACTGAAGGCAGGGGCGTCCTGCCTTATAACCCAAACCCAGCTGCATCGGTGGTGACCGTAGGTCGCGTGTGACGTCACTGGGCCAGGTCCCCCACGTGATGCGTGCGCATGCTCGCAAGCACTGGATCAAAGGGCGGAGCGGCCTAAACCCAGCTCATGTAAGAGCACAGAGGGAGCCAGCAACACCAGGACTAACTGTGCTCCAGGGAGTTCTCCCTTCCACCAACGGGAACAGAATAGAGCGCCGCGCTGTCTAGTGGCCAAAACCATATTGCTGGCAGTATTGGAGCAAATTGTATATGCCCCTGGATGGTGGATATTGACCACCACCGGCTCAAACCATGTCCTGGGATCCCATGTGCTCAGCATCAGTGACACGATTCAGGTATGTTACTACTATGCCTCCCTTGCACAATGTTGGTCCTTATTTTGGCCCTACCCCCCGCATTCCCTTTTCCCTGTAGTTTATTAACAATTAAGCAATTAAGTTAAAATTGTTTTTTTTTTTGCTATAAAATTACTTAGAACCCACAAACATATTTTTTTTTTCTAACACCCTAAAGAATAAAATGGCAGTCATTGCAAAACTTTGTCACACCGTATTTGCACAGCGGTCTTCCAAGCGTGCTTTTTTAAAATAAATTCAGTTTTTTTAGTTAAAATATAAGAAAACAGTAAAGTTAGGCCAATTTTTTTCCATATTGTGAAAGATAATGTTACGCCGAGTAAAATGATACCCAACATGTCATGCTTCAAAATTGCGTCTGCTCGCGGAATGGCGACAAACTTTGCAGCTTAAAAATCTCCATTGGCGACGTTTAAAAAATTCTACAGGTTAGCAGTTTTGAGCTACAGAGGAGGTCTAGTGATAGAATTGATGCTCTCGCTCTAACGATCGCGGCGATACCTCACGTGTGGTTTGCACACCATTTTCATATGTGGGCGGGACTTGCGCATGCATTTGCTTCTGCACATGAGCTTGCAAGGACGGGGCGCTTTAAATTTTTTATTTTTTTTATTTTACTTTTTATTTTTACACTGTTCTTTAAAAAAAATCACTTTTATTCCTATTACAAGAAATGTAATGTAAAAATAAATATATATATCAATTTAATGAATTAATGTGTGATGAACTTAAAAGGGTTACCTGGAATCAAACCGTGGGTGATAATCTAACCAAAGAAGAACGCATTGCCTTGAACGAATTGAAGAATGCCAAAGGCATAATTATTAAGAGGAGCAACAAAGGAGGTAATGTCGTTCTTCTCGATGAGGATATGTACGTCGGCGAGGTCAAGAGACAATTGGGTGATAAACAGAAATACTTAAAAATACACTCGACCCCCTTTCCCAGTCTGATTGAAAGGTTAAATGAGAAAATTAGGTTTGCATATGAAGCCGATTTGCTTACCAAAAAAAGAGTACAATTTTTTTAACGATACAGGAATTTAATATTCCAGTAATGTACATAATTCCCAAGCTACACAAAAATCCCTTGCGACCTCCAGGCCGTCCCATTATATCAGCCATCAATTGTCCGTTTGATCGAATTGGCAAATACTTAGACGGCCTCTTGAAAACTATGGTTCCCACCGTCAAATCTTTTGTTAGAGACACCAAGGACGTTCTCGATAGATTGCAAGACAAAACCATACAGGAAGATTGGCTGTTGGTGGGGGTAGACGTAGAATCGCTTTATACGTCGATCCCCCACCAATGCGGCATGGAGGCGGCTGCCTATTTGGATAAGATCTATCCCGAAATGGCCCATCAAAATGAATTTGCATTAGACCTGCTGGAGTTTGCATTAAATAATAACCATTTTCAGTTTTGTGAGAAATATTACCAGCAGGTCTCTGGCACTTCTATGGGGGCATTGTGGGCTCCCTCATATGCGTGCCTGCATTTGGGCATATGGGAGGAGTCCACTGTGTACATGGAAGCAGCCTTCAAAGAACATGTGGATCTATGGATCCGCTATGTGGACGATGTCCTAATGATTTGGAAAGGCACGCAGGATGAACTATCCTCATTTATTGATGAATTGAATTCCAACTCATGTAACATTAAGTTGACGTATAGCTATGATGTCTCTGCTATCCCCTTTCTTGATCTTTGGGTACCTAAATATAATGGCAGGATTTCAACTAGCACCTATCGTAAACCAACGGCAGCAATTATTTTGAGGGCAGACAGCTTCCATCCACATAGATTGAAACAAGGTATTCCTGTTGGCCAGTTCCTCCAGATTCGGATGAACTGTTCAACGGATGAGGAGTTCAAAAAAGAAGCATTGGAAATGTATTCCCGTTTTCGTGAGAGGGGATACTCTCATAAGGTTCTAAAGAAAGCTAAAAGGAGAGCTATGCAGACTGATCGCAGAAATTTGTTGGGGGAAAGGGTGGTCACCACACCGGAGGTGGGAAAGGAACCAGTGCATTTTATCAGTAAATTTGGGACAAAATGGCCGGTATTAAGGGACATTTTGGCCAAGCATTGGTCATCAGTAACTCAGTGTCCAATCCTGGCCAAAATTGTAGGAAGCCACCCACGCATGGTAGCTAGGAGGGCCCCAAACTTATCTGACCTTTTGACTAGATCGGAGTATGTACCATCCTTGGACGACAATTGGCTGTCGTCTTATCCACGGAGCAGGGGCATGTTCGCATGTGGACACTGCCAAATCTGCAAGTTAGTGGAAAGAACTGATCAGTTCACGGACGCAGAATGTAAACAGACATATAAAATTTATGGTCTCATAAATTGTGCTACAACATGCGTGATCTACATGTGGACATGTCCTTGCAATTTGATTTACGTGGGTAAGACAAAGCGCCAATTGAGAATTCGAATTTGCGAACACCTTTGCAGTATTGAATAAGGACCCTAATAGTCCTCTGGCGCATCACTATCTTATGTGCCACGATTCCAAGTTAGCTGGGACTAAAATTAAGGGTATCTATGCACTCAAATTAAGTAAGCACAGGGGAGACTTTGATAGAATCCTTCAACGTAAAGAGAAATCCTGGATTTATAAATTAGGTGCACTTCAGCCAAGAGGTCTGAATACTGAACTGAACTTTCCTTGACAACGTATGAAATGTGTAAAATAATATTTTTAATTGTTTTTTTTTTTGTTTGTTTTTTTGATCCTGCCAGTAATCTCGCTCCTTTTTCCCTTTTTGGGCTGTACATCTTTAATACTATCCCTTGAAAGTGATTCCATATGAGTGAATGACTGTTGTGAACGTTCCCACCCCCATTAGCAATCTGCTGTGCATTGACTCATGGGGTGTATTTAAACTTCACCAGCATTAGGGGGTGCTAGTCCTGAAGAAGCTGGTTTACCCAGCGAAACGCGTTGACGTCATGTCCGGCGCCAGTCCTTGCTCCGTCTAACCTTCTGTTCCATCGTGGCACGAAGGATCGTTTAGCGCACGCCACAGTTCAGCATTGAACCTCTTCCTGGATCACGAGCGGATCATCATATAGCCAGTGTGACCACAAGCGGTTGTTCCGCGTTGACAAAGTACCATTGTTGGAGACATTTATGGACACGACCGTTCAAGGAGAGGCATATACATAAGGGTGAGATTGTTTCAATTGCCTTGCATTGACTGCATATATTGCATTGACTGTGGTTACGTCCGTATGGACTTGTTGGCCACCCGGTGATATAGTCTCCCTAGGATCATTCCCATATCATTGTGTCTCCACAAATGTGCACATTGGACTACCTCAATATCAGCATTGCACAGGTCACTTTGTTAACCTTATTCCCTGGCATTTTTGATGTATCCTTGATCCCACAGAAGAGAACCATCGGCCATGGTTGCCTTGTTTATTATACAGCAATATGGACTAAATGATCTTTGCACTAATGGTTGGCTCCAACTTACATTGATGCATGCATCCATTTTACTTAAATTTTTGTTTTGAACTTTAGCCATTTTTATTACACCCAGGATTTGAGCCTTGATGCAGTACCAACATTATTCAAGTTGTTTGAACTCTGTTGCTTATCTGCCCCAGTGTTTGCACACATGCCTTGATTAACAATATTCCAGTTATAGGAGTCCTTGTATGCATGATAGTGTGTGGCATGGATGGGTTGGATGGAAGTAGGGGTTGACGTCTGGACCTTTCTCTTTTAGGTTTAATTTTTGTTTTGTTTTTTGATTTTGAGCACATTGCAGTGTGTTTTGCGCAATTTACACTTTATTATTCAGCTGTTAAACATAATTGTTATACACCATCCTTATGGTGTTTGTGGGGAAGGAGGTCACATGCCTTTTTTTTCTTTTTTTTTTTCTTCTATTCCAGAATTTTTGTATTCCAAATTTTATCAATAAAATAATTTAGATATATGTCCTGCTTTTTGGTCCTCTTTAATATACCCTGGTGGCTATAAGTGGTACTGTTGTGCACAGCCTTAAGTGCCGTGCATTTTCTTGTTTTGATGATTCCTGATAACCACTTGCCCCAGGTTCATTTTTAGTCCTGAGTGGGTGCTAAATTGGACAGTATTTACTCTAAGGGTCTTTGGTTTCACTTGTATTTTCGTCCCTATGGGATCTGCGGTCTCCTGAAGGTTTTTCTGATGAAGACTGCTATCAAGAAGCCGGCTGGAGGTATAGAGGATATCTAGAATCCAAAAACTTTCCCCAGTCCGACCAACGTCTATGCGAGCTACCCTTAGCTGGGGCAAGCCGCATAGCGCCCGTTCCGTGCAGGTTGCCAGTGGCTAATCCCACTAGAGCCCATTGACTGGTTCTGTTCCTGTCCAGGGGCCTGGCCAGCAGCATGCCTCTCCATGGGGAGGTAAGTATGCTCCGGGTGGCTACCCGCTGCGCCCGTCGGATCGGTGAGTAGACCCCTCTTCCGTCTTATGGCGTGGAGAGTGGGCACCTGGGCAGCTTCTAAGGTAGCCAGCCGGTGGGGGCCTATTAGTGGGGACGCATCTGGGGTGGTCATCTCCTCCCCCCCCCGCAGTACCGCACCCCGCACTGATCGTTCGGAGACTGCATTTGGTGGTTTGCCGCATTTCGGTGTGGATCACCGTTTGTTCGTCCGCCGACCGCACCATTTTGCCGTAAGCTCGGCTTGTGTTGATGGCAGCAGCCATTGTTTGGTAGCCCATGCGGTTTTCAGCCTGTCCTCTGGCGGCCCCCAGTGGTCATTCTCGGTATTACAGGAAGTGATAAAAACAGGAAGCACTTCCGTTTTTGGTTGGACAAGCGTGGCTGACAGACGGCGGTGCAGGCTCTTGAAGTGCAGTGGATTTTTGGCATTGCTCATTCTGGTCACAGTGCTGAGGCATTTAAAACAGCAAGTATAGCTGGCTCTCCCTGGGTGCTGGTAGCGGTTGGTGCAATCCTCCCGGGTCTCCCTGGCTGATTGGTGGGGTAGAGGTGGTGGTCACACAGTGGGGGTGCCGGAAGTCTGGGATGTCAGAGGCCGGCAGTGCTATAGCAGGGGTACCTGCGGAGCAACAATCCACCCCGGGATCCTTTGTGTCCTTGGAACAGGTGAGGGCGGTATTTGGGGAGTTCTTTCCCTGGGCGGGGGACCCGATTCCGGGGGGCCCTAAAAAATGCCCGCCCCCCGTCATAATTCGGGGGAGGATTCGGAGCCAGAGAGCACCTAAGTGGTCACGGGAACCCCCGTGGACCTGCCAGAGAGTGAACTGATACCCTCAGACGGCGAAAGTGATCAGGAGGCTCCTTTTTCGCGCGACAAAGCGATAGTGGCCGCTTTGATCGCTGATATCCACAACTCCATGCGACTTGACCAAGCAGGGGAGTCCCTTGAGTCCACATATATTTGTGGATCGCTTAAGCCCTCTAGGTCCCCTAGGGCCTACCCTTATGATCAGGTGTTTGAACAGGCGGTGTTCAAGGAATGGCTGCGGCCTCAAAATTCCTTTGCTTTACCCAAAAGCTTTGCTGTTCGCTACCCCTTTGAGGATAGCTTTACTAAGAGATGGGCTTCCCCAGCAGTGGACCCACCGGTGGCCCGTCTGAATAAGGCAACGACCATTACCTTGGAGGGGTCTCCGTCTTTTAAAGAGGCGGCCGATCGCCGCACGGAAGCAGTGTCTAAGGCACTGTTCTTGTTGGCTGGGTCAGCCATGGGGCCAGCTCTGGCAGCTGCTATGGCGGCACAATCTCTTCAAGAGCACGGCTGCCACACTACACACCGGTTTAACTTGTGTGCACAGGCTGAGGTGCTATGTGCACAACACTTGGAAGAAGGTCTCCGCTACGTTTGCGATGCGGCCTTGGACCTGCTTCCCATGCTGTCAAAAATGTCTATTTTTGCAATTGTTATCAGGCGGGTGCTGTGGCTCGGCTCTTGGTCGGGCGACCAGGCTTCGAAGAAAGCTCTTACAGATCTTTCCTTTCAGGGAGGGCGTCTGTTTGGCCCACAGTTGGATGAAATCATTAAGGATTTCACGGGAGGGAAGAGTACTTTCCTTCCTATAGCCGCCTTATGGTACCTGGAGACAGGGAGAAGCCTCCAGGATCTGAATTTCACTACTGGGACCCCAGGCTCTGGGAGTCTTTATTCCAGAGACCTGCTTAGCCATCATTAAAGTGCTGCAGAAGGACTATATTAAGGAATGTTTTCTATGAATACCACATTCTATGTGTTTGTGCTTGCTGATCTTATTTTCATTTTTTACGTACATAGTTGTCAAAATTGTAATATTTTACATTTTAAGGTTTTACAGCTCCTTTTTTGGCCTACAGGCCTATTTTCCTACAGTAACCTCCCGGCATGTTATCCTGTGTCCACACACACCTAGGCTGCTAACTTAACAATGTTTTTGGCCAGCTACATTTTGGGGCTTACCCAAAAAAACAAAAACAAAAAGGTCTTCAAAGGTTATTTGTGTGGGAAAAATCGTGCAGAGTGCATGAGGCCTTATTATGCAAAAGCTCATTTTGAAAAATCCCCCCCCCCCCCAAAACATGCTATGTCAGCAGATCCAAATACTGTATCTGCTGACTTTTAATATCCCATACATACTATCCATCTTTTGTGGTCAGATTTCCTTAATTACCCAAACCATGTAGTGCATGGTTTTACCTACACATTTTGACCTCATATATTTGTTTAAGTCTTGATGTAAAAACCTGCTGCAAATTGTATAGTTTGTATCCAGCTTTAGATTGACACTTCTTACCTGTCCACTGGGCTGGCAATAGAGAGGGGGTGGTCAAACAGCCAGTGATTATTCCTGCAGCAAGCTCTCAAGTAGCCAAATCAAGTTGCCAAATGGGGCACAGAGGGGGGTGAGGAAATAGACAAGTTGACCTTTCACTTTAGTCTTTAAATACTTTTAAGTGTATCCTTATGTTGGCAACCTATTTTTGTGTCTTGCAATGATTGCAATGTTATGTGCGTAAGTAATAATTTTGTGTTGTTTGCTTTTCTCCAGCCTCCGTCAAACCCAGAACAATGGCAGGAACTTGCAGCCCAGTTTCTGCACCAATGGGATTTACCCAACTGTGGGGGTCCTATTGATGGGAAGCATGTGGGGTTTGTCCCACCAGCCAACTCTGGCTCTTATTACTTTAATGACAAGGGCTTTTGCAGCATAGTGATGCTAGCTGTTGTGTCTGCTAATTATGAGTTTCTTTATTTAGACGTTGGGAAGAATGGGCGCAACTCTGATGGAGGAGTCATTATGCAGACAGGGTTCTACAGGCGGCTCCTCAATGACACCTTACACTTGCCCTCTACTGACCAAAATGTTGAGGGCCTCAATTTTGTATTTGTGGCAGATGAGGCCTTTGCCCTAGGGGACCGTCTCATGAAGAGAGAGGCAGTGTCTTGGCAGCAATTTCTTAATGATCCTGTCAAAACTGTTTAATTCACAAATGTGCTCCCAAAAGGGGTGTCCAAGGGAACAGGAGCACTTTCAGTAGTCCGTAGTCCTTGCGGCATAACCACTCTGATAACACGAACATGGCAGCACTCCTACCTACACAACCTCACATAGCGAACACATGAGTACCAACTGTTAACAAGACGATACCCTTAAGAACAACAAAACAACATAAAACTTTGTAAGAAATGTTTCCTTCCCTTATTACTATTATCTCGTTGTATACCTATGGACATATCATTACATTGTTTTCATTTTGTCTATATGGCTATTGTTGCCCATGAGGCTTAAGTCATTGTTATTGTACCACAAAATTCAATAAAAATCATTTGAAAAAAAAAAAACCTGTTTAATTGTTTTTTTGTTTGCAAAAGTTTTTATTTGAAAAAAAATTTGTGGTACAAAACATTTTTCATGTGCAAAATTACATCATCCAGTGAAACATCATATGACTGAGGTAAATATACAATAGTCTTGTCCGAACATTAGCACATATGGGGTATAGCGTAGATGATTACCCTTATTCTGTAAGGCATCAGTGTAAAAGATATTTTTATTGATCAGTCAGGCATAAGGAGGGTTAAAAAGGTGCAAATTCAAAGACTCAATAGTTTTTTATAGTGCAAAAATTTACTCACACAATACCTTATGATGATTAACCCAGGGTTCCCATTTCTTGTCATAGTATGGTAAAGTATGATAGAGAGTATGGTAAAGTTTTTCAACTCTGATAGTTGACTCTTAATTTAACTTGTGTGAGGGGTATTGTTCCCGTCCCCCAATGCAGTGCAATCACCCAGTGTATGGCAACACAAATGGTATGTATCAGTCTCATATGTATTTTGCTCATCTACGATATTTGGGTGAATAATAGGCTTTGCGTCGGAGTGAGGTTAATTTGTGTGTCCACTATAGTGGAGGCGAATATTTCTACTTTTTTCTATATTGCCGCTGTTTGAGGGCACTCCCAAAACAGGTGAAGAAATGAGCCTGTTGTGTTGCAGCCTCTGAAGCGTTGTGGGGACATTGCAGGGAAGATTGAGTGTATTTTAGTAGGGGTGTAATACCCATGCATTTGGAGCTTTAGGGCTGTTTCTCTGATGTTCAGTGATATTGTGCATTTAAGATTATCTATACACGCTGATCAATTAATGGACCTTTGTTCTATGGAACATTTTGCAGCCCATTTGGTCCTGTACAGATGAGGTGTATGTGATCTTACGATCTTTAAAAGATTGTAAATGTCTGAAAAAAGTCCTTTACCTCTAGGGTTTTTCCAGCTAATGGTTTTGTACAGGGTATGGTTTGGTGATTCCGTGATCTTAAAGTTGGACCTGTTAAAATGTTTGATCTTCAGGTAACAGAATATTTCATTATTTGGGGTTTGTAATGTGGATTGCAGTGTCTGGACTGTAATAAACATATCCTCTGTTACTAATTTGTGTAGCAATAGGGTCCCTGAATTTATCCACCAATTGTATGTAGGGGCATCAACGTGCAAATCAAGTCCGTTTTGATTTGAACCGAGGGCACATTAGAGTAAAATATATTCCATTGTGCTAAATGCGTGAATCTGGAGGCCAAATAGTAATGCCACAGATCTGGAGCGCCCAGCCTGCCACCTAACGTGAAGGAGTATAGCATTGTTTTTCAAAATCTGGGGGGAGGGGGGGTGGAGTTGGCCCAGATAAAATTATTTAAGTCTCTCTGGAATGAAAGTACAAATGTTCTGGAGATTTTGATTGGGAGTGCCTTAAACAAGTATAGCAACTTAGGCAGAATTGTCATTTTTGCCGCAGTGACTCTACCTAGAAACGAGATGGGGAAAGTTCTTCCAAGTATTTAATGACGGATTGAGTTTTCTTATCATGGGAGGATTATTTTTGGAAAAAGGTGTCAAGGGTTTGAGTAAGATGGATACCCAGATATTGTGGAGAGGTCTGGGACCATAGGAAGTTAAAATAAGTTTTGAGAGTTTGAAATTGCTGATCCCGGTATATTTATGGGAATCCCTATTGATATTGTAAGGTTGATGGTCAGTCCTGACAAGGCCGAGAAATTAAGGGTCCTGATTAAGTGAGGTAAGCAGATTGTTGGGTTGGTAACAAACAGAAGCTATCGTCTGCATACATATTTATTTTATATTGTGAGCTTTGGGGTATCCCAGGATGTCTGGATTTTGTAAGGTGAAACTGTTTAATTTTAATCATGAAGTACTAATTCAGTTGGACTACTGTTCTCTGTCCTTCTTTTCCAAAATGGTAGTTTGGAAACTTGCTCCAATAGGGAAATGGTACCTTCATTTCTACATGAGTTGACAATATCCTTTAGCTAAGTATTATGGTGTGCTGGGGGTCTGCTACACACACACAATGTTTTTGTTCTTCATGCATGAAGAACAAAAACATTATGGCTTTACAACTCCAAAATTTCCAGACTGCAATTTGCAGGAGTTGCCAACATGTAAGAGCGCATTGTAACTGTAAATACAACTTTATAAATTCACATGTATCGTGCAATGAAATAAGAAGCCACACATTGTTTAGTACAAATCTTTTTACTCCAAGCACATACATGTGTGCTTTGTAAGGTGACTAAACAAACATCTTTGTGTATAACAGGTATGTTTCTCTGCATTTCTCCTATTTGGTTAATTAGATATGTCTAAAACCTTTAGCTACACATAGATCCTTCCAATGTTGTTGGCAAAGTGAAGGGCAACCCAGACATCAGTATCCCAAGACTGTGTGGATGCTGCCTTCCTCAGATGGGGTGATCTTATCTCACCTCCCTAAAGTTCACAAATTGAAGCCATGTACAGCTAGTGGCTTATCACTGAGATTTGCTCCATGATCCCATTCCTAAATGGTGATTACTTACAAACCCTAGCGTTTGTAAGGCCCCACACACACAGTATCTAAACATGTGCTATGTATGGAGTATCAAATGATGCTTTATGAGGGTGCAACCCCCTTCCTCAACTAGAGTAACTTTGAGAAAGGGGGTTGCACCCCCGAAAAGCTTCAGCTCATAACCAACGATGGTATCAAGTGATGCGTTTCAGGGGTGCATCCCCCTTTCTCAAAACCACTCTAGTTCTTAGGAAGGGGGGTTTCACCCCCAAAACGTGTCACTTGATACCCCGTGAAGGTATATAGCACATGTTTAGACACTGTGATTTGGGGCCTTTGGAAATGTTGCAAATCTCAGTGATAAGCCGCTAGGTGTGTGCACAATTTATTTTTGCGTTTTAGGTCTAAAAAAACATAGATTGTCATTCACATTAGTTAGGGCAGTATTTAGCAACTCCAGTCCTCAAGGTGCAAGCACAGATCATGTTTTCCTGATTTGGCACAGGTGATAATAGAATTTTCACTGCCTTAGTAATTAGCACAGTCGTTTCAACAGGAGTGGAGTTGAGAAACAGTTATGTTCTCAAAGCATTCACATTTAAAAGTACCAAAAACGTAAAAAAAATACAAACAATGTGTAAAAGGAAAAGAAAAACAAGAGCCAACACTTGTAACCAAACACATCAGACAAGTCAAAAGGAAATTAGAATTTTGCCAGCATGTCCACAAAATCGCTCATTCTGTGCTGTAAAGCAGTAGCAGCCTCCTTGATTTGCTCCAGTTCCTTGCAACACTGCAACATATCAGCACTCATTCTTCCAATATGGAAGATTATGACCTGGTAATAGTAAAATGTATTAGGGCAACGATGGTCAAGTGGCTGAGGCCCTACATAGTGATTTATGATCAAGTTCATTGTAAACATTATGAAATACTTACCTACCCAGTCTATTGTTGGTTGCAACCTGCTTGCTCTTCAGACACCTACACTACTATGAATGTACACACTGCAACTACTCTTTAATCTTGGCCCAGTTGTGTGGGTCTCCAAATGCTACCTATCAACACAGACAGCTTCCACCTATTCCTTATCCATGCTAATGTTAAGGCGCTACCTACTCTGCTAATGTGTGGACTGGGTGTTTGCTTTTGAGATGTAAACACTTGACACGTCAATACAGAAGAAGCAATATTTCAAGAATACTAGCACAAAGAACAGGCTCACCAACACCACCTTCATTTTCAGTATCGCTTTGGCCCTCACTGTGACTCATGCCGGTGGATTTTTCACCAAGTAGTCCAATGTCTGTGTTTGGGTCCAAGAGACCGATCGTATGGCTCCAAATGCAGATCTTGGGGGACATTTTCACATTCAATTTCCTCAATAAAAAAAAAGTACAATACAAAATTCATTAAACCTCCCAAAGTCGCATCTGTTTCTAGGATACATTTTGCTAACTTATTTTACCAACCTTGGACTTGTTCTGGTGGTAAACTTGTTTCGTCACTAGTTGACTCTACAATGCTGGGAGCAAACACTTGACAAATGCCAACATTGTCTGCACTGTCAAGGCTGCATTAATGGGCACTGATGGGGCAGGCAGCAACCAGCAAGTGATAGTTAATCCTTAATTTCCTTTTGACCACCTAGCAACATCCCCATCTTTGGCTAAATGAGTTTGTTTTGGAATTTTGCACCTACCTTTTTTTTGGAAGGTGGCCTTGATTCCTCCTATGTTGGTGGCCAAGGGATGGGAGCCTCCCTTTGCCCCTTGCGGTGGTTTGCCTGGAGCATCCTTTTTTTTTCTTTTTCCCTGTTGAAAGTTTAAAAAGACAATAAGTACTAAATATAAAGGAATGTCAAACATTAACAACTTATATTCTTTATATATGCTTTGGATTTACCTTCATCTTTTGAATCCCAAGTCATACAAACCAAACAGTTTTTAAGCTTAGCTATAATTCACACCATGTTTATTCTTTCAGGAGAAATGCGATGACCTTCCCAAAAATGTAGTCTTTTCGGCTGGTGGGCCTCTCATAATTCTGCAGCTTGCAGTTGTAATCGTGCTTCTCCATGATGGCCACCATCTCAGCCTTGCTCATTGGTGTGGCTTTTCCCCTCCTATGAGCTCCACCACCGCAGGGCTGACTGCAACTCTCTGAATCCACCATATTCTGCACAAATGTTCTGCTGTGTGTCGCATGCAGGATAGAAGAGCCGTTCACTCATCATGCATCTGAGAGTGGAGTTTGACGCAATTGAAATTTGGCAGAAAACAAAAGTACAACTTGAAATTGGAGCATAGGTGGTTAGTGGGCTAGACTGCTTAGATTGTGGGTTATATGGATTATGAATGAGCTAGACTGCTTACGTTTGGGGTTATATGGGTGTTTAATGGGCTAGACTGCTGAGATTGGGGCCTATATGGATGATTAATGGGCTAGACTGCTTAGGTCAGGCCTATATGGGTGATTAATGGGCTAGATTGCTTAGATTGGGGGTTATATGGATGGTTAATGGGCTAGACTGCTTAGATTGGGGGTTATATTGGGTCCAGCTTATGGGTAAGCCAGATTAATTTGCATTATGCTTTGTGTTGTGTCTTGCAGGCATCATGACTGATAAGTTTATATCACCTGAGTTTCTGACCCATTTTATTGGCCAGTACTGGCCGTTGCCATGTCTCTGGAGGGTCAAGAGTAAGGAGTAATCAAGACAGCAGCTTCGGAGAAACTGGCAGAGCTCTGTAAAACCGCTTGCCCCAATGCAGACACAAGATATATGCGTGGGAAAATTTTTAACCTGCGGAGCACATTTAAGAGGGAGCTCAATAAAATCCAAGCTTCAGAGAGGTCAGAAGCTTCAGCAAACTACGTCCCTGTCCTTAGACTGTGGTACTTCGACAGCCTACGATTTCTCACTGAGCAGTCTGTCCCCAGGCCATCTCTGTCCACCCTGGCTTCCACCTCTGCTCAGGGCACCGCTCCTGACCCTGAAGATGAAGATGTGGAAGAGCCCATCTTGACACAGGTATACTGTTGTGGAACATATTGTCAGAAAAAAATACGATGATAACTAAACATTATTGCAAAAATATTTCAGCCTTAACAAAGTTGGTTACATATCAAAACACAGTAGTGTGTTTTGAAGTATAAATAAAAATGCTGTGCCCAGAATGAGTCTTTTATATTTCTACACTTTCAATTAGCAACAGTGAGGAAATGTATATTTGGTTTGAGTGATGACCAACCCAAAAAAATAGATTCTAATAATGTCACATTTTCATACACAGGAAAGTGTCAGTCTGGAGGAGCCATCTGGAAGTTCTCAGGCGGTGTAGTCCCAGATACCTCCACTACCTCCTGCTGCTAAAAGAGGGCGCAAGACCTAAAACCTTGAGGAGTCGGCTTCTATGTTTCTAAGCCATGCTTCAACTGTGCTGCAGAGAGACCCTGATGAGGCTGAATCATTTGCGCCTCTCACATCTATAAGCTACGCCTCATGACCGCAGACCAAAGGGGCAGGTGCGAGGAACTCCTCATCCAGCTGCTAAACAAGGGGGAGAGAGGCCATATTACAGATAATACTCATATCTCTGAATATGTGCCTCCATCTCCACAGCCACCCCGCCCACCACAGCAGCATGCCGGTCAGTCCAATATCAGCCGCATGACCCCCCCCCCCCCCCAAAACCCATGGTCTGGTGAATTATCACCAGTACCTCCATTTATAATTTCTCTTTGTGTATTTTTTTTTGTTTTGTTTTCCCCATTCTCTGCATATAATGCACTTTGTTTCAGTTATATTTATTTTGATGTCATTGGTATGTCTAATTTAATTTTGATTCTGTTTTTTTTTCTTCACAATAAAGAATAATGTGGAGAAGACTACTTGCCTATGTTTTTTTATTAAAATGACAGATTTGGAGTAGGCAGTTACATTAAAAACAAAAACAGTAAAAGTTAAGGGACACCAACATAGTTGTATTTTTGATATTAAAAAAATCATGGATAATGGGATTGTGGTAACCTCCCAAAAAAAAAATCAGACAAGAATGTGAATATCTATATCACTACAGAACAAATGCCTGTTTAATTACATTTGTGAAAGACATCTCTATCAGCAGCAAAGCAGCTTCATTATCACATTAAAGAAGATTTTAATGGGCACTGCATTTCGCCATTTTAATTGCTGCTTCGCGAATGTTGTGAATTACGATCGCCAGTTTAACCGACTGAACACTTCCGGGTCATTCCCTGATTCCGAACATGAGTGTTTGTACTTTCGACTTTTGTGTGTCGATTTCGGTACATACCATCCAAAAATCGGACGTGATGCTGTCGGACGGCAAAAATGTATTAGTCTGCACATCCAGCTTTTGTCTGATGAAAAATGTAAATTGGATGTCGAAAGGAGCATACTAATGGTAAGATTTTCGGACAACAAGCTGTCATTATTATACAAGATTTATATAGTGCCAACAGTTTGTGCAGTGCTTTACAAAATGAAGGCAGACAGTACAGTTACATCACAATTTGGTACATGAGGAATCAGAGGGCCCTGCTCGTTAGAGCTTACAATCTAAGTGGGAGGGTCAATTGATACAAAAGGTAATAGCTGTGGGGAGGAGCTGATATAGAAAGTAAAACCGTGTATTAGTTAGAAGCAGGATAGGCTTATTTAAAGAGGTTTTCAGGGATCGTCTAAAGATGGACAGATTAGGAGACAGTTGGACAGATTGGGGTAGGGAATTCCAAAGGATGGGAGAAGCTCTGGAGAAATCCTTGAGGTGAGCATGGGAGGAGGTGACAAGGGAGCTAGAGAGTCTTGGAGGTCTTGGGAGGACCAACGAGGGTGGCTTGGTTGGTATTTTGAGACTAGGTTAGAGATGTTGCTGGGGGCAGAGTTGTGGATGGCTTTGTAAATTATTGTTCGTACTTTGAATTTTATTCGTTGGATGAGTGGAAGCCAGTGAAGAGATTGGCAGAGAGGGGTGGAGGACAGTGAGCGTTTGGTAAGGTGGATAAGTCTTGCAGCAGCATTCATTATGGACTGAAGGGGGGGATAATGTATGTAAAGGTAATCCAATGAGGAGAGAGTTGCAGTAGTCAAGGCAAGAGATAACCAGAGAGTGAATTAGAAGCTTGGTGGTGTCATTGGTTAAATAGGGGCGTATTCTAGAGATGTTGCTGAGGCTGCATGATTCAGACAGGGATTGGATGTGGTCCTGAAAGGACAGTTCAGAGTCTAGGGTTACCCCTAGCACCCTGGCATATGGGGACACACTAATAGTTGTGCCATTGATCTTAACAGAGAAGTTAGGGGAAAGGGCACGTGGGGGAGAAAACATCATCATGATCTCAGTTTTAGATAGATTCAGTTTGAGGAGGGGGTGTGACATCCAGGCTGATATGTCTGTTAGTAAAGCAATGATCTGTGAGGAGACTGATGGGGAGAGCTGGGGGGTAGAGAGATAGATTTGGGTTTTATCGGCATATAAATGATGGCGGAAGCCATGGGAGGTTATCAGCTGACCCAGGGAGGACGTGTAGATCGGAATAGTTAGGGGTCCAAGGACAGAACCTTGGGGGACCCCAATGGTAAGATGAGTTGGACAAGAGGAAGTGGAGTTGTAAGTGACACTAAAGGTGCAGTGAGATAGGCAAGATTCGAACCATGGAGACCAAGCAAATTGAGTTTTTTGAGGTGGAGGGGGGGGGGATCAACTATATCAAAGGCAGCAAAGGGTATGTAATAATGAACATTGGTTTTAGCTGTTAGTAAGTCGTTTGTGAGTTTTAGGAGAGCAGGTTCTGTGGAGTGCTGTGGACGAAATACAGACTGAAGGGGATCAAGGTTATTTTCAGTGAGGTGGTCACCTAAATTCCCATCTGAAAATCGCCTTGTGCGTACATGCCTTTAAAGTCAAATCCGTTTGTGTACACCCCCCCCCCCCCTTGCTCTCCCTGAGCTTTATCACAAGAAACTCACAGCTGGGTGACTCAATATTAATGAGGGAGGTGCGATCCACAGAGGGTCAGGCACTCCCTAATCTATGATGACGTAAAGTATGCATGATGGGAAATTAAGTTTTCCTATTGTACCAGGAAGTGAGGACTTTCAAAGGATTTTAAAAAAGTCGGCAAACGTGTTCAGTTTCTAAGCTGGTATAGACAAGGTAGGTTAGATATAAGAGCATTGGGATTGTTGGGGTAGATATTGCATTACAAAATACCTCTTATGAAAAGTGAAATTCTGACACGAAAGGTGTACTTAACCTTTAATGTATATGACTGGTGAATATCTATATCTCCCAAGGTCTTGTAGACCCCAGATCTCTCATCTGTTGTCAAAAACTTCCAACCAAACTGATCTTTGTTTGATCAGATGCTTCACAAGCCGTTAATGGCTTGTAAGCTACAAACAAAAACTGGAAGTGATGTAATACACATTGCTTCCAGTTTCGTACACAATAGAGATGATTGGGGAACAAAAGTTTCTCCATCTTTATGACAAGCTGACCCGACCACCTACATTGGTCCTTGGCTCCCTGGTGGAATGGGTGAGCCTGAGAAAGTTGTCGGGCAGGAGGGGCCCCTTTCACCCCCTGTAAATGGGATTGGGTAGCTGTATATCTGCTCAGATCACTAATAAATTAACCAGTTCCCACCCAGCTAATTTTGACATGAATATGCTATATGTAATCTGTGTTTTTTGCTAATATATGTGTGTGTGTATGTATGTATGTGTATATATATATATGTGTGTGTGTGTGTGTGTGTGTGTGTGTGTGTGTGTGTGTATATATGTATGTATATATATATATATATATATATATATAATAGTAATATTGTGGGGATCAGCTTTCCGGAGGAACAGAGTCAGCGTTGCAGGCAATTTTTCCCTAAAATCTGGCGGCTTGCCAGGTTTATTAATAAAGTAAGGTTTTCAGGTAAAACAAAACATAAAGTCCTTGCCGTTCTGGTGCTAAACGAAACAATATAATTTCCTCTATACGGTGTGGGGCTGCCACTGACACCCACAAAACATAAGCAAAAAGGCAAACCTGGTCTTTCAAAGTCCAAACAGTCAGAGCTCCATCAGATCCCTCTTTCTGAGTTTCAGGCCAGTGTTCTAGTAAGATCTCTTCCTGGTCATTAAATGCAGTTGAAGAGGGGTTTGGGTGGACCAGAAACTTCAGGCCGAAACCAGCTCTGCCATAGTGGCTGGCAAAATCCGGGTCAGACTCACTAGTCCAAGTGAACGCATGCGAGGCGACAACTATGGCCCGTCCATTATCACGCCTTACATATGTCACAATAAATATACAGTATATATATTATCTGGAACTGGTGAACAGCACTCTTTCTTGCAGGTGCACGCAATCGAGCCTTACCCAAAGGCAATATGTAGTAAACAAAAGTCCAGGATTGCTGCACACAAAATGTATTTAAATAGAAAAAAATATATACAAAATATACAAATACAAAGTTCCTATTTATCTACTGCAGTTTTGGGCTAAAAAAAAATCAGTTCAGGCCCTTCCTCATATAGGAACAATTGCATAATGGTATTCACATCTCATAATTGTTTGAATAGTGATCTCACATCAGGTATACATCTAGCAATCAATATAATAAATTTCATATTCAAAACTTCTATTTTCTCTTTACAGTTTTCTAATTGGAGCAATAACCAAACAATTAAGGTTCCCATTCTCTTTTCACAGAGGAGATCCAGCATTGAAAGCCTAACAATGAAAAACATGAAATACAGTCAATCATAGTAAAACATCTGTATCCAAAATTCATCATATAACTACATTAATCATGTCACAGTAAAATAGATGCAAATGTAGATGCTAACCATATATTACCCAGGCGGTTTATCCAATAGACTTCATGTTTTTTTTAGACTTCTCTATTGCCACCCGCCTGTTGGGTAAAATTGCCTCAATCACCATATAGCGTAATTGTGCCACTGTATGTTTCATTTCCAAAAAATGCCTGGGCAACGGGAGTTGAATTAATTTATCACATATAGAATATTTTTGCCTGGCTATTCTATCTTTTACTTTGTGTGGTCTCCTCCACATAGAGGAGACCTTAGGAAATTTTATAATATAGATAACATATGCTGATTGGCACGTATAATCTATAATTTCAATACTCTTGCCATTATGTGGATGGCAAAAGGATTTACCCTTTTTCATTGCACTACACTGAATACATGCCAAACAGGGATATATATGACCCATTATTAGGAGCACCAAGGAACGTTCTGGTGATATTATTTTTTGGTTTAAAATGATCTAACAAGTTTATTATAAATGGTGCAGCCCATTTGATAAGACTGCATGGAAACCTGTTGGAATTCACCAATGTTGGGACAATTCTCTCTCACAATGGACCAGTGTTTAATTATATTAAACATTTTTTTAGAATGAGGATGGTATTGGGTCACAAAGGGTATCGGCTTAATTGTATTTCTTTTCCTTCTCTCTACTGGCTCGATTCTCGCTTGTCTAATTATTTGTTTAGGATAACCTCTTTTTATTAATTTGCCTTCCATCTCATCTCATCTGTGTTCCCTTTGTTCTAAAGTGCTCACTATTCTTTTTACTCATGCAAATTGGCCTTTTGGAATTGACTTAAATGGGGTTTTTAAGTCCATTCCAAAGGGCAAATTTACACGAGTAAAAAGAATAGTGAGCAGTTTAGAACAAAGGGAACAAAGATTAGATGAGATGGAAGGCAAATTAATAAAAAGAGGTTATCCTAAACAAACAGACAAGCGAGAATTGAGCAAGTAGAGGAGAGAAGGAAAAGAAATGCAATTAAGCGGATACCCTTTGTGACACAAAACCATCCTCATTCTAAAAAAAAAAAAAAAAAAAATGTAATTAAAAAAAACACTGGTCCTTTCTGAGAGAGAATTGCCCCGACATGTTCCTATGCCGTCTTATTGAAGGGGCTGCACCATTTATAATCATCTAGTTAATCAGATCATTTTAAACCAAAAATTCATATCACCAGAGTGTTCCTTGGTCCTCCTAATAATGGGTCATATCCCTGTTTGGCATGTATTCAGTGCAGTGCAATGATAAAGGGTAAATCCTTTTGCCATCCACATAATGGCAAGAGTATTGAAATTAAAGGTTAGTTTACGTGCCAATCAGCATATGTTATCTATATTATAAAATGTCTGTGTGGTCTCCTCTATGTGAGGGAGACCACACAGAAAGTAAAAGATAGAATAGCCAGGCACAAATATTCTATATGTGATAAATTGACCCAACTCCAGTTACCCAGGCATTTTTTGGAAATGAAGCATACATTGGCACAATTACGCTATATGGTGATTGAGGCAATTTTACTCGGCAGGTGTGTGTGTGTGTGTGTGTGGGGGGGGGGGGGGGTGTAATAGAGAATTAAGACTAAAAAAATAACATGAAGTCTGTTGGATAAACCGCATGGGTACTATATGGCCCAGGGGTTTAAACAGAGACTTTGATTTGCATCTATTTTTGTGAGTTATTGAGACATGATTCATCAATGTAGTTATACGATGAATTTTGGATACAGATGTTTTACTATAATGATTGATTGTATTTCATGTTTTTCATTGTTAGGCTTTCAATGCTGGATCTCCTCTGTGAAAAGAGAAGGGGAACTTCACTTGTTATTGCTCTAATTTGCAAATTGTAAAAAGAAAATAGAAGTTTTGAACATGGCATTTATTATATTGATTGCTAGATGGATACCTGATGTGAGATCACTATTTAAACAATTATGAGATGTGAGAAATAGTTGTGCTCATAACTTCACACATAACCTGGCAGAATGTATTTATTTTTTGGCCATTTTTCAGCGAATATGAATGAGAACACAAACATTTATTTTACTCATTGTTAGTGTTTGGATGAAGCCATTTATTGTCAATCAACTGTGTTTATTCTTAATCATAATGACAACAGAAAATACCCAAATGACCCTGATCAAAAGTTTACATACGGTGGTGATTTTGGAATAACGTGCACACAAGTAGACACAAAGGGGTTTGAATGGCTATTAAAGGTAACCATCCTCACCTGTGATCTGCTTGCTTGTAATTGGTGTGTGTGTGTATGAAAGGTAAATGAGTTTTTGGACTCCTGACAGACCCTTGCATCTTTCATCCAGTGTTGCACTGATGTTTCTGGGTTCTGAGTCATGGGGAAAGCAAAAGAATTGTCAAAGGATTTGTGGGGAAAGGTAGTTGAACTGTATAAAACAGGAAAGGGATATAAAAAGATATCCAAGGAATTGGGAATGACAATCAGCAGTATTCAAACTCCAATCAAGAAGTGCAAAATGAGGGGTTCTATTGAAACCAAATAATGATCAGGTAGACCAACTAAGATTCCAGCCACAACTGCCAGAAAAATTGTTCGAGATGCAAAGAAAAACCCACAAATAACTTCAGGACTCTCTGAAAACGTGGTGTGGCGGTTTCAAGATACACAATAAGGAGGCACTTGAAGAAAGATGGGCCGCATGGTCGAGTCGCCAGTAGAAAGCCATTACTACGCAAATGCCACCAAGTATCCCGCTTAAAATACACCAAACAGCACAGAGAAAAGCCTCAAACCTAATGGTATAGTCATTTGGAGTGATGAGACCAAAATTGAGCTTTTTGGGCACAATCATAAAGATTACATTTGGAGAGTCAACAAGGCCTGTGAAACACGGAGGTTTCGTGTGAGCTACAAAGGCACAGGACATTTGGTTAAAGTTGATGGCAAGATGAATGCAGTATGTTATCAAAAAATACTGGAGGAACATTTGCATTCATCAGCCAGGAAGCTGCGCATGGGACGTACTTGGACATTCCAACATGACAATGATCCAAAACACAAGGCCAAGTCCACCTGTCATTGGCTACAGCATAATAAAGTGAAGGTTCTGGAGTGGCCATCTGTCTCCTTACCTCAATATCATTGAACCACTCTGGGGAGATCTCAAACATGCAGTTCATGCAAGACAGCCCAAGAATTTGCAGGAGCTGGATGCTTTTTGCCAAGAGGAATTGGTAGCTTTACCATCTGAGAAGATAGAGCCTCATCCACAAATACCACAAAAGACTTCAAGCTGTCATTGATGGTAAAGGGGGCAATACACGGTATTAAGAACTGGGGTATGTAAACTTTTGATCAGTCGTTTGGGTAGTTTCCGTTGAGATTTAAAAAGAGTAAACACAGTTTATAATAAATGGCTTCAGCCAAACACTAACCATGAGTGAAAGAAATGTTTTGTGTTCTCAATCATATTCTCTTAAAAATGGCCAAGAAAGCATAAATTCTGCCAGGGTATGTAAACTTATGAGCACAACTATGTGTATATATATATATTGCATAATATCTCACAAAAGCGAGTACACCCCTCACATTTTTGTAAATATTTTATCATTTCATGTGACAACTCTGAAGAAATTACACCTTGCTACATTGTAAAGTAGTGAGTGTACAGCTTGTATAACAGTGTAAATTTGCTGTCCCCTCAAAATAACTCAACACACAGCCATTAATGTCTAAACCGCTGGCAACAAAAGTGAGTACACCCCTAAGTGAAAATGTCCAAATTGGGCCCAATTAGCCATTTTCCCTCCCCTGTGTCATGTGACTCGTTAATGTTAAAAGGTCTCAGGTGTTAATGGGGAGCAGGTGTTTTAAATTTGGTGTTATCGCGCTCTCTCTCTCATACTGGTCGCTGGAAGTTCAGCATGGTACCTCATGGCAAAGAACTATCTGAGGATCTGAAAAAGAATTGTTGATCTACATAAAGATGGCCTAGGCTATAAGAAGACTGCCAAGACCCTGAAACTGAGCTGCAGCAAGGTGACCAAGACCATATAGCGGTTTAACAGGACAGATTCCACTCAGAACAGGCCTCGCCATGGTCGACCAAAGAAGTATGTGTGCACGTGCTCAGCGTCATATCCAGGGGTTGTCTTTGGGAAATAGACCTATGAGTGCTGCCGGCATTGCTGCAGAGGTTGAAGGGGTGGGGGGGTCAGCCTGTCAGTTCTCAGACCATACGCCGCACACTGCATCAATTTGGTCTGCATGGCTGTCATCCCAGAAGGAAGCCTCTTTTAAAGATCATGCACAAGAAAGCCCATCGTTTGCTGAAGACAAGCAGGCTAAGGACATGGATTACTGGAGCCATGTTCTGTGGTCTGATGAGACCAATATAAACGTATTTTGTTCAGATGGTGTCAAGTGTGTGTAGTGGCAACCAGGTGAGGAGTACAAAGACAGGTGTGTCTTGCCTACAGTCAAGCATGGTGATGGGAGTGTCATGGTCTGGGACTGGATGAGTGCTGCCAGCACTGGGGAGCTACAGTTCATTGAGGGAACCATGAATGCCAACATGTACTATGACATACTGAAGCAGAACATGATCCCCTCCCTTCAGAGACAGGGTCGCAGGGCAGTATTCCAACATAACGACCCCATACACACTTCCTCTGCCTTGCTAAAGAAGCTGAGGGTAAAGGTGATGGACTGGCCAAGCATTTTTCCAGACCTAAACCCTATTGAGCATCTGTGGGGTATCCTCAAACGGAATGTGGAGGAACGCAAGGTCTCTAACATCCACCAGCTCTGTGATGTCATGGAGGAGTGGAAGAGGACTCT
This sequence comes from Glandirana rugosa, assembly GCA_018402905.1. NCBI lineage: Eukaryota > Metazoa > Chordata > Amphibia > Anura > Ranidae > Glandirana > Glandirana rugosa. Next base: position 1,134,284 of record BLSH010032195.1, read on the forward strand.
AGTGGCAACCTGTGAAGCTCTGGTGAACTTCATGCCCAAGAAGGTTAAGGCAGTGCTGGAAAATAATGGTGGCCACACAATATATTGACACTTTGGGCCCAATTTTGGACATTTTAGCTTAGGTTTTGTTGCCAGCTATTTAGACATTAATGGCTGTGTGGTGTTGTTTTGAGGGGACAGCAAATTTACACTGGTATACAAGATATACACTACTTTACATTGTAGCAAAGTGTAATTTCTTCAGTGTTGTCACATGAAAAGAGAATAAAATATTTACAAAAATGTCAGGGGTGTACTCACTTTTGTGAGATACTGTGTGTGTGTGTGTGTGTGTGTATATGTATATATATATATTATGTGTGTGTATGTATGTATATATGTGTGTGTGTATATATATATATATATATATATATATATATATATATATATATATATATATATATATATATACACACACACACATACACAGTCCCTGACAAAAGTCTTGTCGCTTATCTATTTTGTAGAAACACCTGATTTAACCTGACTTTTAATTAATAAATTGGTGTTAGAAATAGCTCATATGAAAAGCTAAAACCCTCCCAAATTATGTTTAATGCCCTGAAATAAATTAGTTTCACTGAAAAAAGATTGATCATTTAATCAAGACAGGTCAAATTTTGGCAAGACAAAAGTTTTGTCACCTATACAGAAATTGAACAAATTTACTGCAAATACAAAAATGTCAGCAAATTAAGTAGTGGTGCTGTGAGATCCAAATTTAATATCTTGTATGACTTCCATGAGCTTGAAGGACTGCATCCATGCGGTTTGGCAAGGATTAATACAATTTATTGATGAAGTCATCAGGAATAGCAAAGAAAGCGGTCTTGCATGCCTCCCAGAGTTCATCAATATTCTTTGGTTTCGTCTTCCATGCTTCCTCTTTCATCCTACCCCACTTATGCTCAATGATGTTCATGTCTGACTGGGCTGGCCAATCCTGGAGCATCTTGATCATCTTCCCCTTTAGGAACTTTGATGTGGAGATGGAAGTATGCGATGGAGCACCATCCTGCTGCAGAATTTGGCCTCTTTTATGGTTGGGAATATAAGAGGTAGCTAAGATTTCTTGGTATTTTGGACTATTGATGTTGCCTTCCACCCTGCAGATCTCTCGCACACCCCCATACTGGATGTAACCCCAGACCATGATTGTTCCGCTACCAAACTTCACTGTTTTCTGGGTGAATCTCGGATCCATGTGGGCTCCAGTAGGTCTCGTGCAATATTTGCAGCGATTGTGGTATAATTCAACAGAAGATTCATCTGAAAAATCTTCCTTCTGCCACTTTTCCAGCGTCCATCCTTTTAGCAAGCTGTGGGCCTTGGCAAATGCCACACGGTTTTTCAATTGTCTTTTGTTTAGTGCTGGCTTCTGGGCACTGATTCGACCATGGAGGTCATTTCGAGACAGAATACGACAAACTGTTCTAGTTGACACAGGGACTTCAGGTGACCAGGTCTCGTGGAGCTCTGCTGCAGTGGAAAATGGGCTGGCCTTAGATTTTTGAGCCAACAAACGGTCCTCTCGAGCAGTTGTCTTGCGGGGTCTGCCTGACCTGGGCTTGTCAAAAACGTCTCCAGTCTCTTCAAATCTTTTTTTTATCCTCTGTACTTGACGCTGAGACACATTGAAGGTGTCTGCCATATCAGCAGTGGATCTGTTCTTCAGCCTCTTTGATAATCAAAACTTTAGTCTCAGGGTGAATCTTAGGCATGTTTGCAGAGGTCTAGTTGCAGTTGATGTGAAGGTCTAGTGTACTGGGGTTCTTTTTATACACACCTGAGACCTAATTGATCCATTATTAGTCACAGATGAAGCTCATATGACAAGGCGACAACACTTATGTCTTTGCAAAAATTGACTCAATGGGCTTTACCAAGCTGTGAATATATAGAATACTTTTTGACAGTTTCGTTTTGCACTGAAACATTATTACAAAAGCTGTTGGGATTAAAATGAGCCATTTCTTGTAAAAAAAAAAAAAAAAAAAAAACTTGATTATAAATATATTTCAG
>BLSH010032195.1:1136354-1157781 GCA_018402905.1 Glandirana rugosa
CTGACCTGGGCTTGTCAAAAACGTCTCCAGTCTCTTCAAATCTTTTTTTTATCCTCTGTACTTGACGCTGAGACACATTGAAGGTGTCTGCCATATCAGCAGTGGATCTGTTCTTCAGCCTCTTTGATAATCAAAACTTTAGTCTCAGGGTGAATCTTAGGCATGTTTGCAGAGGTCTAGTTGCAGTTGATGTGAAGGTCTAGTGTACTGGGGTTCTTTTTATACACACCTGAGACCTAATTGATCCATTATTAGTCACAGATGAAGCTCATATGACAAGGCGACAACACTTATGTCTTTGCAAAAATTGACTCAATGGGCTTTACCAAGCTGTGAATATATAGAATACTTTTTGACAGTTTCGTTTTGCACTGAAACATTATTACAAAAGCTGTTGGGATTAAAATGAGCCATTTCTTGTAAAAAAAAAAAAAAAAAAAAAACTTGATTATAAATATATTTCAGCGGCACTTCAGGTTAATTTGTACACAAGCGACAAGACTTTTGTCGGACTATATATGTGTATATATATATATATATATGTGTGTGTGTGTGTGTGTGTGTGTGTGTGTGTGTATATATATATATGCTATATAAGTGTTTAACCAGTTGCCGACTGCCCGCCGTGGCTTGATGGCAACTTGGTACGTTATCGCGAAACGCTGTCAGGGCACGGCGGCCGCAATCACGCGGGCACTACGATTTGATAGAGAACCGATCAGTCTACAGGGCCAGGCCAATATTTGGTCTGGCGCTTCCAACCGGTCCTGGCCAATGGTAGTGCACCTCTGCCTCTGGAATGTAAACAGAGGCAGAGGAAATGAACTCAACTTCCTTCCTGAAGCCATTTTCGGTTCCAGCGAGGAAGAGAGAGCTTCTCATTGTGAGTTGCACAACACCACACTGACACCAGGACAGTTGGGCACACTTTTAACCCTTTGATGCCCCCCCAGTTAACCTCTTCATTGCTGTCACCCCGTCACTGTGTCATATAGTGCATTGATCTGATTTTTACTGATCGCTATAATTGTGACCCTTGTGACACTAATCAGTTTTGGGGTAGGTTAGTAGTAGGCTAGGTAGGTAAATACCCCCCTTGCCCCCCCCAAATAAAGTTTTTAACCCCTTGACTGCCCCATCACCTGTGATCACTGTATAAATTTCACAGGAGACGCTTATGTTTTTGTTTTTTTTCCCTTCAGGGCACCCGCAGTGTATGTGTGTGTGTGTGTGTGTGTGTGTGTGTGTGTATATATATATATATATATATATATATACCTAATAAAGGTTTTAACCGCTCATTGCCCGGCGGTGACACCAGTTAGGTTTTAGCATATGTTATGATCAGCGTAAACACCAGGCAGGGCTAGTTAGGTACTCTGACACGCATACACACACTTTAGGTGTTAGATACTATTGTAGAATCTGATCAGATCAATAGCTGTGATCTGATCAGATAAATGTTCGCATCCCCAGTACATTAGTGTTTTAAAAAAATGCAGCGTTAGCGGGATCAGCCCAGATACCTGCTAGCACCTCCATTTAGCCCTTCTGCCTAGTCCACCCAAGTGCAGGATCAATAGATTGCTGACACTTACAAAACACACCACACATCTCTGAAGCGTTCACAGAGATCACGCCCAATTCCTGCGAAATCTGACAGTGAATTTGGTAGCGTTTGAAACCAGCTCTGACAACCAGGTGTGCTTTTTTGGCCTGTGAGTCACGCTAGTGTACATATCAAATTTAGAAAGACCAAAATGTCCAGTGGCACTAGTGAAGTGGCCTACATGTTGCTGAGTATGACAGACGAGAGCGTTGGGGAAGCTCCACTGTCAAAATCAAGCTCAGCATACGAACTTGTAGACAGCAGTGGCACCCTGCCAGATAGCTCTGACTGAGCGGTCCCTGCTATGGTCAAACTTACCTGATCCCGTCCTGCTGTTGCTGAGGTGCATGAACCACGGAGCAGAGAGCCAGTACTAGCGCCGCTACTCGGCAAGCACCAGTGGCCTAGTACATCGTGGTCGTAGAGGAACCAGCACTGCAGGAACACGTGGTGACGTAGGGAGTCCCATAACTGCAGTTCAAGCTACTGTAGCTAGCACAAGTAATGTCCCGCAGCGACAAAGAAGATGAACACAGGCCCGCAGAACCCATAGTGCCCTTCCCGCTGAATTCGCTAACCCTGATTGGCAACCCCCCACTGATTCAGCGCCCGTACTTCCCCCATTCACTGGCCAACCCGGATTCACGGTGAATACAGTTGATTTTACGGCCATCAATTTTTATTTGCTGTATTTCACTGAAGATCTCTATAGATCTATAGTGGACCAAAGCAATTTATATGCTGGTCAATTCATTGCTGCTAATCGCCATTTGACACTTGCCAGAGACTGGAAACCAATCACGGTTCCAGAATTTAAGACCTTTCTGGGCCTTACCCTCCTCATGTTCACAACAAAAAAACGGAGTTGCAGTCATATTGGTCCACTGACCCAATTCATCACATGCCCGTGTTCTCTGCTTTAATGGCCTGGACACGATGCAAGCAGATTTTGCGGTTCTTGCACTTCGGTGACAATGGACTCCTCGTAAACCACTTCAACACCCATTTCACCGCACTTTTTATTCCCAACCAAGGTGTGTGCGTGGACAAGTACCTGGTTAAATTTTCTGGCCGTCTTGCTTTCAAACAATACCTCCCCAGCAAGACAGTCACGTAGAGCCGGAAGGATGCCCAGATTACATAGGGAATGCTGGCAAGATTGTGTGGGACTTGGTGTCACCCTTACGTACCACTTTTTAATCACTTATTTGATCACCAAATTGGCACATGTGGCACCGTGCGACCTAATCGCCGTGGCTTCCCCCAACGTCTTAGACAGGGGGAGAGAGCCTGCTTGAAGTGTAATAATTTGCTCGTGATGAAGTGGAGGGACAGTCGGCATGTTTTCGTTCTGACCTCCCTTCATGCAGATGCAACCTTCCAAATTCCTATGGCGACTGGTGTTTTGGAGAAACTCCTCTGTGTCCACAATTATAACCTAAATATGGGAGGGGGTGGACCTTAACGACCAGTTATTGGCGCCGTACCTAATTGCCCGTAAGGCCAAATGCTGGTACAAAAAAGTGTCTGTATACCTTTTTCAATTGGCTTTGCTGAACGCTCATGTCATATACAGAGCGCCAGGATGAACAGGATCCTTCCTCAAATTCCAGGAAGAGATCGTCACAGCCTTCTGTTTCCAGATGGTGCTGCACCCCCACTTCACAATTTGAATGCAGTTAGCCGGCTGCATGGGAGGCACTTTCCACTAGTCCTCTGTGATACCCCAGGCCAAAGAACACCCCAAAAGGTGTATACAGGCGTGACACCCGCACTTATTGTCCCACCTGTCCTTACCAGCCTGGTCTCTGCATCGAAGAATGTTTTGAATGCTATCACACAGTGAATTATTAACGTAAGGTACAGCAGACACAGTGATAGGCACACTTACATAGGGTCTCCAAAGATGCCAGTGCATTTTGAGAGACCCAAACCTGGAATCGGTTACAGTTTTTAGATACCAAAAAAAGGCGTTCTCTCTCTATTGTTAATATTTTTATGCATACCTGTAATGTTTTGTTACTGTTTTTATCATATTTTCTTTGCAGGTATGTAATTTTTTTGTTTGTGTTTTATTGTTCCTTTTCAGGTAGGCCATTCAGCTGCAGCACTGATTTATTAATGGTGACAGCAAAAGCGTTTGCTCCCACTATTTATAAAGCAGCGACTCCATCGCTGTAGGCGGGTTTTTTCACCACCACAGTTAAAAAAAAAAGCATATATACCGGAGTATAGGGGCAGGGGTGGAAATTGTGGCAGATTGTCCCTATGCTCCGGTATATATTTTTAAAATAGATTTTTCCAATCCTCTCTATGGCCTAAGAAACCGGAGTCTATGAGCATTTTGTGACTTTGGTTTCACCAGATAGAAACAATGCCATTGGGGAAGCATCTTATCACACCGATTTTGGTGTGTTCAGATGTTTAAGGGCTGGGGAAAGATCTAGTGTCTAGTAGACCCCAAATGTAAGAAAAAAAAACAAAAAGTGACAATACCTATTTTTATCATAGGGGATATTTAAAATCCCTGTGATAAAAATAAAAATGATAAAAAAAACAAAGGGACAGTGTAAAAATAAAATAAAATGCAAAATGAATAATTAAAAAAAAAAATGCACCCCTGCCCCCCACCTGTGCACACGCAAAGGTATGCGCAAGCGTCTTGTGTCGTATGTAAACGGCAATTTCACCATGCATGTGAGGTATCACCGCAAACGTCAGATCGAGGGTGGTAATTCTAGCTGTAGACCAGCTCTGCAAATCTAAAGTGGTAACCTGTAAAGGCTTTTAAAAATGTATATAGTTTGTCGCCGCTTTGCGGGTGTGCGTCATTTTTAAAGCATGTCATGTTTGGTGTCTATGCACTCGGCATGAGATCATCTTTTATATTTCACCAAACATTTGGCAAAGTAGTGTGTTTTGTGAATTAGAAATTCAAAAATGTGGTTTTTTTTACCCCAAAATTGCTTTTGAAAAATCGCTGTGCAAATGCTTTGTGAAAAAAAAATTGTAACACCCACTATTTTAATCTGTAGGACCTCTGCTTTAAAAAAAATATAATGTTTGGGGGTTCAAAGTAATTTTCTAGCAAAAAAAGGTATTTTTTCATGTAAACAAAGTGTCAGAAAAGATTTGGTGGTTCAAGTGGTTAGAAGAGTGGGTGACGTTGGGCATAAAATGCCAGGACAGTTCAAAACCCCCCCAAATGACCATTTTGGAAAGTAGACACCTCAAGCAATTTTCTGAGAGGCATATTGAGTCCATGGAATATATTATTTGTTTGTCATAAGTGATTGGAAAATGACAAAAAAAAAAAATTAAACAAAGTTGTCACTGAAATGATATATTGCTCTCACATGCCATGGGTATGTGTGGAATTACACCCCAAAATACATTCTGCTGCTTCTTCTGAGTATAGGGATACCCCATGTGTGAGACTATTTGGAAGCCTGTCCACGTACAGGACCCCGAAAACCAATCACTGCCTTCAGTATTTCTAAGGCGAAAATTTATGCCTTCACTCCTCACTACCTATCCAAGTTTCAGAGGCCATGAAATGCCCAGATAGCAAAAAAAAAAAAACAAATGACCCCATTTTGGAAAGTAGACACCCCAGTCTATATGCTGAAAGGCACGTTGAGTCCATTGAATATTTTATATTCCAAAAATATTTTTTTGGAACCAAAAAAAACCCCAATAATGTTTAAAACAAAAAAAAAATGTTAAAAAAATTTAAAATAAAAAAGCCAAAAACAGTTGTAAGTTTCTTTTTTTTCTCTCTAATCTCTCTCTATTCTCTCTATTGTTAATATTTTTATGCATACCTGTAATGTTTTGTTACTGTTTTTATCATGTTTTCTTTGCAGGTATGTAATTTTTTTGTTTCTGTGTTTTATTAATTGTTCCTTTTCAGGTAGGCCATTCAGCTGCAGCACTTTTTTTTATCAATGGTGACAGCAAAAGCATTTGCTCCCACTATTCATAAAGCAGCGACTCCAGCGCTGTAGGCGGGTTTTTTCACCCCATGTGTGAGACTTTTTGGAAGCCTGTCCACGTACAGGACCCCGAAAGCCAATCACCGCCTTCAGTATTTCTAAGGGCGAAAATTTGTGCCTTCACTCCTCACTACCTATCCAGGTTTCGGAGGCCATGAAATGCCCAGATAGCAAAAAAAAACCAAATGACCCCATTTTGAATTTTTTATATTTTGCCATAAGTCTCAAGGAAAATGACAATTTTTATATATATATATATATATTTTTTTTTTTTTTTTTTTTTGTTCTTACACAAAGTTGTCACTAAATTATATATTTCTCGCACATGCCATGGGTATATGTGGAATTACTCCCCAAAATACATTCTGCTCCTTCTGAGTATGGGGATACAACATATGTGAGACTTTTTGGGAGCCAAAAACCAATCACCACCTTCAGGCTTTCTAAGGACATAAAATGGTGATTTTACTCCTCAGTACCTATTACGGTTTTGGAGGCCCTGAAATGTCAAGGTAGCACAAAAACCCACCCAAATGACCCGTTTTGGAAAGGAGACATCCCAAGGTATTTGCCAAGAGGCATGGTGCGTATTTTGCAGCTCATATTTGTTTTTAAAAATGAAGAAATACAGTACACTGATTTTTTTTTTTTTTTTTTTTACTTTTTTTAAATTTTAAAATTTTGTGATTAAAAAGTGAGATCTGCAAAATAATCATTGTGCCTCTCAGCAAATAGCTTGGGGTGTCTACTTTCCAAAATGGGGTCATTTGGGGGGGGGGGCGTTGTGCTATCCGGGCATTCCATGACCTCCAAAACTGTGATAGGGAGTGAGTTAAATCACCTTTTTACATACTTAAGCCTGAAGGCGGTGTTTGGTTTTTGGGGTCCCGTGCGCTGCTAGACTGCCGCCAAGTCTCACATATGTGGTATCCCTATATTCTGAAGAAGCAGCAGAATTTTGGGGTGTAATTTCACATATACCCATGGCATGTTCAACATAAGTGGCAACAAAAAAAATTGTCATTTCTCTTGCGTTCACTGACAGACGCAGCCCTCATAGACAAGTGGGTTATATGCACATCCTACTAGGAGTTAACTATGCAAATAGAAAGCAAGCTGGCCCCTCCCAGGGGGCCGTCCTCTCTCACCCATATAACCCCCCTGCTCTGCTTAGCATATCAGTTTTATTATGCCTAGTGCAAGGAGTTAGACCTGGCTCCATTATGGGACCTGCGGTTCATATTTTTTGTTACCGCTTTTTTATTTTTATCAAGCTATCTGATGAAGACTGCTATCAAGAAGCCGGCTGGGGCATAGAGGATAACTAGAATCCTGCACCTTTCCCAGCACGGCCGACCAATGTGAGCTAGTCCTAAGCCTTGGCGGGGCCCGCAGCATCGTGCCCGTTCCATGCGGGCGGGCAGTGGATGACCCCCACTTGTGCCCGGTGACCGGACTTGGTGCCTGTCCAGGGGCCTGTGGCCTGCAGCATCCCTCTCCGGCATGGGAGGAAGGTCTGCGACTGGGTGGCTACACGCTACGCCCGTCGGAGTGGTGAGTGACCCCCTCTCTTCCCCCCTAGGGGCGCGGAGGGGGGGTGCTGGGCGTACTTTAGCGTTTTTGGCCGGCCGGTGGAGGGTGGTCGCTGGGCTAGTGCTTCCATGGGTGTCCTCGCCCCCCTCACCCCATTGTTTGTACTGCATTTTGTGCGTTTGTACCACGTTTTGTGCGTTTGTACCGCATTTTGTGTGTTTGTACCGCCATGCGGCTTTCCGCGGCCATTTTGCCGTAGCCGTGGCCATTTTACTGAGGCTTTCCCTCTAGTGCCAGTGGCGGCCATTTTGCTGTAGTCGTGGCCTGCATACAGGCTTTGGGTTCATGTGGACGTTTTCGGTGGCCATATTGGATGTCCCTGGTGCAGTGAAAAACGTGCTGCTGCCGTTTTACTTCCTCTTTCGCTTGGGACAGCGTGGCTGACACAGACGGCGCAAACTTTTTACTGGCGGTTCTTGAACACTCCTGCTGGGAGCAGCGCTTGTGGGCTAAAAACAGCAAGTATAGCTGGGCTCTCCCTGGGGTGCTGGTAGCGGTCGGTGAAGTCCTCCTGGGGTCTCCCTGGCGTTCTGTGGAGTGGCGGTGGGCTGCATTGTGAGGTGTCAGGTCATTTTCTATTTTTGACTGTCAGTTCCGGTGGTGCAATGGCAGATAGCCCTGTAGTTCCTTATGGGGAGGAGTCAGCGGCAGCACAACTTGCGCTGGGGACCCTGGTGTCCATGGACCAGCTGAAAGCAGTGTTTGGGAAATTTCTCCCCCGGGTGGGGCCGAGCAGCGCTCTGGGGGCCCCTAAAAAAAACGCCCGCCTCCCCCTTGTTCCTCAGGGGAAGAATCCGAACCGGAAATGGCCTTGGGGGGTCACGGGGACCCCCGTGGAACTCTCGGAGGGTGAACTAGTCCCCTCGGACGGCGAAGAGGACCAAGGTGCCTCGGTTGCGCACGAAAAAGCGCTGGTGACCGCACTGATTTCTAATATGCGTGCGTCCTTGCGACTGGACCAAGCAGGGGAGTCACAAGTGTCCGCATATGTTTGCGGATCTGCTAGGCCACCTAGGGCATCTAAGGCTTATCCTTATCATTTTTTTGCCCAATTGGTTCATCAGGAATGGCAGCGTCCGCAGAATTCCTTCGCCCTACCTAAACGCTTCGCTATAGGCTATCCCTTTGAGGATAGTTTTGTGAAGAAGTGGGCGTCCCCCGCAGTGGACCCTCCGGTGGCTCGCCTGAACAAGGCAGTGTCAAAGGCACTTTTGCTGTTGGCAGGATCAGCCATGAGGCCGGCCCTGGCGTCAGCCATGGCGGCGCAATATCTGTCTGAATGTATGGCGGAGCTGCAGAATTTTTTGGACGGTGGCAGGATGCTTGAGGCGTTGCAGAAGGCAGACCATTTGTTTCAGGATATTCGGTACCTGTTTGATGCAGCTCTGCACCTGCTTCCCATGTTGTCAAAAATGTCTGTTTTTGCAGTCATTATCAGACGGGTTCTCCGGTTACGTTCGTGGTCAGGTGACCACACGTCCAAGAAAGGTCTTGCGGATCTTCCTTTTCAGGGTGGCCGTCTCTTTGGGCCACAGTTGGATGAAATCATTAAGGATTTCACTGGAGGGACGAGTACTTTTCTTCCGGAGCCCAGGCGGCGGGAGTTCCGCCGCAAGCATGGTCCTGTCTCTTCGGGTCAGAAGAGGTTTTTTCGTGCCCCTGGCACAAGCGGGCAAGGGGTCGAGGCCCGGCAAGCCTGCCGCAGGGGCCGTTGAACGACCCTTGCAATGCAAGAATGAAAAGACAGAGGACAAGCCTTCCTCTGCATGATGGGTTGCCCCCACCCGAACTTAGTGTGGGGGGACGTCTTCTGGTGTGCGCAGACAGGTGGACTGCCCGCATTTCTGACCGTTGGGTGCAGGAAGTGGTGTCCTCCGGATACAGAATAGAGTTCAGCACTCTTCCCCCAGACAGGTTCTTCCCATCGAACTTGAGACTCCCTCAGGGCCGTCGGGAGGCCCTCATAAGGGCTGTTGAGGCACTCTCCGATCAGGGGGTGATCGTGCCAGTTCCTCAGTTGGAGAGGTTTCACGGTTTCTATTCGAACTTATTCGTGGTCCCCCCCCCCAAAAAAAAGGGGGGGTCAGGCCAGTTTGGGACCTAAAGGCGCTAAACCACTTTGTGAAAGCTCGAAAGTTTCGGATGGAATCTGTCTGTTCGGTCGTGGCCGCCCTACACCAAGGGGACTTCATGGCATCCCTTGATATCAGGGATGCGTACCTCCACGTTCCCATTTGTCTCCAGCACCAGCGCTTCCTGTGCTTTGCGGTGGGAAATCTTCATTACCAATTCGTGGCGCTTCCCTTCGGTCTGGCCTTGGCTCCTTGGGTGTTCACTAAGCTGGTGGCCCCGGTGCTGGCGCTACAGAGGCAGAGAGGCATTGCGGTGGTAACATACCTCGACGACCTGCTCCTGAGAGCAGAGTCTGCTTTGGCTCTGGAGGAGAATGTGGCTATCACCATGACCTCGTTAAAGGACTAAGGCTGGCTAATCAATCTGCAGAAGTCGACGGTGACACCGTCCTGTCGCCTGGAATATCTGGGTCTGATTCTGGACACGGAGCACTAACACTGCAAGCAGCGGTGCAAACCCTGCTGTTACGCCGGTGGTCCTCCTTACGGTTCTGTATGCGGGTGTTGGGGCTCATGGTTTCAGCCTTCGAGGCGGTACCCTATGCCCAGAGTCACACTCGGCTCCTTCAACGAGCGATTCTGTCTCGGTGAGACAAGTCTCCACTGTCCCTAGACCAGCTAAGCAGACTGGATCCTCAGACCAGAGGATCGTTGACCTGGTGGCTTCGGGCCCGGGCTCTGACGTTGGGGAAGTCATTTCTTCCACTGAATTGGTCAAAAGTCACGACGGACACCAGCCTATCGGGCTGGGGGGGGGGGTCCTGGGGCAGCTGTCTGCTCAGGGGCGTTGGTCGGCGCAGGAAAATCGCCTTCAGATCAATGTGCTGGAGCTGAGGGCTCTGCCTCTCCCACTGGACGGTAACGTTGCGCGGCCTCCCGGTTCGGGTTCAGTCGGACAATGCCACGGCAGTGGCGTATGTGAACCATCAGGGCGGAACGAGGAGCTCGGCCCCGGCTGTGGAAGCGGCTCTCATTCTGCGATGGGCAGAACTTCAGGTGGCAGCGATCTCCGCCATCTACATTCCGGGCGTAGAGTATTGGTAGGCGGACTTTCTCAGTCGCCAGACGCTGGATCAGGGGGAATGGTCCCTTCATCCAGAAATGTTCAGCCAGATTTGCCACAAGTGGGGCATGCCAGAGATGGACCTCATGACATCTTGGTTCAATCACAAGGTGGAGACCTTTGTATGCAGGACGAGAGACCCGTTAGCGGTCGCCATGGATGCGCTGGTAGCACCTTGGGGTCAGTATCGACTTCTGTACGCTTATCCTCCCATCAAGCTTCTACCGCGGCTACTGCGCAGGGTGGAAGCAGAGGGGATCCGACAATCCTGGTTACTCCAGATTGGCCTCGGCATTCTTGGTTCACCGATGTGATGCGAATGGTGGCATATATTGCCTGACGCCTTCCGCTGCGCGAAAATCTTGCGACCCATCTTGTACCTTGCTTTACCCTCGCTGGCTTTGACGGCTTGGCTATTGAGTCCCAGGTGCTGAGGCTTAGGGGTGTCGCTGACTCCGTGATCCCTACCATGCTGAAAGCGCGCAATGTACTTCGCGCAAGATTTATCATCGCACCTGGAAGGCCTATATTGCCTGGTGTGAGGCGGGGGGTTGGAACCCTCGCTCTTACGTTGTGTCCAGGGTTCTGGCTTTTTCGCAGCAGGTCCTGGATAAAAAATTAGCTTTGAGTACTCTCAAGGGTCAGATTTCGGCTCTGGCGATTCTTTCATCGGCCTCTGGCGTCACATTCGTTGATTCGTACATTTGTACAAGGTGTGCGCCATTTGGCTCCTCGCCTATGGCACGGTGGGAGTTGAATTTGGTACTTTCTGTGCTGCAGAAACCACCATAAGAGAAGATCAGGGATATTCCCTTACAATTGCTGTTGCAGAAAGTGGCTTTCTTGGTGGCCATTACATCCACGTTGTCCTGCAAGTCTCCTTTCCTGGTCCTTCACAAGGACAAGGCGGTCTTGCAACCATCTCCTTCGTTTTTACCGAAGGCGGTTTCTTCTTTTCACATTAATGAAGATGTTTTTCTTCCTTCGTTATGCCCGCATCCTTCACATCCTAAGTAATTTGAGCTACATTCATTGGATGTCGTGAGGGCTTTGTGGGTGTATTTGGCGGCTACAGACTCTTTTCGGAAGTCTGACGCGCTGTTTGTACTGACGGACGGTCTGCGCAAAGGATTGGCGGCCTCGTCGGTTACGGTTTCTCGTTGGATCAGACAGACCATGACTCATGCGTATTCTATTTGGGGCAAGGTACCCCCTTTTCCAGTCACGGCTCATTCCACCTGGGCTGTTAGCACTTTCTGGGCTTTCAGACACCAGGCTTCGGTGTCACAGGTGTGCAAGGCGGCTGCTTGGGCTTCGGTGCACACATTTACTAAGTTTTATAAAGTTGATGTGTCAGCATCTTCGGATGCTGCTTTTGGCCGTAAAGTTTTACAGGCGGCAGTGTAGGTGCAGCTGGCACCTCCTGAGAGGATTCTGTTGGGTACAGTTGTTGTAGTTTACCCACCCCTCTTTACTGACACAGCTTTGGGACATCGCCACTTGTCTGAGGGCTGCTTCTGTCAGTGAACGTAAGAGAGAGGTTTTATTAAAACTTACCGTAAAATCCTTTTCTCTGAGTTCACTGACAGACGCAGCACCCGCCCCTCTGTTGTGCATTGTACGACTTGTTACGAACTGATATGCTAAGCAGAGCAGGGGGGTTATATGGGAGAGAGCGGACAGCCCCCTGGGAGGGGCCAGCTTGCTTTCTTTCTATTTGCCTAGTTAACTCCTAGTAGGATGTGCATATATCCCACTTGTCTATGAGGGCTGCGTTTGTCAGTGAACTCAGAGAAAAGGATTTTATGGTAAGTTTTAATATAATCCCTTTTTCCCAGAAACGTGGCAAAATATAAAATATTCCATGGACTCAATATTCCTCTCAGCAAATAGCTTGGGGCGTCTACTTTCCAAAAATGGAGTAATTTGGGGGGGAGGGGTTGTGCTATCTGGGCAACTCATGGCCTCCAAAACTGAGATAGGTAGTGTGGGGTGAAGGCATACATTTTTGCCCTTAAAAATCTGAAGGTGATGATTGGTTTTGAGGTCCCGTACACGGATAGGCTCCCAAAAAGTCTCACATGGGGTAACCCCATACTCAGGAGAAGCAGCAGAATGTATTTTGGGGTGTAATTCCACATCTACCCATGCCATGTGTGAGCAATATATCATTTCAGTGAGAGCTTTGTGTCATTTTTGTTTTTCTCATTTTTTAATTACTCTTGACAAAAAAATAAAATATTACATAGACTCAACATGCCTCTCAGCAAATTCCTTGGGGTGTCTACTTTCCAAAATGGGGTCATTTGGGTTTTTTATTTTTTGCTATCTGGGCATTTCATGGCCTCCGCAACTGTGATGGGTAGTGTGGGGTGAAGGCATTAATTTTCGCCCTTCAAAATCCTGAAGACGGTGATTGGTTTTCGGGGTCCCGTACGTGGATAGGCTCCCAAAAGTCTCACACATGGGGTATCCCCGTACTCAGAAGAAATAGCAAAACGTATGTAATTCCACACATACCCATGGCATGTGTGAGCAATATATAATTTAAGTAACAACTTTGTGTAATTTTTTTTGGTCATTTTTCAATCACTTCATGACAAAAAAATAAAATATTCACTGTGCTCAACATGCCTCTCAGCAAATTCCTTGGGGTGTCTACTTTCCAAAATGGGGTAATTTTGGGGGGGGGGGGTTGTACTGCCCCTCCATTATAGCACCTCAGGAAATGAGATAGGCAGTCATAAAATAAAAGCTGCGTGAATTCCAGAAAGTGTACCCTAGTTTGTAAACACTATAACTTTTGCGCAAACCAATAAATATATCCAATTTTTTTTTTTACCCGAGACATGTGGCTGAATGCACTTTGGCAAAAAGTATGACTAAAATTGAGTTTATTGTATTCTCTAGTCATCTGTCCAGGACAGCAGTAGAGAGATGGGCTCCTCCGAAGGCAGGAAACACATCACCAGACTTTAAAGGGCGTTCACCATCCATTCTCAGACTTTTGTATTTCCTCCCTGGAGCAGGAGGCAGGGGGAATTTGTCTCCCTGGAGGTGGCAGAGGAGGCTATGCTAGAAGGGGAGGTAAGGTGGTGCCTGGAGGCCCCAGTCGGGCCCCAGAGGAGGGTTGCAGACCGGCGCTTTCTTTCCGGCCAGTAGTCCGAGGAGGGCTTGTGCTTCCAGTGCAGTCTCACACTGCAGGCGCCGCATTGTGCGGGGAGGGGAGTGGGGGGGGCCTTGAGTTCTGGCCGCCGTCGCCGGAAGGAAATCGGGTCTCCGCCGCATCACTTCCGGGTCACGCAAGGTGTGCAGACACCAGAACGGTGGTCTTTTTGAAAAATACACCACCACAGCAGTGGGGTGCTCAGCTTCGATCCTTTCCCAGCACAGCAGCCCAGGAATACTGTGGACATGCTGCAAGAGGAAGAAAGGCCCAGCGATGGTGGCAGTGGTGCGGCTCCAGCTCAGGTAGGCAAGCACAAGGGTGGTGGACCTACCAAGCTGGAAGGGGGGGGATTGGAGAGGGAGGACCAGCCAAAGGGTTAGGAACACCCCAGGGTTCCTCCACTGACCCTCTAGATGGGCACCGGAGCCTGGCTGTGGTGAAGGGGTACACAATGGTGAGGTGACTGTGACCTATTTTGATGCACCAGGTCTGATAGCCCCTGCTCCTCTCTTGTCTGTCTTCCCTCTCCTTAGCCTCAGCTTAAAGAAGCAGAGAAGCCTGGGAGGAAGAAAAGGTGCCCGTCCTGTGCGGTTAAGCTCAAAGAAGGATGGAGCAAGCCCCTTTGCAAACTCTGCATAGACAAGCTGGTTTATAAAGAGGCAACAGGGGCATGTAAAGAGTTAATTTCTGGAGTCCAGAAAGAAATGATGGCGATTAAATCCATGCTGTCAGGCCTGGAAACCCCTAAACAGCCAGCGGAAGCACCCCCTCTTTCTCCCCAAGGGAGGACGAGGAAACGGGGGGATGAGAGCCTGGACTCCCTTGAGGAACTCAGTATAGCATCTTCCTCTAAGGCAGTGGTTCTCAACTCCAGTCCTCAGGACCTACCAACAGGCCAGATTTTAAGTATTACTTTGGGAAGATGCAGACTAGAATACTGCAATCACTGAGCAGCAAATGATATCACCTGTGATGCATTTCAGTTTTCCTGCAAACCTGGCCTGTTGGTGGTGAGAACTACTGCTGTAAGGACACTTCAGCCCAGGAATCAAGGTCATCCCGGTACAAGCTCTCATTAGAGGAAGTGGAGTCCTTGCTGGGTGTTATTTACGAGACCTTGGAGATGAAAGAAGAGCATGCAGAGCTATCATTACATGACCGGATGTACCAGTCCTTGAGAGAGGAACAGGGCAGGGTTTTTCCGGTCCATAGCGCACTTTCAGCCGCCATCAAAAAAGAATGGTCAGAGCCTGAAAAGATGCTCTTTTTTCCTAAGTCTTAAAAGAAGATATCCGTTTAGTGAAGACCCCTCCTGCGTATGGAACAAGGTTCCAAAACTGGACACAGGCTTCTCCCAGTGTGCGAAGTCGACAGACCTAGCCTTTGAGGACATGGGTATTCTGAAAGAGCCCATGGACAAGAGGATGGAGGTCCTGTTGAAATGATCCTGGGAAGTGGTTATGGCTAGCCTTAAGCCGACAATGGCCACGACCGTTGTTGCTAGAAATCTTGAAGTCTGGCTAGACGAACTGAGGTCACATCTGGAAGGGGGTACCTCACGAAAGGAAATCCTAGACTCCCTGCCAATGCTAGAGAAAGCGGCTGGCTACATGGCAGATGCCTCTGCAGAAACTGTAAAATTGTCTGCAAAAGCTGCAGCTCTGGTAAACTCCTCTCGTAGGGCCTTATGGTTAAATTCCTGGTCAGAGGACCCAGCTCCCAAAATCAGGCTAGACGGGTTACCATTCGAGGGGGATCTTCTGTTCGGTCTGGACCTAGGTGAAGTCCTAGACCGAACAGCCGATAAGAAAAAGGCCTTTCCTATTAAAAACAAGAAGGCCCCGGCAATCGTTTTTTTCGTCCCCAAAGGACTCAGCCAGAGACCTCTAAAGGGACAACCACAAAAGGCAGTGGGGGAGAGGGAAGCAAAGGAGGAGTGTCCTCCTTTCCTCTCCTGAGAAAATCCAGAAGTCTGGGACTCCATCCCTGTGGGGGGGAGATTGGGGCAGTACCTCCCATAGTGGGAAAAAGTTACCCCAAGCAACTTCATTCAGGGGATCATCCAAGAGGGTTACCAGATTCACCTGAAAGGATCGCCACCCACAAGGTTGTTGGTGACCTCCCCTCCCAGAGACCTCCAAAAGGCATCGGCCCTGCAGACACAAATTGCCGACCTGATAGGCCAGCGAGTATTGGGTTTCTACTCTCAAGTCTTCGTGGTACAGAAACCATCTGGGAAGTACCGTCTCATAATTAACTTGAGACACTTAAACGAATTAGTAGTTTACGAGAGATCCAGGATGGAGACCATCTGGTGGTGAAAGCCATTCTCCCCCAGCTTGTTTTATGGCATCCCTCGACTTGAGGGATGCATATTTACACATACCCATCCACAAAGAATCCCAGAAATTTCTAAGGGTTGTGATCAGATGAAAAAAAGAGGTTCACCATCTGCAATTCAGGGCCCTCCCATTCGGCCTCTCATCTTCCCCCAGGATCTTCACAAAAGTCCTGGCGGAAGCTCTGGCCCCTCTCAGGCTAAAGGGGATAGCGGTCATCCCTTGGATGACCTTTTATTTTTTGCTCCCTCCAAGCACCAGCTGGAAAGGGACCTGAGTTCAGCAGTCACCTTCTTGGAGAGTCTGGGGTGGCTGCTGAAAAGGGAAAAATCAAGCCTGATGCCATCACAGTCGCTTCGCTACCTAGGATTCACTGTAGATTCCGTGAAACAAAAAGTCTACCTCACGAAGGAAAAGGTGAAGGTCACGGCGGCGTCTCTTCAGACCAACCTGGATGCGTCGGTCAGGACAGCAATGTCAGGCCTAGGTCTTTTACAGGTGACAATGGCAGCAGTCCCTTGGGCCATGGCCCACTGCAGGCGTTTACAGGCAGAAATCCTGAGAAGCTGGGATGGGACTTAGGAGTCCCTGGACAAAACCTTCCGCCTATCCACAGAGGCAAAGAGGTCATTCCTTGGGTCACTCCGGTGTCTATCCGGATCACCACAGACGCCAGTGCTTGGGGATGGGGGGATGGGGGGCCCGCTGGGGTCTCCAGGTGGCACAAGGGCGTTGGTCCAGGGCAGACTCCAGGAGTTCAGCAAACTGGAGGGAACTGCGGGTAATTTGGGAAGCCCTAAGGGTCTTTTCCAAAGACCTAAAAGGACACCACTTACAAGTCCTCTCAGACAATGTAGTGGCTGTGTCTTATATCAACAAATAGGGGGGCACAAGGTGTCAGTCCTTGATCCACATGACAAACCTCATGTTTCCGTGGATCGAGAAGAACTTGGAGTCAATTTCAGCTGTGCACCCCAGGGGGGTGGACAACCGTCTGGCAGATTTCCGGAGCCGGCGTCCAGTGTTGGAAGCTGAATGGTCCCTAAACGAGGAAGTCTTTCGGCAACTGCTAGAAAAATGGGGATGCCCGGAGGTGGACCCTTTTGCCAGCAAAGAGCATGCCAATCTTCCAAGTTACTTGTCACTTGAAAGAGACCCAAGAGCTCAGGGGATAGATGCCTTAGCCCAGTGTGGCAATACAACCTAGCCTATGCCTTCCCTCCGTTCAATCTCATGCCCAGAGTATTGAGAAAATTCCTGCAGGAGAGCACCAACATGATCCTAGTGGTCCCATATTGGGCACGGAGACCATGGTTCTCCCTGCTGCTGCGACTGGCAGTGGACTCTCTCCTAATATTTGCCAAAAGGGAAGATTTGCTTTCTCAAGGTCTGGTCCTGATGCCAAAGGTCTGGAACTTGAAACTATCAGCCTGGTATCTGAGGAAAGCCTCCTGAAGCAAAAGGGGCTTTCAGATAAGGTGGTTAACACTATCCTGTCAAGCAGGAAGCGGGTAACCCAGGCCATTTACTCCAAGTATTGGAAAGTTTTTTGCATTTTTCTAAATGCCAAAAAAATGGCAGCAGGAATTCCAGCCATCCTGGAGTTTTTACAGGATGGTGTGGATCAAGGCCTGGCCATTAGTACACTGAAGGTACAAGTGGCAGCGCTTTCATTTTTTTGGAACAGCCCCTGGCCTTAGACCCTGTTATCAGTGGGTACTTCAAGGGGCTGGCAAGAATTAGGCCTGTTCCTTTTAAAGTTCTTCCTAGATGGGATCTGTTGATAGTGCTACAAGGCTAGATAGCGCTATCCCTGAGAATGACTAGTCTCAAGACGGCGTTTTTGGCAGCCGTCACGACGGCCAGGCGGGTGAGCGAGTTACAGGCACTCTAAATGAAAGAACCTTTTCTCCAGATCTTTGATGACAGGCTGGTGTTAAGCATGGACCCGGGGTTCTTGCACAAAGTGGCATCCGTTCACAATAGGTCCCAAGAGATCGTTATGCCTTCCTTCTCAGCATCTCCAACTAACCAGAAGGAAGCTGAGTTTCAGCAATTAGATGTAAGGGCTTGTACCCTGCAATACCTTGAAATGTCCAAGGAAATCAGGAAGTCTAATGCTCTGCTTGTGCTACACACTGGTAAGAAAACTGGTTTCCAAGCTGCAAAAAACACAATTGCTCGTTGGATAAAACAAGCTATTGTGGAGGCATACAAAGCCTTGGGGAAGGAGTGTCCTTTCCCCCATCGCCCATTCCACTCAGGCACTATCTGCTTCCTGGGCTGAGCGAGCCGGAACCACGCCGGATCAGATCTGTCGGGACGCAACATCGTCAAGCTACTCGACATTTATCAAACATTATAGACTGGACCTGATCTCCGCATAAGACCAGGCGTTTGGGAGAAAGGTCCTTCAGGCGGTAGTCTCCCCCCCCCCCCAAATCCGGTAGGTTCTCGTTAATCCTCTCTAGTGCTGTCCTGGGCAGACTAGAGAAAACTGGAGTTAGACTTACTGGTAACTCTGTTTCTAAGAGCCATCCAGGACAGCAGGGATTCCCTCCCTATATGCTGTTATAACTTTGGACCAGTATTTTTGTTACAGAAACCGTTAAGATCTGGGGGAGTTCTCGGTTAACCACTTCAGCCCCGGAAGGATTTCCCACTTTAGGACCAGAGCACTTTTTGCGATTCGGCACTTCATTGCTTTAACTGACTATTGTGCGGTCGTGCAACGTTGTACCCAAAACGAAATTTGCGTCCCTTTTTTCCCACAAATAGAGCCTTCTTTTGGTGGTATTTGATCACCTCTGCGTCATTTCTGATTGCTGCTATAAACAGAAGAGCGACAATTTTGCAAAAAAAAAAACAAATTTCTTAGTTTTTGCTAAAATTCAAATCCAGAAAAAAATATATATATAAAAAAACATTTTTTGTCATCGGTTTTGGCCGATTTAGATTCTTCCTCATATTTTTGGTAAAAAAAAATCGCAATTGGTGTTCGATTTTTAGCGGTACTGTGATATTGCAGCAGACATGTCGGACCATTTGACACTTTTTTTGGGACCACTGGCATTTATACAGTGATCAGTGCTATAAAAATGCACTGATTACTGTGTAAATGCCATTGGCAGTGAAGGGGTTAACCTGCAGGGGGCGCTCTAAGGGTAACTCTGTTCCCTGGGAGTGTTCTAACTGTGTGTGGGCTGCCCTGGCTGGGGGAAGGGGATGATCACGGCTTCCATATACAGGAAGCCTGTGATCACAGCCCTTCCCCCTCTATGAGAACGGAGATCCGTGTTTACTTATACGGACCTTCGTTCTCTCACTACGGGGGGCCATCGCGGGTAGCTGGCGGTGATCAAGTCCGCCCTACCCGCTCCCTGCCCCCCCGGACACAGTGAGCGCGCTCACAGCAGGTGTTATCGCAGCCGCCGTCACGCGACGGTGGTTTGCGATAACGAGCCACTCTGTCGCCGTCACACTGCGGTCGGCAAGTGGGTTAAACCTTACCTCCCCTTTTAGCATAGCCTCCTCGCCCCACCTCCAGGGAGCCAATTCCCCCTGCCTCCTGCTCCAGGGAGGAAATACAAAAGACTGAGGGAGAATGGATGGTGACCGCCCTTTAAAGTCTGGTGACGTTTCTTGCCTTCGGAGGAGGAGCCTATCTCTCTAGTGCTGTCCTAGACAACTCCTAGAAACTGAGTTACCGGTAAATCTAACTCCAGTTTTTGTAATGACATTAACCACTTAAGCCCCGGAACGATTTCACACTTTAGGACCAGAGCACTTTTTGCTATTCGGCGCTTCGTCGCTTTAACTGACAATTGCGCGGTCGTGCGACATTGTACCCAAACGAAATTTTTGTGCTTTTTTCCCCACAAATAGAGCTTTCTTTTGGTGGTATTTGATCACCACTGCGTCATTTCTGATCGCCGCTATAAACCAAAGAAGAGCGACAATTTTGCAAAAAAAAAACAAATTTCTTACTTTTTGCTAAAATACAAATCCAAAAAATATATAAAAAAACATTTTTTTTTGCATCGGTTTTGGACGATTTATATTCTTCCTCATATCTATGATTAAAAAAATCACAATTGGCGTTTATTGATTGGTTTGCGCAAAAGTTGCTGCGTTTACGGATGATGAGAATTCATTTCTGGGTTTTTTTTTTATTCTTTACTAGTAATGGCAGCGATTTGCGATTTTTAGCGGCAGTGTACGTCGGACCATTTTGACACTTTTTTGAGACCATTGGCATTTATACAGCGATCAGTGCTATAAAAATGCACTGATTACTGTGTAAATGCCATTGGCAGTGAAGGGGTTAACCTGGGGGGTGCTTTAAGGGTTAACTGTGTTCCCTGGGCGTGTTCTAACTGTATTAGTGTTTGACTGGCAGGCTAAGGGGAGTGATCACAGCTTCCATATAGAGGAAGGCTGTGATCACAGCCCTTCCCCCCTTTCACAGCACGGAGATCCGTGTTTACATGCATGGATCTCCGTTCTTTCACTCCAGGGGGGCATCGTGGGTAGCCAGCAGAGATTGAGTCCGCCGCACCCGCTCCCTGGCCCCCCCTGGACACAGTGAGCGTGCGAGCACGCCTCCGGCGGCACGCATGCACTCACAGTGCGCTATCTGGCAGCCGCCGTCATTTGACGGTGATTTGCCTAGCAGAGCCATCTTGTCACCATCAACCTGCGGTTGGCGGTCGGCAAGTGGTTAAGTTGAAAATATAAATTTCTCTTGCGTTCACTGACAGACGCAGCTCTTCTTAAATGACACGTGGGTTTTATGTCGTCCTATCAGGAGTGACTAGGCAAAACAGATAGAAAACAGTAATAGATCTGGCGCTTGTTGTCCGGATGTATATTGTCAATGACAGGTGATGTCTCAGCAGCCAAGATTCGCTCTGGGGGAAGAGCTAGGAACTGGAGGTGAACATGAATCGGTGGAGGCGCTTGAGAACAATAATCGTAACATGTGCCCCAACGGGATAATAAATAGCAAGTAAGATGCAGCAACGTGGTTGTAAAAAGATAAAATAAGTGTTTATTAAAGTACTTACAAACAGTAATGTTCCATATGGCTCCCAAAATGTGGCTGCAGTAGCCCTATTAGTTGTCCAAAAAAGCCTGGGTGCCCCAGATGGAGGGTGGGACCAGCGGTGTGGTGGGAGGCTTGCAGGGTGGTGGATAAGCAAGGGGGGGAAGAGAAGCGAAGGCTCCTAAGTGAGTAACTTCCTGGCACGAGCCGTGCAGTCAGAGCTCGCACTGTGGGGGAGGGGTGGGTGGAGCTGCAGCTGGATCCAACTCTCCTGGCAAGAGCCGCCCCATCAAACACACTGGGAAGTTGAGGTGGGGGAAGCCGCAGTGTAGTCCCAGGTGACGTCAATCCTCGGACCTGCGGAGCAAGGCTGTGGTTGGAATGGTGGGTCTGCAGGGTGCCAGGGAACAGTGGAGGTCCCGTCACGCTGACGACATGTTTCGCAATCTTTTGCTTTGTCAAGTCACGTGACGGGCGGGACCA
>BLSH010032195.1:1161617-1172990 GCA_018402905.1 Glandirana rugosa
GGAGGTCTGCGGGGACGCCCTCAGAATCCAAACTCCCTTGCTTGGACAAGCCCCCGTCTCGAAACTTGAGATAGGCCATCTGTGGTATAGGTCCTGGGTGGCTAGCCTCTACACTCGACCGGTCGTCAGGCGTTTGAGGTTATTGGCCGGGGGGTGGGCTCTCTACCCGCCCCCGTTGGGCAGTGCGACTCCTCCCGAATAGGAGGCGAAATGGCCCAAAGGCAACGGTCCAAGAGAATGGTCTGGGTCGGCCCCGGAATGGCCTGAACCTTGGGCGGGGCCTCCGTGCTTTTTTGAAAAAGACGGGTCTTTTTCTCCCCGGGACAGCAGCCTGGCAACGGAAACCCGGTAAAGCGGAGGATAAGCCCTCCTCAGCGTGACGGGTTGCCCCCGCCCATCTCTCGGGTGGGGGGCCGGTTATTGGAGTTTGCGGACTGCTGGCCAGCTCACATCTCCGATCGGTGGGTCCTGGATATGGTGTCTACCGGATAGAGTTCAAAGCTCTGCCCCCGAACAGGTTCGTTCCCTCAAACCTAAGACTCCCGCAGGGGCGTCTGGAGGAGCTGTTAGGCGCGGTCCAGTCCCTTGTGGACATGGGCATCGTGGTGCCAGTTCCACTGGAGGAGAGGTTCTGCAGTTTTTACTCAAACCTCTTTGTGGTGCCCAAAAAGGGCGGGGTCAGGCCGATTTTGGACCTCAAAGCTCTGAACTGCTTTGTCAAAGCACAGAAGTTCAAGATGGAGTCCGCTCGCTCGTTGCCGCCCTGCATCAAGGGGAATTCTTGGCGTCCCTGGACATCAGGGACGCCTATCTGCACATTCCCATCTGCCAAAAACACCAGCGTTTTCTGCGCTTCTCAGTGGGAGACCTGTACTACCAGTTTGTGGCCCTACCTTTCGGTCTGGCCTCGGCTCCCAGAGTGTTCACCAAGGTGTTGGCACCGGTCCTAGCACTGCTAAGACAGAGAGGTATCGCAGTGGTAGCGTACCTCGACGACCTGCTCTTGAGGGCGGAGTTGGCAGTGTCCTTGGAGGAGGACGTGAGAATCACGGCCTCTACACTAAGGGACTTTGGTTGTCTCATCAACCTGCAAAAGTCCTCACTAGCCCCCTCATGTCGCTTGGAGTACCTTGGTCTGATTCTAGACACGGTGGAGGCGAAGGTGTTCTTGCCTCCCGAGAAGCTATTGGGGCTGCAAGCGGCGGTTCGGACCCTACTGTCGCACCGGATGTCCTCCCTAAAGTTCTGCATGCGGGTTTTGGGACTCATGGTTTCGTCCTTCGAGGCGATACCTTACGCCCAGAGTCACACTCGGCTCCTGCAGAAGGCGATTCTGTCACGGTGGGACAAATCTCCCCTTTCTCTGGACAGACTGATCCGTTTGGACCACCAGACCAGGGGATCACTGACTTTGTGGCTCCAGGCTCCAGCACTGACTCTGGGAAAGTCCTTTCTTCCCCTCAACTGGTCGATTGTAACGACGGATGCCAGCCTGACGGGCTGGGGAGGGGTGTTGGGTCAGTTGTCTGCTCAGGGCCGTTGGTCAGCTCAGGAAGCTCGACTTCCGATAAATGTGTTGGAACTGAGAGCGATCAGGCTTTGCTTGTCCCGTTGGTCGACAAGGCTGCATGGCCTCCCTGTCTGGGTTCAGTCGGACAATGCCACAGCTGTGGTGTATGTGAACCATCAAGGAGGGACAAGAAGTTCCGCGGCAGCTGCAGAGGCTGCTCTGATTCTCCGCTGGGCGGAGCAACACGTTCCTGCGCTCTCCAATTTACATTCCGGGAGTGGAGAACTGGCAGGCGGACTTTCTCAGTCGCCAGACACTGGACCAGGGGGAATGGTCCCTGCATCCGGAGGTGTTTCGCCAGATTTGCTGCAAGTGGGGCACACCAAAGGTAGACCTCATGGCGTCCAGGTTCAATCACAAGGTCGAGACCGTCGTGTGCAGAACAAGAGATCCGTTGGCGGTTGCCACGGACGCGCTGGTGGCTCCTTGGGGTCGGTATCGGTTAATATACCTCTTCCACCCCTGAAGCTGTTGCCTCGGGTTCTGTGCAGGATAGCTGCGGAGGGTATTCCGACGATCCTGGTCGCTCCCGATTGGCCTCGGCGCACTTGGTACGCCGATCTGGTTCGGCTGGTGGCGGACGCTCCTTGGCGGCTTCCGCTTCGCGAAGACCTGCTGTCCCAAGGTCCCATCTTGCACCCTGCTTTACCCTCGCTGGCTTTGACGGCTTGGCTATTGAGGCCCAGGTATTAAGGGATCGGGGTGTCGCTGACTCTGTAATCCCTACTATGCTTAAGGCACGTAAGTGCACTTCGCGCAAAATTTATCACAGGACCTGGAAGGCCTATATTGCATGGTGCGAAGCGGGGGGTTGGAACCCTCGCTCTTATTTGGTGTCCAGGGTGCTGACTTTTCTACAACAGGGACTGGACAAGAGCCTGGCATTGAGTACGCTCAAGCGCCAGATTTCGGCCTTAGCGGTCCTTTTTCAGAGACCTTTGGCTTCCCATTCGCTGATCCGCACATTTGTACAAGGTGTGCGTCATGTGGCTCCCCAGTTTCGGCCGCCTCTGGCGCCGTGGGATTTGAATCTGGTGCTCTCTGTTTTACAGAAACCACCGTATGAGAAGATTAGGGAGATTCCTTTGTCCCTTTTGTCGCAGAAGGTTGCCTTCTTAGTGGCTGTCACATCCGCGCGGCGGGTGTCAGAATTGGCTGCCTTGTCCTGCAAGTCTCCGTACTTGATTCTTCATAATGACAAGGCGGTGTTGTGACTTCCACCTTCTTTCCTTCCGAAGGTGGTCTCTTTTCATTTGAATGATATTGTCCTTCCTTCATTATGTCCTCACCCAAAACATCCTAAGGAATTTGAGTTACACTCTTTGGATGTGGTGAGGGCCCTGCGGGTTTATTTGAGTGCTACAGCTACTTTTCGGAAGTCTGACTTGTTGTTTGTGTTACCCGGGGGCTCCAAAAAGGGTTCGGCAGCCTCGTCGACTACCATTTCCCGTTGGATTAGACAGACCGTGACCTATGCGTATGAGCTTCGGGGCAAGGTTCCCCCTTTTCCGGTCACGGCTCATTCCACCAGGTCGGTCAGTACCTCCTGGGCGTTCAGGCACCAGGCTTCGGTGTCTCAGGTGTGCAAAGCGGCCACTTGGGCCTCAGTGCACACGTTTACGAAGTTTTACAAAGTTGATGTGTCGGCATCTGCGGATGCTGCTTTTGGCTGCAAGGTTTTGCGAGCAGCGGTGTGAGTGCGTCTGGCGCTCTCTGAGAGGGTTCTGTTGGGTACAGTAGTTGTTGTTTGCCCACCCCTCTAGTTTTTGGCACTGCTTTGGGACGTCCCCACGTGTCATTTAAGAAGAGCTGCGTCTGTCAGTGAACGTAAGAGAAAAAGGGATTTTATTATAACTTACCGTAAAATCCTTTTCTCTGAGTTCACTGACAGACGCAGCTCCCACCCCTCTGGTTTTTTTGTTGCACTGCTTGTGACAAACTGAATGCTATTGGCCAGCAGGGGGTTTTATAGGCTCATGTGAGGACGGCCCCCATGGGAGGGGCCAGCCTATCCCTGATGCTTTTGCATCTGTTTTGCCTAGTCACTCCTGATAGGACGACATAAAACCCACGTGTCATTTAAGAAGAGCTGCGTCTGTCAGTGAACTCAGAGAAAAGGATTTTACGGTAAGTTATAATAAAATCCCTTTTTTTTTCAAAATTTTGGATATTTATTTCTTTATATCGCAAAAAAAGTGCAGAGGTGAACAAATACCACCAAAAGAAAGCTCTGTTTTGTGGGAAAAAAAAGACTCAAATTTTGTTTGGGTACAGCATTGCATATCTGTGCAATTACCAGTTAAAGTGGCGCAGTGCCAAATTGAAAAAAGTGCTCTGTTCCTAAAGCTGGAAATGCTTCCTGGGCTGAATTGGTTAATTTTTACTTGTTTTTTTAGCAGAGCTGCTATGGGTATTGTCTTTTTTTGGTTACACGGTTATTTGTGCAGCGTTTTTTTCTACAATATATTTTCACTATAGAATAGCTAATTTTTAGTTAAAATATAAAAAATAATTTTGTGGTGAGTAAATACACTGAGCAAAATTATAAATGCAACACTTTTGTGTTTGCCCCTATTTATCATGAGCTTGAACTCAAAGATCTATGACTTTTTCTATGTACACAAAAGGCCTACTCTCAAATATTATTCACAAATCTATCTAAGCCCAGGTTCACACCGAGTATGGGAATCAAATGGTGCGAATTCAGCTGAACTCGCACCATTTTATTCCCGCTGGTCAGTCGCAATTTCAGCGGCAATTTCACATGTATCTGTGCGGGTTTCTGCACAGATTTCACTGGAAATCGCACCTGAAATTGCCAAAAGTAGTACAGAAACTACTTTCAGAAATCGGTGCGGCGGCACTGCCGCAAGTGCAGCGTCACACCGATTAGGACGGTACTATTGCCGGCAATAGCCATTGATTTGGCATGCGATTTGACATGCTAAAATGCACCAATGTGAACCATGGCTAAATCTGTGTTGGTGAGCACTTCTCCTTTGCCGAGATAATCCATCCACCTCATAGGTGTGGCATATCAAGTTTCTGATTAGACAGCATGATTATTGCACAGGTGTGCCTTTAGGCTGGCCGCAATAAAAGGCCAGTCTAAAATGTGCAGTTTTACTGTATTTGGGGGGTCCTAA
Source organism: Glandirana rugosa (assembly GCA_018402905.1). Taxonomy (NCBI): domain Eukaryota; kingdom Metazoa; phylum Chordata; class Amphibia; order Anura; family Ranidae; genus Glandirana; species Glandirana rugosa. The sequence continues at coordinate 1,166,334 of BLSH010032195.1, forward strand.
AACCAGTCAGTAGCGGGCACGACCACCATTTGTCTCACACAGTACAGCACATCTCCTTCGCATAGAGTTGATCAGGTTATTGTTTGTGACCTGTGTAATGTTGGTCCATTCCTCTTCAATGGCTGTGCGAAGTTGCTGGATATTGGCAGGAACTGGAACACGTCGTATACGTCGAGCATCCCAAACCTGCTCAATGGGTAGCATGTCCCCAGTGAGTATGCTGGCCATGCAAGAACTGGGATGTTTTCAGCTTCCAGGTATTGTGTACAGATCCTTGCAACATGGGGCGGTGCATTATCATGCTGCAGCATGAGGTGATGGTCGTGGATAAATGGCACAATGGGCTTCAGGATCTCATCACGGTATGTCTGTGCATTCAGAATGCCATCAATAACATGCACCTGTATTAGTTCTCCATAGCATACGCCTGTCCATACCATAACCCCACCGCCACCATGGGCCACTCGATCCACAACGTTGATATCCGCAAACCGCTCACCTACACGATGCCATACATGCTGTCTGCCAACTGCCCTGTACAGTGAAAACTGGGGTTCATCCATAAAGAGTGCCAGACGCCATCGAATGTGACCATTTGCCCACTCAAGTCGGTTACGACGATGAACTGCAGTCAGGATGAGACCACGATGAGGACAACGAGCATGCAGATAAGCTTCCCTGAGAAGGTTTGACGGTTTGTGCAGAAATTCTTTGGTTATGCAATCAGATTGTTGAAACAGCTGTCATGGTGGCTGTCTCAGACGATCATGGAGGTGAAGATGCTGGATGTGGAAGTCCTGGGCTGGGGTGGTTACACGTGGTCTGCGGTTGTGAGGCCGGTTGGATGTACTGCCAAATTCTCTGAAACTCCTTATGGTATAGAAATGAACATTCAATTCAAGGGCAACAGCTCTGGTGGACAGCATGCCAATTGCACGCTCCCTCAAAACTTGCGACATCTGTGGCATTGTGCTGTGTGATAAAACTTCACATTTTAGAGGGGCCTTTTATTGTGGCCTGCTTAAGGCACAACTGTGCAATAATCATGCTATCTAATCAGCAACTTGATATTCCACACCTGTGAGGTGGAGGGATTATCTCGGCAAAGGAGAAAAACTCACACAGATTTAGTCAGATTAGGCAAATAGGGGAAACACAAAAGTAACATGTCGGGCTTTAAATTGTGTACGCCCATGGAACAGTGGCAAACCACGATACCTAAAGATCTCAATAGGCAATGCTTTTAATAGCCTTTTACAGGTTACTAGTTTAGTTACACAGTAGGTCTGGAGCTAAAAATGTTTGCTCTTGTTCTAACGTTTGCAACATCTCTTGTGAATGCATGGGCCATGACAGGTCCCCTTTATGGATTAATCACAAATCTCTCATCTGGCCTCCAATGCCTGTCCTTTCAGCCCCAGATCCAATCACTGTCCAAATCGTGCAGACTTCACCTCTGAAACATCTCCAAAATATGTCCCTTCCTAACCGTTGACACTACTAAGCAACTTATTCACTCCCTTGTTATCGCTCGCTTTGACTATTGTAACTCCCTCCTAATTGGCCTACCTTTTCACAAGCTATCCCCTCTTCAGTCTATCATGAATGCTGCTGCCAGACTCATCCACCTTCCGAACCGTTCAGTGTCTGCCACTCCTCTCTGCCAATCCCTGCACTGGCTTTCCATTTTCCAAAGAATAAAATTCAAAACCCTAACCATGACATACAAAGCCATTTACAATTCTGCCCCAAGCTACATCACCAATCTTATCTCCAAATATCGCCCAAACTGTCCTCTTCGCTCCTCCCAAGACCGTCTGCTCTCAATCTCCCTTGTCTCCTCCTCCCATGCTCATCTCCAGGACTTATCCAGAGCCTCTCCCATCCTGTGGAATGTTCTACCCCAATCTGTCTGCCTATCTCCTACTCTCTCCACTTTTAGGCAATCCCTGAAAACTCATCTCTTCAGGGAGGCCTATCCTGCCTCCAGCTAACATAATCTTCTACTCCCCTCATCAATTCATCCCTCACGGTCCCTATCTTTTTGTTTCACCAGCCCACCCCTCTTAGATTGTAAGCTCGCAGGAGCAGTGCCCCTCTAACCCTCTTGTTTTGAATTGTACTGTTGCTGTAATGTCTCTTTATATTGTAAAGTGCTGTGCAAACTGCTGGCGCTATATAAATCCTGTATAATAATAATGCAGCTGATCAGACACAGATCGGCTGCTTAACTGCCCGCTAACAGCCAGGTAAACAAAGAGCCCAAATCGTAAGTAACGAAATCCTCAGCACTTATGGTTTCCACGGTCAGAGTAGGAGGAACAACATCTGTTATCCTCTAGTCCTGCCAGTCGCATTGTTCATGGGCTCTATGATTGGACGGCAAAGCCTCGCAAAGCCGAATGCAATGGAAGGGGGAGAGACCCCCTCTGCCACTCTCAGAAGTGATCGAGTGGCTGTTCCTCCTACATGTTCTTCTGGTGTGTTCAAGGACAGCACTGGATTCATAGGCCCTTGAGGGTCTGTTTCATAAGTCAACAGCTTCAGTATTTATACCTTCTAAATTTAGTTTTCTCTTTCATTCATTGACAGACGCAGCCTCTAATCTTGAGATGTGGGGTATGCACCTTTTACCAGGAGTAGACTAGGCAGAACACAGTTCAGACAAAAAAGCAAGCTGGCCCCTCCCAGGGGGCAGTCCTTACTCTGCATAACCCCCTCCGCCCTGCTAGCACACTAGTTTTTTCTGCCTAGTGCAAGAAGTAGCACCTAGGCTCCCTGCTGGGACCTGCGGTTCCCCAATTTCTTTTTTTCCTCAAGATATGATGAAGAATACAATCAAGTAGCCAGCTGGGTGACATGCTGGAGATCTTTAGGTCCAGATAGTCTTCCCAGCGCGGCCGACGGATGCGAGCCATCCCTTAGCTGCCTGCAGGGTCGGCTGCATTGGGCTTCATTCCGTGCGGGGCGGCCGGCGGGTTAAACATCCCGCCAGCGCGTTGAGTGACCGGGCTGCGGCTCGCGTTGAGGCGTCGCTTGGCCGACATCTCCCTCCCCACCTGTAGGGGCGGCAGGCCTGTCTGTGGCTACCCGCTGCGCCTGTCTGGAAGGGTGAGTACACTTCCCCCTCCCCCCCTCGTGGGTGCGGAGGGGGGGCTGGTGGGTGCCCTATCTTTCTGGTCGTTCCTCCCCCCCCTCCCCACCGCAGCCCGCCGCTTCTGTCTCAGTGCTGCTGTTTTTGGGCCCCCTGACCATGCGGCGATCGCTGCAATTTTTTCGGGGCCGGGCTGTCATTTTGCCGTAGTCGCGGTGATCTTGGTGGTGGTTTGGCCTCTAGTGTTTGCTACAGCGGCCATTTTTGGTTTGTCTCCTGATGAACTTATAGCATGGGCTTTGGCGCCATTTTCCTTATTCTGGATGGCGCGCTCGACACATGTGGAGGAGCTCAGCAGAGGCAGCACAGCAGCAGTGGAGGCAGGCCCACTCACTTTCAGCAAGTATAGCTGGCCTCTCCCTGGGGTGCTGGTAGCAGCACAGTGCAGTTCCTCCTGTGAATTTCATGTCCGCTGTGCGGGGGTGACTGAGGGGTGGCCTGTGGTTGGGATGCGGCCTGTAGGCCTGACTAGAGTCTGGGGGGTGGCACATGGTGGCTGAACCAGGTATGTTGGTTCCGGAATTATCCGCAGAGGCTCCGGCTGCACTGGGACCTGTAGTCCCACTGGACAAACTTCAATTTTGGAAGAGTTTCTCGCCCGGGTGGAACCGGTCCGTGTTAGGGGGGTGGCGAAGAAGCTTCCATCCTCTGAGGAGGATTTGGAGCCGGAAGGGGGTTATGTGATCTCAGGGACCCCCATGGACCTGTCAGATGGGGAATTGGACTCTTCTGATGGTGAGAAGGAGCAGGGGGCCACCGTAGAGTGGGAAAAGGCACTGGTGCGCTCCCTGGTGCCTGCCGTCCGCGAGACGCTGCATTTGGGCCAGGCTGGGACGTCGCAAGAGGGGGCTCTGCTGTCACAATGGTGGTCTTCCTTACGTTTCTGCATGCGGGTGTTGGGGCTCATGGTGTCAGCCTTCGAGGTGGTACCGTATGCCCAGAGTCACACCCTGCTCCTGCAGCGGTTGATTCTGCTGCAGTGGGACAAGTCCCCTTTGTCTCTGGATCGGGTGATCAGGTTGGATCACCAGACCAGGGGGGTTCTTGCCTGGTGGCTGCGGGCCCCGGCGTTGAGTCTGTGAAAGTCATTCCTTGCCCTGGAATGGTCGATTGTCTCGACCGATGCCAGCCTAGTGGGCTGGGGAGGGCTGCCCAGGGCTGATGGTCCTCGGTGGAGTCCCGCCTTCCGATCAATGTGCTGGAACTGCGGGCGATCAGGCTATGCCTCTCCCATTTCGTCGGAGTGGTTACGCGGTTGACCCGTTCGGGTGCAGTCGGACAACGCCACAGCGGTGGCGTATGTAAACCACCAAGGCGGCACAAAGAGCATGGCAGCAGCTGTGGAAGCGGCCCACATCTTGAGGTGGGCAGAGCTTCATGTGCCGGCCATCTCCTCCGTTTACATTCCGGGCGTAGAGAATTGGCAGGCGGACTTTCTCAGTCACCAGACTCTGGATCAGGGAGAGTGGTCCCTGCATCCAGAAGTGTTCCATCAGATCTGCCAGAGGTGGGGCACGCCAGATGTCGACCTGCTGGCTTCCTGGTTCAATTGCAAGGTGCGAGCCTTTGTGTGCAGAGCAAGGGATCCATTGGCGGACACCGTGGACGCCCTTGTGGCTCCGTGGTCTCGGTAACGGCTCCTTTACACCTTCCCTCCTCTCAATACGTGGTACGGATGGTAACGGATATTCCCTGGCGGCTTCCGCTACTCGAAGATCTGCTGTCGCAGGGGCCCATCCTGCTGCACCCTGTTTTACACTCGCTGGCTTTGACGGCCTGGCCATTGAATCCCATGTATTGAGGGATAGGGGGGTCTCTGAGTCAGTGATCCCCACCATGCTTAAGGCACGTAAGTCCCCGTCACCCAAGATCTATCACTGCACCTGGAAGGCTTATATTACTTGGTGCGATGCTGGGGGGGGTGGAACCCCCATTCCTTTCAGTGACGCGTATACTGGCCTTTCTTCAGCAAGGCCTGGATCAATACCCTCAAGGGTCAGATTGCTGCACCAGCGATTCTTTTCCAGCATTCGTTAGTGACGCACTCTTTGATTCGTACCTTTGTACAGGGGATATGTCATGTGGCGCCTCAGGTGCGGTCGCCCCTGGCGCTGTGGGATCCGCCATATGAAAAGATCAGAGACATTTCTTTGCTGTTGCTTTCGAAAAAGGTGGCCGCCATGGTGGCCATCACATCCGCCAGGCGGGTGTCTGAGTTGGCAGCTTTGTCCTGTAGGTCTCCTTACTTGGTCCTGCACAAGGACAAGGCGGTGCTTTCTCCTTCGTTCCTTCCGAAGGTGTTTTCCTCTTTTCACATTAATGAGTCCTTCCTTCCATGTGTCCGCGCCCGTCTCATGTGAAGGAGGTTGTGTTGCACTCCCTGGATGTGGTGAGGGCTCTGCGGGTGTATTTGTCAGTCACGGCAGTCAGATGCGTTGTTCGTGGTGCTGGATGGCCCGCGCAAAGGACTGGTGGCCTCGTTGGCCACTATCTCGCTTTGGATTAGACAGACCGTGACCCATGCGTATGAGGTTCGGGGTCAAAAACCCCCCTTTCCGGTTACTGCTCATTCCACCAGGGCGATTAGTACTTCCTGGGCTTTCCAACACCAAGCGCCGGTGTCTCAGCTGAGCAAGGCTGCCACTTGGACCTCCGTGCACACCTTTACTAAGTTGTACGAAGTTGATGTGTCAGCATCTGCGGATGCTGCTTTTGGTCGCAAAGTTTTGCTGGCAGCGGTGTAGGCGCGTCTGACGCCTCCTGGAGAGTTTTCTGTTGGGCACAGTTCATGTGTTGCCCACCCCTCTTTGGTTTGTCACTGCTTTGGGACGTCCCCACATGTCAAGATTAGAGGCGTCTGTCAATGAACGAAAGAGAAAATAGGATTTTCATTGACACGCGCAGCACCCACCCCTCTGTGTTCTGAGTTTGTACTGCTTGTTAAGAACTGGTGTGCTAGCAGGGCGGAGGGGGTTATGCAGAGTGAGGACTGCCCCCTGGGAGAGGCTAGCTTGCTTTTTTGTCTGAACTGTGTTCTGCCTAGTCTACTTGTCATAAAAGGTGCATACCCCACATCTCAAGATTAGAGGCTGCGTCTATCAATGAACTCAGAGAAAAGGATTTTACGGTAAGTCAAAAAATCCTATTTTTTTTAATACAAAAAAAAAAAAAAAGACTAAGGTTGTTCTTTTAAGAAGTGGGCTGTGTGCATTAAACCATTTCTCTCCCTAACCATGCACTGATGGTTCTTGACGAGGATATCCTAGTGTTTAAAGGAATCTGTGGATCAGGGACTGTGGAAGCCCTTTGCAAGGCCTTGTATATAACAAATATAAAGAAAGCGGGTTTTTGAAGGTGCTCATATCTTGAAACAGAATTGATCTAAAAAAAAAAAAAGTTTTATTAGTACAGTGTTCATAAAAACCCATAAAAACAAAACAACCATGTCCAAGTAGTTAGAGATATAAAAGTTGGTTCAATATAGATCTCTCCCACTAACTGCT
>BLSH010032195.1:1173000-1210098 GCA_018402905.1 Glandirana rugosa
CAAAAAAAAAAAAAAAAAAAAAAAAAAAAAAAGTTTTTATTAGAACAGTGTTGATAAAAACCCATAAAAACAAAACAACCATGTCCAAGTAGTTAGAGATATAAAAGTTGGTTCAATATAGATCTCTCCCACTAACTGCTTCAAGTAGTGCCTTTGACATGTTTCACCATAATTTGCTTCATCAGGAAGAATGTTACTGCCAGAGGCAAACTGTAAAAAAAACACGTACAAATCTGATTCCTGTATTTCTTCTGTATAAACTCAAACTGATGTCTCTCCATGTGCATACTCAACAAAAAGATCTGCACATCAGTTCCAGGTTATATACTACTTCCCCACCATTAATGGAAAATAGCAATATGAATATACTTAATTTATATGTATGCCTATTTATTCTTTAGGCTCTGTTCACATGCACTCACTGGCCACTTTATTAGGTACACCTTGCTAGTACTGTGTTGGGCCCTCTTTTACCTCAGAACTGCCTAATTCTTCGTGGCATATATTCAGCAAGGTGTTGAAAACATTCCTCAGATTTTGGTGCATGTTGGCATCACACAGTTGCTGCAAATCTCCTGTTCACCACATCCCAAAGGTGCTTTATTGGATTGAGATCTGGTGACTGTGAAGGCTATTGGAGTACAATGAACTGATTATCATGCTCAAGAAACCTGTTTTGAGATGATTTAAGCTTTGTGACATGGTGCAATATCCTGCTGGAAATTGCCATCAAAAGATGGGTACACTGTAGTCATAAAGGGATGGACATTGTCAGCAACAATACTCAGCTAGGCCGTGGTGTTTAAAGTGATTGTAAAGTCTCCTTTTTTCTATTAAAATAACAAACCTGTTCTACTTACCTGCTCTTTTTGGGTGCCTCTTCTGTGCTCCTGGCCCCTCTCCTGTTGAGTCCCCCCCACAGCAAACAGCTGTTCTATGGGGGCATCCAAGCCAAGCGGCAGCTCCCTGTGTCCATTCAGACACAGAGCTTCGGTTAGGCCCCCCCCCCTCTCTCTCCTGATTGGCTAACTGACTTTTTACTGTCTCAGCCAATCAGGAGGGAGAGTCCTGGACAGCCGAGACACTCGTGGACATCGCTGGACAGAGGAGCCTTAGGTAAGTATTAGGGGGGCTGTTGCACACAGAAGGCTTTTTATCTTAATGCATAGACTGCATTAAGATAAACCTTCTGCCTTTACAACCCCTTTAACCGCGTCCCACCCGGCCACTGCACATATATGGCCAGGTGGGTGCGTCCTCTTTCTGAGTGGACGTTCGGAAACGTCCTTCAGAAGGAGCGGGATCGCGCTGCAGCAAGGGCACTTGTGTCACCCAGACACAGCACATCTCTGATTGGCAGGAGGGCTCTGTGAATAGCCCTCCTGATCACATGATGGCTGTGTCCAATTACAGCCATCATGTGATGTAAACAGAAAGCCGGTTGTTAGGCAATCAGCTCTCCCTCTCCTCAGACGGAAGTTGTCAGTGGGTAGAGTGAGAGTGGATCGCTGCAGGTGGCGGTGATCAGTGTGTATGAGCTGTTTTTTACAACTGTTTACACACTGATCACTGTCCCAGTGTCCTCACACAGTGCCCCACAAAGTGTCATCAACCCACACATGTCCCCACACATTGCACCACAAAGTGTCGTCATCCCACACATGTCCCCTCACTTGCCCCCTACATTGTCACCCCACAGTTGTCCCCACACAATAAAAACACCTGTCCCACATATGTCCCAGTAAAATCATCTGTCCCAATGATCATCTGCACACACATGTCCGCGTTATCATCTGTGCACATCTGTACATGATTATCTGCGTACATTTGTCTGTGATCACACAAACCAATTATACACTTATGATTTTTTTTTTACCAAAGACATATAGCAGAATACATTTTGGCATAAATGTATGACAAAATTTGATTTTATTGAATTTCTTTTAACAGTGTAGAAAATATTGTTTTTTTTTTCAAATTTTTCACTTTTTTTTCGCTTTTTTTCACAAAAAATAAAAAACATAGTGGTGATTAAATACCACCAAAAGAAAGCTCTATTTGTGTGAACAAAATAAGAATTTCATTTGGGTGCAGTGTAGCATGACCGCGCAATTCTCATTGAAAGTGCAAGAGCGCAGAAAGCTGAAAATTGGTGTGGGAAGGAAGGGGGTGAAAGTGCCCAGTATTGAAGCGGTTAAACAATGCTCAATTGGTATTAACGGGTCCAACGTGTGCCAAGAAAATATCCCGCACCAATGCACCACCACCAGCAGCCTAAACCCTTGATAAAAGGCAGAATGAATCCATGCTTTCATGATTACACCAAATTCTGACTCTACTATCTGAATGTCGCAGACGACTCAGACCAGGCAATGTTTTTTAAATCTTCTATTGTCCAATTTTGGTTAGTCTGTGCAAATTGTAGCCTTAGTTTCCTGTTCCTAGCTGACGGTAGTGGCCCCTGGTGTTGTCTTCTGCTGCTGTAGCCCATCCACTTCAAGGTTCGATGTGCATTCAAAGCTGGTATTCTGCATACCTTAGTTGTAACAAGTGGTTATTTGAGTTTCTGTTGCCTTTCTATCATTTCGGACCAGTTTGCCCATTCTCCTCTGACATTGAGGTGTTTTGTCCACACAACTGCCGCTCTCTAGATATTTTTTCTTTTTCAGACCATACGCTGTAAACCCTAGAGATGGTTTTGCATGACAATCCCCGTAGATCTGCAGTTTTTGAAATACTGAGACCAGCTCATCTGTTACCAACAACCATGCCACGTTCAGAGGCGCTAAAATCCCCTTTCTTCCCCATTCTGATGCTCTGTTTCAATTTCAGCACGTCCTCTTCACGTCTAGATGTCTAAATGCATTAAGTGGCTGCTATGTGATTGGATGATTAGCAATTTGTGTTACCAAACAATTGAACAGGTGTACCTAATAAAGTGGGCAGTGAGTGTATATGTGAATCGGATGTATTTTTAATCGCATCCGATTCGCATAACATGATAGAACACCTTTGGGATGAATTAGAGTGGAGTTTGCGAGCCAGGCCTTCTCTTCCACATCAGTTCCTGACCTCACAAATGCGCTTCTGGGAGTGGTCAAATATTCCCATACAGTCCTAAACCTTGTGGACAGTTGATAGCTGCAAAGGGTGGGCCAACACAATATATGCGTGTAAAGTCAGGCATGCCAAAACTTTTGGTAATATAGTGTATGTGCCACTTTGTGTTTGGCTGGTTGGGACAAGGTGTAGTCTCTGAATTCACAATTTGTCACCCAAGCCCAGTTTGTCTCTAGCCTGGGGGCTCACCATATTGGAAGAAATATAGAGGCATAGTCTGCAATGTGAGGCACCACATCCAAATATTGCGTGTACAAAAAAGGAAAAAGAAATGGAAAAACTGACTTTTATGGCTGCCACTATAATCCCAATAAGGAAAGCGGAATACTCGAAGGTATAGATAAAATATCAAAATTTATTGAATATCATCATAAAAACATTATAAAAAAATAAGTGCATGGGTATGCCATGATATATACTCTCTCCCATAGATGATAGAAATGGCTGGACAGGGAAACGCGTATGGATAGCCTCTGTAGTATTGAGTGTGCTGTCATAACAGAAATATTCTGTTCTGTATATCCATGCCGACAGGATCACAATGCCAGCACCAATGGATCACTACGCGTTTCACCAATAGCTTCCTCAGGAGATCCTATTGGTACTGGGAGGTACATTCAAATTAATATTTCATATAGAGTATATTTATAGACACTTTTATAAGTGATACATGTATATTAACTTATTACATAAAAAAAAATCCTAAATTTCATTTAAAAAAACGTATGATCAATAATCAGGATGGGGTGTTTTAGGATACATACCAGGATCACTTAGGAGGTATAAGGCATCCAATTCACCATGAAAAAAAGAAAAGGAGAAGCAGAAAGATTCGCTCTACCGGCTCTAGTGACGTATCAAAACAGCCTTATGAAGGTCCTTCTCCATACATGGCAGCCTGCCAGAAAATGAATAGTTCAGGATTGGTTTTATTCGGTCTGACATATTTGAATTATTCTTATTTATTTCCTATTTTTTGCTTTCCTATACACAGCTCTTTATATTTTTTTGTTTCACATGACACTAAACCACATGTGTGGGGAAATAAAAATCATAAGAATACACAACATGCAAAGATGTGTATTGAAGAAAAAAAAGGGGATTATAATAAGTTAAATGTTTAGATGGAGAATGAGAGAGAGAGAGAGAGAGAACACTTGCCTATTCCGACACACATTAAACATTTAATGATTTTTACTAACAGTCTACTGGTATGGTACCAGCTGATTAGAGAAAAGCTAATGTAGCACCAATGTTTAAAAAAGGACCAAGATATATCTCTGGAACTACAGACCAGTTAGCCTAATGTCAGTAGTATGCAAGCTCTTGGAGGGGATGATAAGGGACTGTATACAAGATTTTAGTAATGAAAACGGTATCATCTAAAAAAGGAAGGTCTGTAGATGTATATATGGATTTTTCAAAGGCATTTGATACAGTTCCCCATAAACGTCCCCCAGCATTCTGTCCTGGCACCAATCCTATTTAATTTATTCATAAACCCATCTGGAGAATGGGATAAACAGCTCAATCTCATGATTTGCGGACAAGACTAAGCTAAGCAGGGCAATAATTCCTCCGCAGGACAGGGAAACCTTGCAAGTAGATCTGAATAAATGAGTGGGGTGCGCAACTACATGGCAAATGAGTGGAAAAATGTAAAATAATGCATTTGGGTGACAAAAATATGAATGTATGAATCTACTCACTAGGGGGAGAACCTCTGGGGGAATCTAGGATGGAAAAGAACCTGGGGATCTTAGTGGATGACAGGCAATGCCAAGCTGCTGCAAGCAAAGCCAACAGAATATTGCCAAGCATTAAAAAGGGGATTAAAGTGGTTGTCAAGTCATGACAACCACTTTAAACTACAGGTAAGCCTACAATAAGGCTTACCTGTAGGTCCAGTAAATATCTCCTAAACCGTACTATCCCCTGTAACTGCATGTGCACACGTCATCGGCACATGCGCACTGAAGAATCGGCACCCAGGGTGCCGTTTCTTCTGTATTCGTGCTGTAAATGACGTCTCCCGTGCGCATTCGCGGTAGTGACGTCAGCGTGGCTCCGCCAATCACATCGCTGGAGCCAGCGCTGTGATTGGATGGAGCCGAAGACACGGAAGAAGCATGTCGCCGGTCACAGTAGTGTGCCGAGACCGCTGCAACAGCTTCATTCCGAGGTAAGTGTTTCATAATGAGCTAGTATACGCTGCATGCTAGCTCATTATGCTTTTGCTTTGCAGGTTTTTTTTTTTTTTTTGGGTGGGGTGGGGCGGCTTTACAACTACTTTAAGTCCAGAGATGAATACGATCATTCTCCTACTCTACAAGACTCTGGTCCGGCTGCACCTGGAGTATGCCTTCCAGTTCTGGGCTCCAGTCCTCAGGAAGGATGTGCTGGAACTGGAGAGAGTCCAGAGAAGGACAATAAAGCTAATTAAGGGACTGGAGGACCTTAGTTATGAGGAAAGATTACGAGCACTGAATTGTTCTCTCTGGAGAAGAGACGCTTGAGAGGGGATATGATTTCATTGTACAATTTTATTCTTATACTGATTTTTATATAGAACTCTGAGTTATGCATCATAGCTTTTGTTTTTAGTATTGTATTTCTAGTGTTAAAGTATTTTGTATGGTGGAGTAACCTGCGCTGATTAGTTGGCCCTTTAAGAACTGGGCATGCCCCCCCTTGTCCAGCAGCCTATAACAGCGCTCAGGACTCCTCCATGCATCAGGGTCTGAGGAAAATGTGCTAACACATTGAAACCCGTCACCCTATTGGCTGACGATGTCGGTTCCGGGACTTATGGTTTTCGACCTGGTGCGTTCCAAGCTGGGTTTATTCTGAGGAGAGTGATGCTGTTGATCATGGACAGCCAGCCAGTCGGTCGGTCCAGCCCCTGCACTCCAGCATCTAGGCAGCCTTGAGCTGCCCCTCCATCCCCATGAACAGATCACAGCCAATAGCAAAGGACGTTCCTGCCTTCTCGTCCAGCATCACTACATATTTTTTTTTTTTTTTTTACAGCTTTGTCTTAGGAGTATTCACTTGGCTGTTTCTCAATAAATACTCATAATGTACAACATACTGCACTTTGATTGGCACACCTTGTCTAACTTTTCATCATTTTTAGAGCTGCTTCAACTCTCAGGGGAGCTGCCTCCCTAGTGCTGGCAATTATATCAACTTACAATTTGACTATTTCATGGACATTCAAGGACTGCCATGATTTTTAGTCTCCGTACTTCTATCTGGCGCCATTCTGTTTTTGTACAAATACCGTACTGGTGACCCCACAATAGGGATAAAACTTTTCCACGCAAGGGAACAAAAAACATGCGGCCATTTATTAAAATTTAGAAGACAAGGGGTTTATCATTAAACTGCGCGGAGGGTTCTTTACCGTAAGAGCGCTGAGAATGTGGCATTCTCTTACACAAGTAGTGGTTTCAAGCAGGGAGCATAGATAATTTAAAAAAAAACTATTAGGCACCTAAATGACCACAACATACAGGGATATACAATGTAATATTGACCTAAAAGTACACACACAGGTTGGACTTGATAGACTTCGTGTCTATTAGTGTCTTTTTTCAACCTCACCAATTATGTAATTATATAGTGTGCTCCCACCCTTTATTGGTTCATATGTTCATATCTTAGATAATTTATACATCTAAACATTATCCACTTAACTTGTTATAAACCCCTTTTCTCTTACGTGAAGCAGACTTACCCCCTTGTCCCGGGAAGGATTGTTGCTGGCCAAGGCCTCTGGAAAGGCAAAAGCCAGACACTGGGCACAAGTGGCAACAGCCACAGGCCACCCGCACGGAACGGGCCCTGAGCGACGCTGCCCTGACAATTTTAGGGTAGGTCCTCATGAGTTGGCCGGTCAGGGCAAAAGCTTTGGATTCGTGATATCCTCTCTATGCCACGACCGGCTACTTGATAGAAGTCTTCATCTTCTTCAGAAAGAAAACATTACATGCAGAAAAAAAAACGCAGGTCCCAAAAGGATTGCTATTGGCCAGCAGGGGGTTTTATAGGCTCTGGAGGATGGCCCCCATGGGAGGGGCCAGCCTATCCCTGATGCTTTTGCATCTGTTTTGCCTAGTCACTCCTGATAGGACGTCATAAAACTCACGTGTCAATTAAGAAGAGCTGCGTCTGTCAGTGAACTCAGAGAAAAGGATTTTACGGTATGTTATAATAAAATCCCTTTTTATCCTTCCTTTTTTTTCTTCAATACACATATCTTTGCATTTTGTTTATTATTTTTCTGATTTTTGTTATTTTCCCACACACGCTGTTTAGTGTGATGTGAAACTAACAATCTAAAGAGCTATGTATAGGAAAGCAAGAAATAGGAAATGACTAACAAATAAGATTAATTCAAATATGTGAGACCGAATAAAGTCAATCCTGAACTATTCATTTTCTGGCAGGCTGCCGTGTATGGATAACGCCCTTAATAAGGCTGTTTGATACCTCACTGGAGCCGGTCGAGTGAAGCTTTCTGCTTCTCCTTTTCCTTCCCTCTTCCCTTTTTTTCATGGTGAATTGGATGCCTCATACCTCTTAAGTGTTTGATCCTGGTATGTATCCTAAAATACCCAATCCTGTTTATTGCGTTTTATGTTTTTTTTTATGAAATTTACTGCGATATCTGAATTGGAGTTTTTTATGTAATAAGTTTATATATGCATGTAACATTATAAAAGTGTCTATAAATATACTACCAATAAGATCTCGGAGGAAGCTATTGGCGAAACGCACAATGATCCATTGGTGCTGGCATTGTGATCCTGTTGGCCTGGCCCTCAGATTTCTGCTATGACAGCACACTCAATACTCCAGAGGCCATCCGTACGGGTTTCCCTGTCCAGCCATTTCTATTTATGGAAGAGTGTATATATCATGGCATACCCATGCACTTAATTTTATTACATGTTTTTATTATGATCAATACATTGTGATATTTTAGCTATACCTTTGAATATTCCTCTTATTGGGATTACAGTGGCAGTCTGTTTTTCAATTTCTCTTAACTTTTTCTTTTTTTTGTACTGGTGGCTCACCAATTCAGCCCTGGACTCTGGGTTAAGTCTTGCTTACCTCTATTCCTAAATTCTCATGATGGATGCTTGCGTGACAGGCCATGGTGGAGAACTGGACGCCATATCTATACATGGGACCTGGTTGCAGAAGGACGTTCATCTCATAAATTACTGAAAATGAGAATCTCTGTGTTAAATTGGGCATCCAATCTCAATGAAGTCGTACAGTGGCATATGTAAATTAGGAAGCAAAACTCTCATGCTTCTAGGGGGGCTGTCTAGGTTCTGGCTTGGGCATGGTTTCAGCATCCCATCACCCAATCATATAGGCTTAAGGATAAGGTTTAGCTTTTCTTTAAAGGCATATTCTATTAGATCTGTTGATTTCTGAGCTTTTGGCATCTGTGCTTTAGATTTGCAAGGCAGCCACATGGACTTCAGTTAACATGTTCTCTAAATTATACCAGGTGGATGTTTAGGCTTCAGTTGAAGCGAGCTTTGGGTGTAAGGTCAGTTTTCCTATTTATCGTCAACATTTGGGTGTGTTAGTTGTCGTTGTCCACCCCTTCATTGGGCAGCTATTGGACATAGCATAGGTCTCAGAATTCTTTTAAAGCCCAAGTTTACGAACAAAAAAAAAATCCTTACAACTAATTACTACTTGTCTTCAATATGATGTGGCAATTTGCCACTTGCACTGCTGTGTCATGGTTTCCTCTGAGACACACACACACTGTCTTTCCCATTGCCCTAACCTTCCAGTACAGGAGGGATTAATAGAGTGAATGATCATCTCCTTCTATAAATACATAGTCTATGTATTCAACTTGCTGCCAAGTTCTTAACTTAGTCATTGCAACTGACTAGTGGGTACTTTTTTGTGCCTGAAGGAAGAGGTTCAACATCTACATGTGGCAAAGGCTCTTTAGTAAGAGCTGTGAAAATCTGGAATTAAGCTAAGAGATGGTTTTGGCTAATTTTGTAGATTTGATTTCTAAATAGAATATTTAGAAGTTATACCAATTAGTAGTCAAGTTTGCCTTGGGAAGCTGGAAAGAATTTGGAGCATGCTTTATAATGGTTGCTTTCTTTTTGCTTTCACCCAGACCAGTTGTGGTTTTAAGGCAGTTGGATGCATGTTTTAAATGTTTGTCTTTTGGTTAAACTCTATGGAGTCGTCGCCCCCCCAACCCCAACCCCAACCATGTACATAGGCCACCTTTTTACCGCTTTATCAAGCAAAGCTACCTTCTGTCTGGCTCATGCTTCCTTCTGTCTGGCTCATGTTTATCTGAAGAAAATTGCACTCCACTCATTTTGATGTGCGGCCTGTCTGGATTTCTTTCTCTGCTGCAGCCTTCTTCAGACTGTTTTGTTCCAGAAGGTCTGTGTAGATTTTGCCTGCTGTCGCCGGTGTGATATTTTGAGGAAAGCGGTTTTACCACCTATTTGTTGCCCATCTTGCTACACCTGAGCTTAGCATTCGCAGGGGTATAACCCGTAGATGGGGCTGTGTTATTTTTGCACAGTGCCTAGACCTCCAATAGGCAGTGGCCATACCCACACATTAAATAATCAAGTTCAATATCCTTCAGTGAGGAACTGGAAAAAATAATTTTACAGTTAGTACAAAAAGAAAATCTATTTTCTTTAGAACACAGTTCAGGACACAGGCTGTCCACCATTACTGCGCCTTCTGCAGATTGGACACTGTCAATGCCACTTAAAGCTTTAACATTCACATACAACCCTTCCCACCATATGACCCTTGGTTTTTTTTTTTTTTTTTTGTTTTTTTTTTTTGCTAGTGTCCTTAGCTGAAGGAGACCTCTCTGGAAGAGAAGATGGTTATTGGCAGGAATAGTGATCTCTATTGTAACATATTTCAATCTACATCAAGCCGTTGCAGCAGAGGGGGTCTGTTTCCTGGATCAGTGCCCTTTTATTTCATTCTCTAGCAACTGTACTTGGCCATGCACGAAGACAGGTGTTGGGCTATAATGTAGTTACTGTACTGGACTGGGCAAACAGGCGACACACCTGGGTACTTGGTACAGCATGTGCATTATCGCCGGGTGCTTTATAGGTCCAAGGAAGTGGTCCACCTGCAGAGGAGCCCAATCCCTAAGATCCCCTCCCTCTTCACTGGAGGGAATGAACCTAAATTTGAGGGAAGTGTGCATGGTGACAACTCGTTGGTCCTGTGGATACTTGTTAGTGGGTTAAGTTGGGTGCTTGGCCACTAAACACGGATCTGTGCAACTGTTGGTCTGTCACTGTCTTGGTGCTAGAGCCAGTGCATCTGAGTTATGGACCCTTAAAGATGTTCTTGCTTTACTCCTTAGGAGGGACCTTGGAACAATGCACATTTTGTGAATGACTGCCTTTTGGGTGCACCGGCGCATTTGTAAAATCACCTTATTGCTGCTCCTAACTTTGTAAGGAAGCATGCAAAGGTTCCATGTCAGTATTCGTTTGCCCACGTGCATTATTTTTTCCTCTGTGTGGGTGTAATTTTCTATTGTAGCATGTTGTAGCAGGACATGTGAGGGAGGTGGCTTCCTACACGGATCCCCACTGCTAGGCAGCCTTGTTCAGTACTAAACGAGCAGTGCAGTGCTCATCTGAGGTGTGTCTAATTTCAGGGGATATGGTACCGTGCAGGAAATCACCAACGCTACCGGTGGGCATGAGTACCACATAATGGAATCAGCTGACAATGGAAAACCCTAAGCAGAGGGCGCTTAAATTGTTTGCTATAGTGGTATAGTAGACACTTGGAGGCTTGTCCAGGAGTAATGGCACTGTGTATAGCCAGTCCTTCCAACATCAGTTAATCCAGTTTCCATCAGCATTTTGCTATTTTGTGGCCAGGATAATGATGAGCTTTTCAGTTATCGTATTGTATTTCTGTCTATACAGATGGAAAGAATTTGTTTGGCTGGAAAGCTGGTCAGCTATACTGGTCTGTTAGATTGGAAAGGATTCCATTTGAAGGTGAACATCCCCTTGGGGAGCCCTTCTATGTCTAAATCAAGAAAGTGACAGGTTAAAATACTTTTTGCCTAGTAAGGAGATGAGGGTCTCTACAAGTAAGCCAGGTCCCTCCGCTCAAAAAAAATCATCCTTTTCTTATGAGCTTAACATCCAAGTGCAAATACAAACCAAGCAATTCCTTTCACCTTTAGGCTCCGTTCACATATATGCGAATTACATGTGCTTTGAACCGCGTCTGATTCGCATGATGTGAATCAAACCGGCTTTCTATGGAGCTGGTTCACATATCTGCGGTGCAGCTGCAGTGAAAATTTGCTGCCAATTTAAAGAGTCCTGTAAGTTTACTGAGCACTGCTGTGTGATTCAGATGTGAGTTTGAGGCTCATTACATTCTATGGGAACGCATCTGAATCATACATAGTTTTGAACACATTCTTTCTGAAAAAAAAGTGTGAGCCCCCTCCCAATCCATACCAGGCCCCTTGATTCATTATCAGAGCATTAGTTATCAAAAGCATCTCCTCCCCAGACAAGAGCCTCTTCCTCCACAACCCTAGCCGGTGGTTGTAGGTGGTCTGCAGGCAGGGGGCTTATCGGAATCTGGCAGCCCCCTTTAACAAGAGGGACCCCAGATCCCGTCCCTTCCATGTGAAAGGGGAACGTTGTACCCCTACTCATTCACCATAAAAGTGTCAAAAATAATGTCCCCTGGTGTAGACCCATCATCGATCACTACGCCCGCCAACCTGGAAAAAGGAAGCTCCGCTCTCGCTGAAAGCTCCGGCCGTCAGCCTGCTCCACCTTCGGACAGATCTTAAATAGCTAAGGGGCATGACCACCTGGTGATGTCACCTGGTGGCGCCGTCACCTTGTAATCATGACGCCTACTGCCGGACCTGAAAAAGAGGAAAGATAAAAGCTCCACTCGCAACAAACGCACCCACGGTCTGCCTGCTCCACAGTTTGACACAGTAAGGGGCCGGGCCACCCAGCGACATCACCTGCTGGCACCAGTGCATGCTGGGTTGGTGACATCACAAGTGGGTGGTGCCACCAGGTGATGTCGCCAGGTTGCCCTGCCCCATAGCTATTTAAAAAGTCATACGGCGGAGCAGGCAGACAGCGGGAGCTTTCGGAGCCTTCGGTGTGAGCGGTGCTTTTTTTTTTTTTCAGGGCGGCAGATGTCGTGATTGACGATGGATCTACACTGGATGACATTGTTTTTTAATAAAGGAATTGTCAACTTTTTTTTTTTTTTTTTTCACTTTTTTGGTGAATGACTAATCATTCACATGGGGGGTGCCAGGATCTGGGGGCCCCCTTGTTAAAGGGGCTTCCAGATTCCGATAAGCCTCCTGCCCACAGACCCCCTCCCCCAAACACCAGCCTAGGTTGTGGGGAAGAGGCCCTTGTACTCAGCAAGGGGACGATGTGTTTTGCGGGGGAAGAGCCCCTCTTCCCCAAAGCACCCCCCCTTGTTTAGTGCATGTGGCCTGGGTATGGTTTAGGAACGGGGGATGCTTCCTCGCTCCTTTCCTCCCCTGCACCCCTTTTCTGGCCTGCCAGGCTGCGTGCTCAGATTTGGGTCTGGTATGTGTTTGGGTAGGGTGACCCAGGCTAGGGGTTTGTTTTTTTGGTTTTTGAGCTTCTGGCTCCAAAAATCTGAACCACATCTCAGGAGATTTTGGACTTCACCTCATTTTTGCAATGTGACTGTCTTTTATGCACAGTGAAAATTTGATCAAAACTTTGTCCCAACTTCAGGCTCAGGGTGTTGTGATGCAGATCCCATTCTAGACCTCAAGCTCCTAAATTTCTTGCTAAAAGTTCTGAATATAATCCACGAGAATGGTCACAGCTGTCCTTTAGCTAGGGGAATTCATGGCATTGATGGACAGCAGAGATGCATACTTACGCATTCCGATATTTTCCTCCTCACCAGCATTACTTAGGGTGGACAAACCTTTTTTAGTTTTTGGCTCTTCCCTGCAAACTGACCATGGCTCAGTCTTTACAAAGGTCTTGGTCCCTGGTGCTTGCTCTGTTATGTTCCAAGGGGTTTCACATCTTAGGGCACTTGGATGACCACTTTTGAGGTAAAGGTCAGTACTTGCCCTGGGGCAAAACCCCCCAATTGACAGTATAGGTCTTTCAAAGAGAGAAGTATAAGCTTTGCAAAAAAAAAAAAAAAAAAAAAATGCTCGCCTAGATAGACATAGCATTGATCTGATGCTGCATCTGTCCCCTGTCAGCTCTGCTATGAGTACTTCGCGATAAAGGGCCATGATAACTCAGTTCACCACTCTGCTCTGAGCAGAGAGCTGAGACTGTCACTCTGCCTCTCTGCTCTCCCCTCCAGTGCTCCCTGAAGTGCTGGGCTCTGGAAGGGCTAAAAGGTGCTGGCTCTTGGATTGCTGAGAAGCTGAGCCAGCTGCCTTTCTAGGCTTTTGGGTTTATCCAGACCATATTTTCAGAGCTTGGACTGGCTCTGTGACATCAGCCAACAGCAGGCTTTAGTCCCGTCAGCTTATAACTGGTTACAGTAGTGCAGAACAAACTGCACTTCTGTGATCTACAGGAGAAGTGCTGCCAAAAAAAGTGTTGCCTGTGCTTCTCCTTTCAGAGGTTTGGTTGTATTACCAACCTACAAAAATCTGTTGGCTTCCTTCAAGGTGGTTCTGTATGCTGAATGGCATTCCAGGCTCCTGCGATACAACATTAGGTCAACCTGGAGCAAGTCGAATCAGCCACCAGTTTGACCAGTTCTTTGATGCGGTGGATGTCAAGCCTGTTGCTGGGACTGGGCAGATCCTTCCTTCCACTGAACTAGTTGTTGCCATGGATGCCACTCTTTTCAGACTGGGAAGTAGCGGTAATCACAGCACAAGGGACTTTGAGTGGGCTCAGAGGGAGACTTGACTACTATCAACATCTTGGATCTGAGATTTTATATCTTTCCTTTTGGTGGTGGAAAGTTCTCCCATGGTATTCTGTCAGTTAGAGTACAGTCCAACTCCACACCTGTGGCATACACCAAGCAACAAGAAAGCACAAGTCTCATCCTTTCATTGTGCAAATAGCAATGTCTCAGCCTTATCTGCCATGTACATTCTAGGAGCAGAAGACTAGCAGGCAGACTAAGTCAACATAAATGGATACTAGGGGAATAGTTGCTACACATGTACGCTATATTACGAAAAGTATTAGGACAAAACTTCCAAAAGACTGTCAAACCTCGGCGCTCACTCTGTTGAAGATTGTAATTATGGCGATGCTGCACTCCTTGATCAGGGAGACTCCAACACACTATGAACAGAAAAATAGGGCGCAGACGTCTAGTGAATTACCTAAGACACCTTTTAGACATTTTATTAAAACCACCAAAAGCCTACTCCCAAACATAAAAAGGATAAAACGCATGTCCTATACAACTCCAGTATTGAGGATGACACATCTCTACTGTTGGAAAGCTGATGCGTTTCGGAAGGCACGCTCCCTAGGAGCTAATCCAACATGCTTAAGGCACCATGTTTATATGCTATTCATAAGCTTTGATCCCTCCCCTCTGCAGTCTGCACTGGGCAGGACCAAACACCAATGAAGTTATGGGAAGACGTGCCCACCAACATCAAAAAAAGCTGTCAGTCCTAAGTCATGTTGCCAAAAGCAGTGCCACAGGGATAATATAACGCTACACTACGCTCACTACAACAAGCCTTTAGTTTTCCTCTTGTCAAGGTGACAATATTACAGAAATTATTTACATTTAGCCATACGAGTCTTCCCATGACTGTTTTTTGTTCCAAATCATCCCTGCCACTAGCTGTACTCCAAAAGCATGCGTCCAATGAATGGGATGCACGATATCTCCACTTTCTGTATTTCTAAACTGTGCGTCCAGTGTTTGGAACACACGCCATCAGTGCAGACTCGCACTAGGCTTCCGGACCTACCCACCAGAGGCGCATCTAGCTCCCCATTTGTGACGTCAAGGGGCAGGGCTGAGTTCCTAATTTGAACCTGTGTTGCTATGGACGCAGCGGATTGTCCCACCCTGTAATACCCCCACATAGGACGGTCTCACAGTAACCATGGACGCCTGTCTGCAGTCTCTCCCCATAAAGAGAAACATAGCTCTCATGGGAGAGGCTGCATGCCAGCTCACTAGCTCAATATGGAAATAAAGCAGCCCTGTAGCCACCACTCTTTAAGCCTCTGCAAATTAGTGATCAACCCACATCACCCCCAAAAACCTCCCAAACTTGGCTCACCAATACAGTCCACGATAGGGAAGGGATGCATGCTATTAATGCCCACCCACAACAATAGTGGCACAGCCGGATGTGTGTATACTATTGGGCGAAAATGTACATGTAGCCTATATTCAGTCAGTATTGGGCCAGAGGCAATTTCATCTCTACCTTGCAAGATAGTGTATTCTGATTTTAGGAAAATCTGCCAAAAAGCTAGAGGATCACACTGCTGCCAAGCCTCTTGAAGACCGAGACTGAAAGAAAATTCAAACATTGTAATTAGGCAAGCAGACAAAAGAGGAGGATTCGTAATACAGGACAAGAAGTATTTGACGGGAGCAAACAGACTTTTGGGCGACTAGGATACCTATGAAAGGCTCCGGGGTGACCCTGTGGAATCATACACATCGGCTCTTAAAGGGATCCTAGATCAGGCTTTAGAGGATAAAGTCCTTACCCAACAGGAATGGCTTTTCTTATATAGGCCTTTCCTGGTGACATCTCACTTTTACCACTTCCCCAAGGTGCACAAATATCTATCTAATCCCTCTCGCAGGCAGATCCAAGCCGGCATAGATAGTCTGACAATTTGGAGAATTACATCGACTACTTCCTAAAAGATTTAGTAGTTCAGCTGCCTTTTGTACATTCATGATTCAGGCCATATGTTTGATATTCTTTTCATGTTTCATCTTTATACACCTCCTATTAATCATGAGAATGTGCTACAGGCTGTACAACATTTCCTATTGAAAGAGAATAAGTTACACTATGCCCAGATTGCCTTTTTAGTGCGTTGCATCGAGTTCACTCTGACTCACCACTATTTCTCCTTTGTAGGTGAATTTTACAGGCAACTGAAAGGTACAGTAATTGGAGCCAGGTTGGTCCCCAGCTATTCAAATCTTTTTATGGGTATTTGGGAACCATATTTGGAATAAGAACCCATATGGGGCAAACCTGGTTCTTTTTGCTTGTTACACTGATGACCTAAGTCATCTGGGATGGGATGGATTCCCAGCTGGAAGGATTTATACAGTACTGCGATTTCAGCTCTCATGTAGTTGACAAAGAGAGGCTAGTGTTTCTGGACTTACAACTTATGGTTCACTCTGGTTCATTTATAGTGTCCAAGATTCATTTTAAGCCTACAGCTGGTAATTCTTATCTAAATGCCCGCAGTAACCATCACCCCAGATGGATACAGAATGTCCCCCTGGGACAATTTTGCAGGCTTAGACACACATGTGCACACAGATTCAAGTTTATGATGAGCAGAGTTTTGTATTGAGGAAAGTTCCTGGAGAAAGGTTATGATGATGACCTTATTTATATGGTTTGAGAAGTATAGACCGAAGTTCCTACAAGAAATGAATCCCATTGGGGTTAGCAAGGAAGCCTGCAGAAAGGAACATCGGCCTAACCATGTGAGCAGGGATAACGATCAAGTAGCATTTTGTATGAAATGCAACCAAAAGGCCTTAGCCATCAAAAAGACCTTAGAAAAGCATTTGGGCATCCTGGAACAGGACCCCGCTTTTATCGGGGACAATATCAGATTAACCCAGAGTCATTTTACCTTAGCCCAGAGACTTAAAGAGCCTCATAGCCCCAGGTAGAATCAAGTCGCACAAGAAGAACTTATTGCCCATGTGGGTCACTATTTTTGACCAAAAGGGCAACTACAGATGTGGGGTTATGAATTATGGATTATGTAAAGTTATGTGGCATAGAAAAAATGAGTTGGCAGGGGTTGATGAAAGATCTTATCCCATCAAGCAGTTGATCAATTGCTCTACGCAGTTTGTTGTGTACTGCCTGGTTTGACCTTGTGGTCTCCTTTTATGTGTGCTGCACCTTGCGTGCATTCATGACCTATTTCGGAGAACATAAATGCAACATTCTTAAAGGGTTCGATAAACATTCCCTTTCCTAGCATCTATCGTGACGTCCATAGCAAAAAACCTATGGGCCTCTGGGCTTATGGGTTAGAGGCCATAGTTGGGATCTCAGACATTGGGCTTGGATACCAGAAATTGTGTAACAGGAAACCTACTGGATCCACCAGTTGGGATCCTTGGCCCCCAAGGGGTTGAATGAGGGCCTGGACATACTTGTGATTCTATAGGTCTGCTTTGGCACCTCTCGGGGAATAATGGTAGGAGGGCTGAGGCTATACCCTGCCTTCCAGGTGGGTTTTTGGTTCTTTGGCACTTATGGCCAAGTTCACAGTGGGGGATGGGTAGGTTGGAACAGATTTTCCCTTTGGGTCTCTTGTCGATTTTAACCATAGGTACATTCTATTCCCCCCCATGCGTTGGGGTTTCAGAAGTAGTAGTGCAGTGCCTAGCTGACCAACAGAGTACATTGATCCTATTCAGACTCTTCTGCCATATACACTCCTTCGTTTCTCCAGTGGCACCTATGCACAATATATGTTTGCACCTTTTGTATAGGTTTAAGGCGTATAGGGGCATTACATGTCTTTTTAAGATGCTATATCCCCTTATATTAGCAGAGACAGGGAGTGTCCTGTTACAACATCCACCCATTTGCAAATATTTATGTATTCATGCGATTACATTAAGACCCCTTTCACACTGAGGCGTTTAACAGGCGCTATTTAGCTAAAAATAGCGCCTGTAAAGCGCCTCAAAAATCCCTCCCCACCCACCCCAATGTGAAAGCCAGAGTGCTTTCTCACTGGGGCGGTGCGCTTGCAGGACGTTACAAAAAGTCCTGCAAGCAGCATCTTTGGGGCGGTGCGGTGAGCGGTGATACACCGCTCCTCCACCGCCCCTGCCCATTGAAAACAATGGGCAGCGCTTCCGAAGCGGCTGCACACCGCCTCGGTAGCGCGGTGCTCCGGCACTTTTAACCCCGTTTTAACCCCTTGTGGGGGGTTAAAAGCGCCGCGCACCCGCCTGCATAGCGGCGCCGTAGCGCCGCTCTAACAGCGCTAAATCCCCGCTGAAACTAGCGGGGATTTACCGCTAGCGCCCGCCAGCCCCAGTGTGAAAGGGCTCTTAGTCTCTAGGTTTGATTTTTAATTTATCTATTTGTATCAATTCTAATCTTCATGAGCTTTGTAATTGTTTGATATATTTTAATCTTATTTTATACTTTTAACTTCAGAAGAATGGTAGCTCTCCATAGGTTTAAAAAAAAAATGTAAGTTCAAAATATATCATACTCCTACCGTCTGTTGGGACGCAAAGGTGAAAGGGGCCAATAAGATTAAATGTTTTATTTGGGTACCCACGAACAAAGGATTTTAGGCTACACACGGACAACAACATACTGTTAGCCATTATTCATTTTTATATTGTGGTATTCATGTATGATTTTGATTCACATTACATTTTTCGCCCACTATTGTGAGTAGGCATTGGTAGCATGCATCCCTCCCCTATCATGGGCTGTTTTGGTGAGACAAGTTTGTGACTTTTTTTGGCGGTGATGTGGGTTTATCACTAATGTGTAGAGACTTACGGAGTCATGGCTACAGGGCTGCTTTATTTTCACATTGAGCTAGTGAGCCAGGAGGCAGCTTCTCCCATGAGAGCCATATTTCTCTCTATGGGGAGAGACTGCGGATGGGCGTCCATGTTTACTGTGAGACCATCCTTTCTATGTGGGGCGTCTTGCAGAGCGGGAACGATCAGCGGCAGCCATGGCAACAGAGGAGCGAATTAGGAACTCAGCCTTGCCCCTCAATGTCACACATGGGGAGCTAGACGCGCCGGTCCGGAAGCCTAGTGCGAGTCTGCACTGATAGTATGCGTTCCAAATACTGGAAGCTTCGTTTAGAAAATAGGGTGGAGATGGCCTGCGTTTGATTCATTGGACGCATGCTTTTGGAATACATCTAGTGGCAGGAATGAATTCTAATAAAACGGTCATGGGAAGACTCGCACGGCTAAATGTAATTAATTTCTTTAATATTGTCACTGTAAGGAGAACTAAAGACTTGCTTGCAGTAATAGCTCCTTGGTGTTACAGGATCCCTGTGGCATTGCTTTTAGCGACATGTTTTAGGACTGACAGCATTTCTTTTTCCTCTGTTGGGCACATGTCTCCCCATGACCTCATTTGGTGTTTGGTCACACCCAGTGCAGACTGTGGAGGGGAGGGATCTAGGCTTATGAATAGCCTATAAAATGGTGCCCTCAGAATGTTGGATTAGCTCTGTCAGCTTTCCAATGGTAGAGATGTCATCCTCTATACTGGAGTTGTATATGACATGCATTTTTATCCTTTTAGGTTTGTGAGTATGCTTTTGGTGTTTTTACTAAAATTTCTAAGGTGTCTTAAGTAATGAACTAGACGTTTGCACCCTTTTTTGCTGTTCAAAAGTTTTGGGACACTTGGCTTTGCGTGCACATGAACTTTAATGGCATCCCAGTCTTAGTCCTTAGGGTTCAATATTGAGTTGGCCCATCCTTTGCAGCTATAACAGCTCAGCTGGTTTAGGAGTGTGTCTATGGGAATATTTGACCATTGTTCCAGAAGTGCATTTGTGAGGTTAGGAATTTATGTGGTTGAGAAGGATTGGCTCAATCTCTGCTCTAATTCATCCCAAAAGTGTTCTATCGGGTTGAGGACTCTGCAGGCCAGTCAAGTTCCTCCATCCTGAACTCGCTCATCAATGTCTTTAGGAACCTTGCTTTGTGCATTGGTCCAAATCATTTGATATGGGGGGGAGGATTATGGTGTGGGTTTGTTTTTCAGAGTTCCAGTAAAAGGAACTCTTAAGGTGTCAGCATACTAAGCAGGGTGGATAAAAATCAATCATTTTTTTTAAAAATCTGATTTTTTTTTTAATTTGAATCAAATTTTTTTTAAATTTAAATCAATTTCTTTTTTTGTTTTGTTTTATCAAATTTATCTTATTAAAATGCTTTTGGAGTAAAAATCTATCTAAAGATAGTTTTCTATTTAGGATATCATTAATAATTTAGTTTATTCAGCACGAAATGGAGGTTAGTTATGTAGCATGAGGCTGTTTATTCTGCAATAGTTACATTTTTGGTAAATTCATTCAATGAATCCAAGCTCTGCAAGCTGAGATAACATGCACTGCATTGATGCATTCACACAATTTAACAGTAACCATGAGATAAAACCATTCAGGAATATTCCTTTATCCCATTGTTTTGCAAATCTATGTACACTACAAACTGTATGATTGAATCGGTCCTGATATTGCTGTTTTACCAACCTGACAGCTTATTATTCTAAATAGAATCTTTAATATTGGCAAACAAAATGAAGGTTTCCTAACTACCAGCAAGAATAAGTCCTTCAATTTAAAGAGCACCTGTCATTTCAGATCCATCATGGCAGTGCCTGTTAGGGGGCATTTACTCACCTGCTACCGCCACGCCCCTCACCACCTTGTGTCACTGGCGCATCACCAGACGTCCCATTAAAGTGAATGGGACTGTCGGTGAGTCAACAGCGCATCAGAAGGGGGAGCCGCTGCAGGACATAGATGGCAGTTGCTCTTTAAAAATTGTGATTTATATTGAGTAGAGTTGAGCGAACCCGGACTGTAAAGTTCGGGTCCGTACCGAACTTTGGGGTGTCTGGGACCCGGACCCGGACTTTTCAAAAAAAGTCCGGGTTCGGGTCCGGGGTTCTGGTAATTTTAATGAAAATTCTTAAAAATGCTGTAAAAAAGCCCAGGAAGGTCCTAGAGGTCTGCAAAAGAAAGGAAAATGGGGGTAAGGGTGGGACAAGTGCCCTACAAAGAAATGGGGACAGGGAAATAACTTTAAATATTTAAAAAAAAAATAAAAACATAAAAAAAGCAAAAATGGAGATCATCTTCAAAATGGGTCTGAAAAGTATTAATTAACGGTAGAAGCCATAGAAATGTTCTAAAATCATCTTCAAACTGTGTCAAAAAAGTATAAATAAGCCGGGAGAACCCATATCACTGTTCTGCAAAATGTGTGTGTCACTTTAAATGAAACCGGGAATAAGTGCACATCTGTTATGCACAATTATTTTAAGTCTGTGTGTCACTTTAAATGAAACCGTGAATAACTGCACATCTGTTCTGCAAACAGAACATGTTCTTCACACATCTGTTTAGTCTGTGTCACTTTTAATATTGCCGCTAATAATAAGTCAACATCTGTTTTTCATACATATGGAAATAGTTTAGAACACTTTACCTAAAACCGGGGAGGAACCATACACCTGTTCTTCAAACATCTGGAATCTGTGTGTGAAACTACAGCATAGAGAAGAGCAGGCATATGGTTTCGCTCTTCACACACAGTTTGCAGATGTTTTCAGAACAGTGATATTATATCACTGATATGATATCACTGTTCTTCAAACATCTGCAAACAGAGCGGAACCATATGCCTGTTCTTCTCTATGCTGTAGTTTCACACACCGATTCCAGATGTTTTTATTTTTTAAAAACATTTAAAGTTATTTCCCTGTCCCCATTTCTTTGTAGGTCACTTGTCCCTCCCTTACCCCCATTTCCTTCCTTTTGCAGACCTATAGGACCTTCCAGGTTTATTTTACAGCCTTTTTGGTGCCTAAAAGTCCGTGTCCCCATTGATTTCAATGGGGTTCGGGGTCCGGGACAAAGTTCGGGTTCTGTCCGGACCCGAACCACTGGGCTATTTGAGATAGACGTGCTGTGAAATAGTATAGCCAGAAGTCTGGGAGGCTGAATCTGCCTTTGTGTTGTGAAGTATATAAAACTGTTTAAGCGAACCTAGGGTGTGTAATCGGCTCAAATGAATTTAATTTCTTTTTGAACGTTACATTTTATGTATTTTAATAGGGATTGCTCTAAATGAATATAATAATTTTGGAAGTATAGTCATTTTTACTGCCGTAATCCTACCTAAGAAAAAGATATGATAGGATTTCCATACATTAATATTTGTTAATTTAAGTAGTAATAGGATGTAATTCTTAGAGAATAGGTGTTTTATATCTGGGGTGAGACAAATGCCTAAGTAGGAGAGAGAATGCATAGACCATGTAAAGGAGAGAGTCTCTAAGGGTGCTGAAATGTGTATTGGGTATATTAATGGGCATACCTGTGGATTTTGAAATATTGACTGATAGTCCTGAGAAGGATGCGAATTGTTGTAGTGTACTAAGCAAGTTTGGTAATCAGGTGATAAGTTGTGTGATGAAAAGAAGCAAGTCATCAGCTTACATGCTGAGTTTATATGAGCCATTAAATTTAGTGTATCTTTTAATGTTTGGATGGGATAAAATGGCAGTGACTAAAGGCTCTATAGCTAGAGCAAACAGGAGTGAAGAAAGCGGACATCCTTGCCTTGTATCTCAGCATATATTAAAAAATTCTGAATTACAGCCCGGTAAACAAATTCTTGTTAGGGGATTATTGTAGAATGTTCTAAAGGCATGGGAAAAATTCACCTTGTATTCCATATTTTGGTAAGATAATGTCTAGGTATTTCCAAGAGACACAATCAAATGCCTTATTAATGTCAAGGCTTGGAAGTAGCAGCTCCTGGGATATTGTTTGCATCCTGGATTACATTCATTGCTAAATGAATGTTGTCATCGGACGTCCTGGAATGAATCCTGATTGATGGTCCCTGCCTTTAATGGCATGAGGCCTATGTCCTAAAGAAAGGGTCGTCTAAGAAACCGTGAATCCACAGAAAGGAAACCTCTCATAAGGTATACTATTGTACCTGAAAAGCGTGTTTCCATGTCTGTGAGCAGAACTTCTATCCTCACCATAATTCTATGGGTTATTTGATTGTCTTCATGCGGTTTAGGCTGGATCAAGAATTGGCAGGCCTTGGCATTTTGTTCCAGAGACACTCAGCCTCTAGTTAATAATAGGTTTTATTGAAGGGGTATGCTCACATCACCTTGCCAGACACATGTGACGCTTTTCCTTAATTCACTCAGCCCTACAAAGGCCACCTTTTGAACTGATCAAAACTTTTTTTTGCCAGATCATACTTTTTTTTTTTAAGTTGGATTTTCTTGTAGCGCTAACCTGTGCCTGACACGTTTCTGAGCTGGCCGCCCTGTCCTGTAGGGAACTTTTTTTTTTGCTTCCAAATGCCTCCCTTTTTTACCTACAGTTGTGTCTGACTTCCACCTTTAAAGTAGAACTAAAGGCAAAACCTTTTTTTTTTTTTTTTTTTTTTTTTTTTTTTTTTTTTTTTTTTTGATATGCATTATAGCAAATATTTAAAAAACATTTTTTTTTTTTTAAATTGTTGCTTTTTTTATGTTTATAGCGGTGATCACAAGTGATGTAGAGGTGATCAAATACCACCAAAAGAAAGCTGTATTTGTGGGGAAAAAAAGGACGTTAATTTTGTTTGGGTACAATGTCGCATTACCGCGTAATTGTCAGTTAAAGCGAAGCAGTGCCGAAGTGCAAAAAGTGCTCTGGTCATTAAGGGCGCAAATCCTCCGGGGTTGAAGTGGTTAACAAGTGTATTTTTATTTATTTTTTGCTCTTCCCCCCCCCTAAGGGCCCAAAGGAAGCAGCCCTCAATGTCTGAATCTGGCATGGCGCCAGAATGTTTACATTGCAGTCACAGCCTCCCTCAGAAAATCTGACCTGCTTTTTGTTTTGCCTGATGCAGCCAAAAAGGGTCCTTCTGCATTGTGATCCATGATTGCAAGTTGAATCCTTTCTCATGCCTATTTTATGAAGGGTAAGGAGCCTCTCTTCATGATTAGGCGCATTCTAGATCTAGCAGGTCTTGGGAATTTCAGCAGATGGCAACTGTTCCGCAGCTTTGCAAGGCCGTTACCTGGCCTTCGGTGCATACATTTTAATACTTGGGGCCCTTTCACACAGGTGGACCGATTTAGTCTACCTGTCAGTTTTTCAGATTGACCAGGTGGGACAATGTGGTCTCCGCTATAGACTGGTGGTTGTCAATGGACGTGTCCATTGACACCCACCAACATCTGATCTAATCCTCTCCACTAAAAACAGACTGATGGGATCTGTTTCCCATCCATCTGCCAGATTGGATGGCAGCTGGTGTAAATGGGCAGGCAATGTTTTTACATCCAACCACCCGTAGTGGAGATCAGACTGTATCTGTGTCCACTCTGCATAAGTGGAGCAGACACAGGTCAGCTATCTACCTGCTTAGTAGAGATCAGCAAACAGATTGCACGCAGAGCTAGTAGACTCCAGAAGAACCCTCCCCATGTGTAAGAGGGCCTTACTGAGCTGATTAGGCTGCCAAGTTTTGCAGACTGTTTGAACTTAGTTAGACCTTGTTTCGGCTTAGTTACATTCCCCTCATTTCTGCTTTAGTTTGGCCCATTTATTATGATTGACAGCCTGTGTCCTGTAGGAATCAGAAAATTGTATTTATTTTCTTGTAAAATCCCTTTCTGGGGGAGGAGCACAAGACTGTTTTTTTGATCCTTCGTTGCTTACTACAAAACTCAGGATCTCCTAGTGGCAGGGGTTATATGAGGGAGTTTTAAAAGTTTTGCATGGCTTTGACAATGTCCAATCGCCTGAAGGTGTAGTATGCTTTTCATCTTATATGATCGACAGCCTGTGTTGTGTACAGTACTACAAGAAAAGGAGTTGGTCGGTATGTAAAAAAACGGAAATTCGGAATGATCTAGCCCACCTTCTCCATCTGGTTGTATGTAGAGCTAGGTAAATTAAACTAGAAATGGGTAATCGAGGTGTTGATCAATGCATTCCTTTTATATGTATAGATTTTGTTATGGCCATGAATTTATTATATATTTTTTATATACTTATTTTTCTGGCTGATGCTGTATGTTGTAATTTTAGGTAGCCAGTGTACTTTTAGAAGAAGCAGCAGTTGAACACCAATTTTGTTCTTTTATTGTAAATAGTGCCATTGCTCTTGTTATGAAAATTGTCTGTTTTTTACTTACTGGTTTCTGAAAGTTATCTGGTCTGAAAAGCCTGACTTTCTATCAAGTCTCCTCCTTTTTTTAGAGTGTAGTGAGTTTAATGTTCTTTATTTTAAACTTCTAGGTCATTTTCAAGAGACTGGGATGTAACAGAATATGGAGTATGTGAACTGGTGGATATTGTATCAGAGATACCGGATACCACAATATGTGTTACTCAGCAAGACCACGAGACTGTAATCTCCATTCCTAGAAGGGGTATTAAACCTATTGTTTTATTTGGATACATTAGAGGAGCAGTATATTTTTTAATGATAAAAAAAAAAAAAAAAATTGTGGCAGCCAATGAAAATGGGTGTGTGGGTATTCTCCAATTTACATGATATTTTATTGCACAATTATGTGCATCTTGTTGCCAAAATGTATTTAGTTGTCAGTTATGGTTTTATAAAGAAATCCATAGGTTAGGATAAATTTGCTGTGCAATACATATCAAATCCTAAAGTGTATATCTGTGCAAAAGAGAATTTAAAAAAAAATTAATTACTCCGCAATAAATGTGCAATTCTTCCCAATGGTTTGTCTCTGCAAGTAGAGAGAAAAAACTGTCCTTTGCAGAAATCCAGCGAATGCCTTACTTTTTCTAAAGAAAAGGTAATAACAGTGGGTTGGCGCTGCTATGTGAATGTGCAAAATGGGCAAATAAAAATGTTCCAATAGATCTAAATAAAGTGCAATTAGTGCCTAGATTAACTATAAAATACAACAAAACCTTAGTGCCTGCTGCCCCCACTTCACTCAAATGGGGTATTGCTGTTCCAATGAATTGACGCTGCTATATAAATGTGCAAGAAATTATGAATGTGCAAATGGATGAATGTAAATATTTCAATTGATCCTAATAAAGTGCAGTTAGTGCCTTAAATTAGAAATGCATATGTCAGAGAAATTGCAATAATCCGTGAGGAACCAGCCCTTATTGTGAAACCATACGTGTTGAAAACAAAACCGTGGTGAGAGGACACAGTCCGTGATGTTATAAAGTAAACACTCTCACTTCCTTACATAGTAATGCCGTAGGAATCACAGTGCAGTACCCCCAGCTGCCCCCACTTGAGTTAAAAAAAAAATTGCGCTTGTAAGACCACTGCGCAAATACGGTGTGACATAAAGATTTGCAACGGACGCCATTTTATTCTCTAGGGTGTTAGAAAAAAATATTTAATGTTTGGGGGTTTGAAGTAATTTTATAGCAAAAAAAATGATTTTAAGTCGTAACCACCGAACTCCAAAATGAGGCCCGGTCTTAAAGTGATTTTCGGCTGCTAGCAGGGCGCTTTTAACCCCACAAAAGGGGTTAAAAACTCATTCCAATGGGCAGGGAAGTTTCCCAAAGATGTTGCTTGCAGGACTTTTCCGAACGTCCCTCAAGCGCACCACTCGGGTGCGAAGCGGCACACTGGAATGAACGAGAGGTGGTTTTCAGGCACCTAGCAGAGGCTATTGCTAGCTGTAAAGCCCCGTGAAAACCGCCCTATTGTGAAAGGGGTCTAAAAGTATTGAAAAGATATCCTGAATGGTTTGGTGGTTTTTTTTTCCCCCATATGTACACTTCACCTTCAGGCAAGAAGCTTTAAAGTGGATGTAAACCTGATTCATGAAATTTGACCTGGGCACATATTACTGTAGTGTTTACTTCTCTCTCCCCAAAGCCCTAAGTCCCCTGTCTTTCTGCTGCTCCATTCTTCTGTTATCAGCTTGATACCTTCTGACAAGCTCTGCGACGCAGGAGATAAAAGCAGCTGCAAATGTGTCAGGGAGGTTGCTATAAATTAGCAGAGAGCTGATTGATTCACAGCACAGCTTTGCAGGTTTCTTTCTTCCTCTGCCTAAGTGGAGGGGGGAGCGTGTGCCTTTTCACCAGTCAGCAGATATGCATGTAAAACTAATGTAGGGAGATTTGTTTCATCTGTGTACTATGTACTGAGGCTGTTCACTTCACTGGGTATATGTAAGTGTTTACATCCGCTTTAAGCACAATTTACAAGCATAAAAATGCAGAGTTTTACTCTGGTGGTGATGACTTTTTCTCACCTAATAGATAAGGCATCATCACCAGGGACATACAGTGCCCAGAAAAAGTATTCTTACCCCTTGAAATTTTTCACATATTGTCATGTTACAACCAAAAACATAAATGCATTTTATTTGGATTTTGTGTGAAAAGCGTGGCATGCACACAAGTGCATTCAGTAATCCCCCACCCCAGGCAAATGCTTTGTAGAACCACCTTTCGCTGCAATTACAGCTGCAAGTCTTTTTGGGGTTCTCTACCAGCTTTGCACATCTAGAAAGTAACATTTTTGCCCATTCTTTGCAAAATAGCTCAGTCAGAGTGGATGCAGAGTGTGTGTGTACAGCAATTTTCAAGTCTTGCCGCAGATTGTCATTTGGATTTAGGTCTGGATGTTGAGCCATGCTAACACATAATTATGCTTTGATCTAAAACGTTCCATTGTTGCTCTGGCTGTATGTTTAGTGTTTGTCCTGCTGGAAGGTGAACCTTCTGCCCTAGTCTTAAGTCTTTTGCAGACCTAACAGTTTTTCTTTTAAGATTGCCCTGTATTTGGCTCCATCCATCTTTTCATCAAGTCTGGCGAGCTTCCCTGTCCCTGCTAAAGAATAGCATCCCCACATCAAGATGCCTCCACCAAGTTTCACGGTGGGGATGATGTGTTTAGGGTGATGTGCAGTGTTAGTTTTGCGCCACACGTAGGATTTTTTGCTTTTAGGCCAAAAAGTTTTTTTTGGACTCCTCTGACCAGAGCACCTTCTTCCGCATGTTTGCGGTGTTCCCCACATGGCTTCTCACAAACTGCAAATGGGACTTCTTGTGGCTTTCTTCTTGCCACTCTTCCATAAAGGCCAGATGTGCAGAGTGCACAACTAAGGCCTCATACACACGGACGTTTCTAAAAAAAATAAACACAACGTCGGGCCCGACGTCAAGGAAAAAAAGTCGGCGTTTTTCGGCGTTGTGCATCGGCGTTTTTGAGAGTTAGTGAGCGTCGGCGTCAATAGGCGTTTTTTAAAAAAAATCATCCCTCTGCTATTTTTCAACCTAAAAACGTCGGCATCAAAAAACCGCGGAAAACGCCAGTATAATAATAGGTGGCGTTTGTTGGCATATTGTGGCGTCGGCATCAAAAAATGCCAAAACGTTACAGACTCAGAATGCAATGGCTGTGGGTTCTAGTTTCAGCTCACGAACGCCGACGTCATCTACAGCTCAAAAACGCCGACGTTTTTATGGGGCCATTGACTAACATGGAGAGCTGCAAAAAACGCCAGAAAACACCGGCGTCAAAAAACGTCTGTGTGTATGAGGCCTAATAGTTGTCCTGTGGACAGATTCTCCCACCTGAGCTGTGGATCTCTGCAGCTCCTTTAATGTTATCATGGCTGCTTCTCTGATTAATGCTCTCCTTGCCAGGTCTGTCAGTTTAGATCGATGGCCATGTCTTTGTAGGTTTGCAGTTTTATCATACTCTTTCCATTTTCGGATGATGGATTGAACAGTGCTCCGTGAGATGTCCAAAGCTTGAGATATTTTTTTATAACCTAACCCTGCTTTAAAAGTCTCCACAACTGTATCCCTGACCTGTCTGGTGTATTCCTTGGCCTTCTTGATGCTGTTTGTTCAGGAAGGTTCTCTAACAAACCTCTGAGGGCTTCACAAAAAAGCTGTATTTATACTGAGATTCAATTACAGACAGATGAACCCTATTTACTAATTGACTTCTGAACGCAATTGGTTCCACTAGATTTTAGTTAGGGTATCCGAGTAAAGGGGGCTGAATACAAATTAATGCCACACTTTTCAGATATTTGTAAAAAAAACTTGAAAAGCATTTATCAATTATGTGCCAGTTTGTGTTGGTTTATCACATAAACTCCAAAGTTTTTGGTTGTAACATGACAAAATGTGGAACATTTCAAAGGGTAGGAATACATTTTCAAAGAACTGTATCCTGCTGAATGTAAGTTATGACCTTGTGCTGATTTTTGTGTTTTGATTTGAATGCACTAAAGCTTTAGGATTTTTGATTTTCCCCACAAAGGACTGAATAAATCATAACTGCTTTATATCAGCGTACTAGGAAAGTTTTATTGAACTGCTGCTTTTGGAACCAGTTTAGGTAGTTGGCATCCATTCTGTGAGAAAACTGATAAAACCAGTACATGGCAAATAGATTGAGCACTTGAATGACACAAAAGGCAAGGCGGAGAGGTGGAGTTGGTATTCACTTGGAGGGATTGAACTATAGAACAGTGGTTCTCAACTCCTGTCCTCAGGACCCACTAACAGGCCATATTTTAAGTATTACCTTGGGGAGATGCAGACTAGAATACTGCAATCACTGAGTAGCAAATAAACAAGCATAGGGGAAGGTTTAATTTGCCAAATTGTTCTATGGTCTCCCTAAAACCCATTTTCCAAGTACTGACTAACATGCCTGGTTCTGCACTGATTTGGTGTATAGAGTGGCCATCTTGGTAGAGGCAGGGAGCTCTTTTACTACCTCATGTTATAACTAAACTCAGATGACTAATGATCTGATGACTTATACAGGAGTAATAAAGAAGCAGCAGGTGAGGCACAGAAAGCACCAATTTATAGAGCTGATAAAGCATAAGTAGGAACAATCCTTAAATTACAGATCCCAAAGGGTACACTTTCCTCTCCAGCACGAAGTACAGTAGTGCCATTGCCAAATCTCAGTTTATTATGCAAGGCTAGTTTGCAGATGTACTCCTCTGTGGCTGTAGGCACAGGAAGTGCGCTACTGTTTTTTTTAGGAAGAATTCATTATAAGATTTAGATTTATTAAAGTAGACCTGTAATAATAAAAATGTTAACAGGCAGGTTTTCAATGCAGAAGAGATGTGCTGTTTCTGTTCTGCATTACATCTTACCTGCCTGTCCACAGTGTACACTGAGCTGCGAACTGGAAGAAGGTCAGCTGAAGATGTCAGCAACCAGTAAGGGAGCTCTGGGACACCACAGCACAGCAGTGAAGAGTATAGTACTGCTTTATTTCTAGATATTTCCTATCGCATTGTAAAGTGTGTGTGTTTAACATAGTAAATATTTATTGCTTTGTTTAAAAAGAAAAAAAAAAATGAACAGTGTAGCGCACATAAGTCAAACACAAGGCCCGCAGGCCATATGCAGCCCCCCAGTCCATTTCATGTGGCCCACGCACCTCTCCTGCAGCTGTGGCACTCCCCTTGTCTCCACCCCCATCTTGTTTCAGCAATCAGCAGCAGATAGGATGACCAAACTCCTCCTCCAGATCCTGCACTTCTTCGTACACGAGCTACAACTCTGCTGGCATTGCTTGCTGCAGCTTGACATTGCCTGCTATTGTTCAGTTTGTCTTCTACCAGGAACCCCAGATCTTATTCTATCCTTGATTCCCCAGAAGTTCTCCAGCGACTAGTTTGCATTTATATTCTTAACCCCAAGTGCATCACTTTACATTTTTCAACATTAAACTTGATTTGCCATGTAGTTGCCCACTCCGTTATTTTATTCAGGTCTAACTGTAAAATGTCTAAATCCTGATGTGAAGTTATTGCCCTGCTTATTTTTGTGTTGTCTGCAAAACCTGAGATTGAACTATCTATAACAAGCTTTATATCATTTATGAATAAATTAAAGAGAATTGGTCCCAGGGCAGCACCTTGAGGTACCCCACTTACCACTCTAGACCAGTGTGAGTATGTGTTATTTATCACCACCCTTTGGACATGCCCCTTTAACCAGTTTTCTATAAATAAAAAAAAAACTCTGTGGTCTATGCTTATAGACCTCAGTTTGTAGATTAAGCGTTTATAGGGAACTCTATTGAATGCTTTTGCAAAATCCAGATACGCCACATCCACCAGCCTTTCCTTATTTGGATGGCAGCTCACTTCCTCATAGAATGTTAACAGATTGATCTGGCAGGAACAACACTTTGTATACCCATGTTGATTACTACTAATGATACTGTTTTCTTCAGCTAATTCTTTGCTATAATCCCTTATCCCCTTAAACCATTTACATACTATTGATGTTAGGCTGACTAGCTTGTAGTTTTCCAGTATATGCCTCTGCCCTTTTTTGAATATTTGTACCGCATTGGCTTTTCTCCAATCAGGTGGTACCATTCCTGTCAATTTGCTGTCCATAAAGATTAGGAACAATGGTCTTGCTATAACCTGACTGAGTTCTTTGAGGACTCTTGGGTGTAAGCCATCCGGTCCTGGTGGTTTATTTGTGTTAAGCTTTAATAGTCTTTTCAGGACAATGGCTTCTGTTAGCCACAAGGGTACATCCTAACAATACAGTGTACCCTCCTCTTCCTGTGCAAAAACAGAGGAGAAGAAAGCATTTAGTTTTCTTCTCTGTGTCATCTGTAACCATCCTCCCTTCATCGTCTTATGTGGCCAATGTGCTCTGACCTTACTTTTATACTGTTAATATATTTACATTTTTTTTTTTTTTTTATTGCCGCCCTAATTGTGTTCTTACACTTTTTATTGCAAACCTTGTAGTGTTGAAATGCTGACAATTATCCGTCCCCTTTATAGTTTTTAACCACTTGCCGACCGCCAACCGCAGGTTGACGGCGGCAAAGTGGCTCGTTATCGCAAATCGCCGTCATACGACGGCGGCTGCGATAACGCGCACTGTGAGCGCGCGCGCGCCGCCGGAGGCGCGCCCGCGCGCTCACTGTGTTCGGGGAGGGCCAGGGAGCGGGTGCAGCGGCTTCGATTGCCGCCGGCCACCCGCGATGGCCCCCCCGGAGCGAAGGAATCGAGGTCCGTGTATGTAAACACGGACCTCCGTTCTGTGTGAGGGGGAAGGGCTGTGATCACAGCCTTCCTGTATACGAAGGCTGTGACCACTTCCCTTCCCCAGCTAGGGCAGTCCCCCCACAGTTAGAACACGCCCAGGGAACATACTTAACCCTTAGAGCGCCCCCTGCAGGTTAACCCCTTCACTGCCAATGGCATTTACACAGTAATCAGTGCATTTTTATAGCACTGATTGCTGTATAAATGCCAATGGTCCCAAAAAAGTGTCAGAATAGTCCGACATGTCCGCTGCAATATCACAGTACCGCTAAAAATCGCAGATCGCCGCCATTACTAGTAAAAAAAAAAAAAAAAAACCCCAAAAATGAATTCTCATCATCTGTAAATGCGACCACTTTTGCGCAAACCAATCAATAAACGCCGATTGCAATTTTTTTTATCGCAAATATGAGGAAGAATGTAAATCGGCCAAAAACAGTGAAAAAAAATGTTTTTTTTGTATTTTTTTTTGGATTTGTATTCTAGCAAAAAGTAAGAAATTTGTTTTTTTTTTTTTTGCAAAATTGTCGCTCTTCTTTTGTTTATAGCGGCGATCAGAAATGACGCAGAGGTGATCAAATACCACCAAAAGAAAGCTCTATTTGTGGGGAAAAAAGGACGCAAATTTCGTTTGGGTACAACGCCGCACGACCGCGCAATTTTCAGTTAAAGCGACGCAGTGCCGAATCGCAAAAAGGGCTCCGGTCCTAAAGCTGGAAATCCTTCCAGGGCTGAAGTGGTTAAAGGGCATTTTTTTTCTCTTGAATAAGACTTTTTTTTATGGTTTAGCCTTCGCTCGTCTATATTTATTACCCATCGGAATGCATTTTGTGATACCTTTTTAATATATTCCTAAAGCATTCCCATTTTTCCTCTGTGTTCAATGTTTCTAGGATTTGGTCCCAATTGATGTCTTGGTATTGAGCGTAGTTCAGAAAAGTTTGCTCTTTAGTTTTTTTATAGCACCTTCGTGCCTCCTTTTTCTTTAGTTTACGCTAAATGTGATCATCCTGTGATTGCTAGATCCCAACTTGTCAAGTATTTCCACATCTGTGATCAGATTTGGATCATTCCTAATTAACCACTTAAGGAACCAGCCTCTTTTTGAGATTCGGTGTTTACCTGTTAAAGGTTTAAATCAGGTTTTTTTGCTATAAAATTGCTTAGAACCCCTAAACATTATAT
The DNA here is from genome assembly GCA_018402905.1 of Glandirana rugosa. NCBI lineage: Eukaryota > Metazoa > Chordata > Amphibia > Anura > Ranidae > Glandirana > Glandirana rugosa. The sequence goes on from BLSH010032195.1 coordinate 1,206,416, forward strand.
ATATTTTTTCGAACACCCTAGAGAATAAAATGGCGGTCGTTGCAATACTTTGTCACACCGTATTTGCGCAGCGGTCTTACAAGTGCAATTTTTTTTTTTTTTTGGGAAAGAATTCACTCTTTTGAGTTAACAAATAAGACAACAGAAAAGTTAGCCCAATTTTTTTCCATTTTGTGAGAGAGTAAATTGATACCCAACATGTTATGCTTCAAATTTGCGCCCGCTCATGGAATGGTGACAAAAGTTGGCACTTAACCACTTCCAGACCAACGCCGTCACCTGACGGCAGTCACTTTGAAGTGGAATACCATTGTTATGGTAGCAGATAGCTACCATAACCCGTTATCATTTTTTTTTTTTTTTTTCCAAATATGAAGTTTATTGATTTCCAGTGAGGGCAAGACAGTACATCATCTGTATAGATATTCCAAAAACACAAAGTTAACTGCAGTTACAGAGAAAGAACTAAGATCAGGCAATCAACTCATAACGCATTGGGTTTAGGAAGGAAGAACACATAACAATGGGGGGTCCCCGGTCCGGGGCGGACACCGCCATGTAGATTGACTGTCAAGCCCCCACCCGCTCCCAGTTTCCTTATTCTGAGGGGAAGAGCGAATAGCGGTGAAAAGGGGAGATATTAGGATAGATAAGAGAAAGGGGAGCGTAAGAGGTAAGGAGGGACAGAGGGGAGAGTGCCGGGGGGGAAGGTGTGGGCAGAGGGGGTAGTGTACGGGGGATGGGGGCCCGCACCACCAAGTGTACAGATACCTCACTGGGGTGTTGTGGAGCCCAAAAGGGTCTTACCATCATGCGACAACAGAAACCTATTTCACAATCCCCATGTCTTGTTATAAAGCTCTCGCTTACGTTGTGAAGTGAACCAGGTCCTCCATCTTATTAATGTTAATGCATTCAAAAGGTGTCTTAGGATGGATTTTTTGTCATTTCTAGGGGATATGTCCGAGATATGGAGAAGATAGAAGGTGGGGTCCCAGGGTATCTGATAGTCTGTGAGTCTCTGGGCCACGGTATGAATTGTTTCCCAGAAAGAGGTCAGCTTGGGGCAGGTCCAAAATGTGTATTAGCGTTCCCTTGTCTTCTTAACATCGCCAGCATAGGTCGGGAGTGGAGGGGAGGAACTTGTATAGCTTGACCGGTGTGTAATACCACCTTGTCAGGAGTTTAAAATTTGTTTCCTGAACCTTTGTGCATATTGAAGACTTAAGTGAAAAGTAAATATTGTTTTGTATTTGGGCCGTTGTGAGGGTGCGGGCAAGGTCCTCTTCCCACTTGGCTATGCAGGGCAGGGGTGGTTGTTCGGGTGGAGTGTTCAACAGAGATTAGGTTTTAGAGAGGGTTCTTGGAAGGGTACCTGTGTCTGCACAAAATTCTTTGAATGTCGTATACGTTCGTTTGAAGCTTATGGGGTTTGGGAGCAAATGAAGAATGTGGTGCAACCGGATGGCTGGCCAGAACGGTAGGTGGAAGGGTCCGGAGGTGTCTGTCAGTTCCGCAATGGAGGGCCAGTGGTCTGACAGTATAAAGTCCCTCGCCTGGATGTGCCCGGCGAGTTGTAGTGTCTGGATACCCAGGATAGCATAGAGGGGGGAGTCTGCGGTTGCGGTCAGATGCGCGCCAACTGGTAGAGAGTATGGTGCCGATCAGTGGGTGTGATTTGAGTTCATAGGGTATGTGTCTGCTTGGGGAATTTGTGACTCCTGCTGTTCAAGCTGTGCCCACTGTTTTAGGTCCGCTTGGCGGCACCAGTCTACCAGTCTCCCCAAGTGGGCTGCCTGGTAATATTTTCATGTGTCCGGAAGTGCTAGTCCACCAAAGTGTTTTGGCTGGGTAAGTTTGGGAGTGTGGGAGTCTTGGTTTCCTGCGGGCCCAGACGAATTGGGTGAAAACAGATTGAGTCTGAAGTACGTAGTAGGGATTTTAATTGGCAGGCTTGAAACAGGTAGAGGAGCTTGGAGAGAATACACATTTTTAGGAGGTTACATCGCCCAAACCATGAGTGGGTCCCCTTATGCCATTGATCTAATAAAGCGCAAATTTTACGTAGCAGGGGTGGGAAGTTCAGATCGAAGGTGCACGTGATCTCCAGGGGTATGGATGTACCCAGGTACCGTAAGGCCCCAATGGGTAACCCCGTTATGTCTGGGTTCAGTCTGATGGTGCACAAAAAGGGTTCAAGTGAAAGGGCAAAAAGGAACGGAGACAGAGGACACTCTGACACGTTCCATTTTTAATTGGGAAGGGTTCAGATAGGATTCCGTTGGCCTTTACTTGAGCTGAAGGATCAGTTTAAGCTCCCTTGATCCAGTTGGTCATCGTGTTGCCCACCCCACGTAGAACTGAGAACATGAATCTCCAGTTTACCCGGTCAAATGCCTTCTCTGCGTCGGTATTGAGAAAAACGCATGGGGTACGGGAAGGGGAAGCTACGTGGATTCGATTTAACACTTTGGTTGTGTTATCTCGGGCTTCTCTCATAGTAATGAATCCAACTTGGTCCAGATGTATGAGGGATTGTAAATGTTGGGCTAATCGGGTGGCGAGGATTTTGGTAAACAATTTCAGGTCCGTATTTAAGAGTGATATTGGTCTAAAGCTGCTGCATTGGGTCAGTTCTTTCCCCTCTTTAGGGGTTAACTGAGATGTGTGCTCTCAGGGTGTCTCTGGAGAACGGTTGACCGAGCCTATCGCATTGTACAGTTTCACCATATAGGGGCCTAATATTGCCTAATATTGTCGGGCCTAATACTAAGTACGTTTGGTAGTAAGGGAGAGTGAGCCCGTCTGGACCCGGGGCCTTCCCTGGTTTCGCTGAGCTAACGGCTAGTTGAATTTCTAGAAGGGTTATGGGGGAATTGTGTTCTGCTCTCGCCTCTTCAGATAGAGAGGGAAGGAGGGATCTAGTAATGTAGTTGTCTATGTCTGCTTGGGGTGGGGTGGGGTCCGGCAGGTTGTAGAGCGTGGCGTAATAGTCACCAAAGGCTTGGGATATCTGTTTTGGTAGCGTCAACTTCTGGCCCTGTGAGGTGTTCAAGGTTGGGATGTATGAAGCTGCCCGTTCCCTCACAAGTCTGGCCAATAGTTTCCCGCACTTTTCACTGTTTTCATATCCAAGTTTGCGGGTCCTTTGTAGAGCCTCCTTCGCCTTGTAGTGTAGAAGGTCGGTGATCTGTTTGCGGGGGGGGAGTACAAGTTCAGTGTCCAAGTCGGGGGGAGGGAGCGTGTTTGTGATGAGATTCAAGGGTGTGTAGCTTCCCTAGTAGAGAGGTGAGCTTTTTGATCCGTGCACCATGCTTAATAAGCACTCCCCGGATGACCGTTTTTAGAGCCTCCCAGAGGACACTCGGGGTGTAGTCATCGTGATCGTTTGTTTGAAAAAAAGAATTCAGTAATGTGGTGATGTCTGCTAGCACTTCTGGTGTCTGGAGGAGGCTTTCATTGAGGCGCCAAAATCGAGACCTCAATGAGCAAGGTTCTAAAAGTTTGTAGACCATGGTGACTGGAGCATGGTCTGACCAGGTAATATTACCAACGGTATCTTTTTTTTTTTTCTTAGTGCCGGCGATTCTGCACATGATAAAAGTGGTCCCCCCCCCCCCCTCCTGCCAGTTTCCGGTCATCTCCGCCACTTACCGGACACGCCGGCAGCAGCGGAGGTGATC